>CM067372.1:28211598-28520638 GCA_034401795.1 Chaetoderma sp. LZ-2023a | reverse complement strand
GGTGAATCCTACACAAATCTGAAAGTTGTAGATACGTTATTGATATTAGAACATATTCTTCCACGACCTGTTAAAAGGCGTAATGGTGCTGGAGGCAGATTGCCCATAGTAGCAACAGCGCCGAGTCAACTTAGTTTCAAAATATGCAACAGAATGTTTATTAAATAGTAAAGGCATACAATTCGTACAACTTGAGGGACTATAAAGCGTTTATGACGGACTAAATTGTTTCATTCATGGAGTAATTGATTACGACGCCAGCCTGCAGGTAACATAGTTTATTATGACATTCTATGATGGATCGACAAGCTGGATTCCTCCATTGCGCACATAGCTGGAGCACAAGTCATTGCTGTAATAAGCATGCTCTTGGGTATCACACTCACGTGTACATCATCAACGCCTCACTAGCTGAGCTAGTCATTACAGTGGTAAATTTAAAAAATGCTTTAATTATTATAAATACTTACATAATCTGATTTGTCTTGGCCAAACCTAACCATCACAGGGTTAATACAATATTGCTTGTAATAGAGCAGATGATCAATTACGCATTGCTGATTTGCAGCCTGACTATACCTGTGACATTGAAGTCCCTAGGATCAACATGGACACCCATATTATTGATAGCCACGGAAAGCAACTTCTATCCATCTGTAAATCAAGCAACATGCGTATTCTCATTGGTCGTTGCTTAGGTGACTCCTCTGGCCATCTTACAAGCTTTAGCCATATAGGTGTTCCGTGTGAATCACTACTGATATCTTAAGTCAAGTAGAATGTTTCTATGTAAATAATCCCACAAATCTTTTTATTCATTGTATGTTGTCACTGATTCTGAACATTGGGGGTATATGAGCATGTATGTAGTGATACTCTCAACCCACCATGTCCAAAATTCCTATGGAAAGGTGGCGATGACATCAAATTTATGAATGGAATGGCGGATCCTCATATAAAAACTCGAATTGACGAATTGATGTCACTAGATTTATGTAAATTCGAAATGACTAATGCTAAGAAGAAAGCTCGTTTTAAACACTAGATCTTGGAGCAGATGGAAGCAATCCAGCCTAAAACCCTCAATCCTTCTGGAAACTTGCCATGAATTAAGGGATTCCGTGAGAAATTCTAAAACAAATCCTATTTCATGTACTGAATGAGTAATTTATTTAAGGAAACTAGTCAATAGTGCCCCTGCTTGTGCCAACCAGGATTCAGAACAAGCCATTGATACATTTATTGCTACAAATAAGCATACAGTCTTTAATGATCTTAACTTTGTAATTAAACCTTCTAAGATCTTTGAAGCTATCTCCAAACTTAAAAATGGGAAGTCTGGTAGTCAGGACAAAATTCTAAATGAAATGATTAAGGCAGGACACTGTCATTTCTTACCCATCATGCACAAATTGTTCAACACCCTTCTGCTGTCTGGATATTTTCCAGATAAGTGGCGTTGTAACCTGTTGACACCGATACACAAGAAGGGCGACGCTTCCAACCCCGAGAATTACAGGGGCATTGCTGTAGGATGTAACTTGTGCAAACTTTTCTGTAGCATTTTTCAGATGCGATTAATAAGATTGGTAGATGAACATAAATTAATACTACAATGCCAAATTGGATACAAAAAAGATGCTCGTATGTGAACAGTGTCAGCAAGAAGTCTCTTTTGTTGCTTTGTGGATTTCAAATCTGCATTTGACACAGTATCTCGCAGAAAATTAATGTATAAACTATTACGAGCCAACATTGGTGGTAACTTTCTTAATATCAGAATAAGTACAGTGGTGTTAAATATGCAGTTAAAGTAAGTGGTGACGACAGCAACGGTTTTTCTTCTTGTGGCGGTGTTAAACAGGTCTGGATGATTAGCCCTATCCTATTTAATTTAATTTGTTCCTGCATGACATGCCAGAGTTTTTGGTGAAAATTGTGACCATGTCTCCATCCATAACATCAAAAATTAGCTTCTTATGTTTGCTGATAACTTAGTAATATTGTCTGAAACTCCAAACAGCTTGCATAATGCATTAAATAATCTGAGCAACTATTTTACCACATGGGGCATCACTCTTAACTTGAGCAAGACAAAGATTATTGTCTTTAATAAAAGTGGTCATTTGGTAAAAAGGCACAATTTTATATTCAGGAACTCTAATGCTGAAATTCTACAATCGTATCGCTATCTATGTATTGTATTTACACCAACCGGTAGCCTTAAACTGACTTGTGAGAGACTCGTCGAGCAAGCTCAGAAAGCCCTTTTTAAACTGAAAGTTCTAAATGTAAGAAATAACATCCTGACAGCATTTAGACTATTCAACTCATTGATTCTTCCAATAGCATCCTATTGTACCGAGGTTTGGGGTCCGTTCTGTCTTAAAGGCATCAATGAGCAGAATGTAATGCATATTGGTGACAATGTCCCTTCTGAAACAGATTCGATCAACTTTTGCAAATACTTACTAGGGGTGAAGAGGCGAACTACACATGCCACAGTTCGCGGTGAATTCAGTCAGTGTGCCCTACTCACCACATTACTCTCCCACTCAGCAAAATACTGGATGAGATTATATGTACTTGACTCAGAAATACTAGTCTTTGAATCCTATATGGATTCATATTTATCTCCAGACAAAGCTAACTGGCCCCCTATATGAAAATCTTATGGACTAATTTTGAACTTAAAAATATATGGTCCAGTCAAGGTGCATATTGTAAATCTCATGCACACAAACTTCTCAAAGATGCTATGGAGGTTCGATATCGCTCAAACTGGCATTCCCATATTAATAGGGATGTTTTACAACCACCCACCCACTCTGGACATGGTTCCCAATTCAGATGTTATGGAACCTTCAACCATACCTTCTGTATGGAGAATTGCCTATTATCCGTGCAAAACTTCAGCAGACGAAGCCAATTTTCCAAACTCAGAGTCAGTGCACATAACATCCAAATTTAATACGACCCCGAAAAACTTAGGTGGATAAAAATCTATGTACTCTTTGCAGCATGCAAGCAGTTGAGGACGAAAAACATGTCATCCTCTACTTATATACTACAATACTGAGCGAGCATCATTAACCAACTCGCTCAGCGCATTCCTAGATCTGAGTAATCGTAGTGATTATGATAAATTTGAGTTAATTATGTCCTATGGTAATGGTGACACTGAAGTATTCGAATTGGTTCTTAATTTTGTGAACAAGTGCACCACAAAATGCCAAGACGTCTGTGCCTCTGCTAGTACTGGTATTTAGGTCCCAGAAACCTTGGTTTAAATTACATTAAGTTCCATTCCATGCACAATCATGACAATGAACTGATAGTGCCACTGCTATATGTGTACATCCATTGTAGACAAAGAATGAATGCCTGCTATGCTGTGCAGTGTTCGAAACCATGTAGTAATATAAGTGTTGACTGTGTCTGCTGACATGTGGCGCATGATTTCGGTCACTACCCAGTTGTCGAGTAGATGGCCCTGGGACACCATTTACCTATGCTGTACCAAACATAAATTTTATGTTCAAACCTTAGTTGTGTTCTTCATCTATTCCCTAACATTAGCAAAGGGCGAATTATTTAGGATGATATTGATCATCATTGTAAACATACAAATACCTAGTGGTGCACGGTGAAATGAACATCGTCATATTTAGCATTTCTCGTCAATGATTCCATGGCAAACTTCTATTGATTTGTTGTTTGTATGGACTCAGATACGTTGTCTGTGCTTCCTTTACATTTGATTATGTCTAACTAGTTTTCTGATGTAATAATGAATTTTCAGGTTAGAATGTGCCTTTTTCATTGACCCTAGTATGTTCTGAATGATGACAATTATGTAGGTCAGATTTTGTGACATCAATGGGTCAAACATCAGCCTGCGTAATGTCATCATTTGTACGCGCTGGGATGATAAGAGTTTATTATTGTAGCCGCATTAACCTCAGTCATGGATTCTGGGGAACACCCTTTTCATGACGCAACGGAATTCCGGTTATTCTGACATTTTAGATAATGTCTGCTTGTACGTGTATTATTTAATGTTGTCGTACATGTTCGGTTTTTGATTTATTTTTAGATATTGCCTGTCACGTGGGCATTTTCCTTAACCCATTACCGAATGTGACGGCGTTTCAGAACACGGCTGGCGCAGAAATTTGCATATAAAACGACATGCGACAGTCAGCCTGCCCGTTAACTCTATGGCTGTAATTCAATAAGGAGGTTTAAATCTGGTTTAGCCTAAACCGGGTAGCAAATCACAAAGTATATTCAATGTTCGTTTTATAGATATGGTGATAGCCTCCCAATTCTATTAGTTGAGACCCAGAACACACACACACACTTCAAGGGAGGGGTGGGTGGGGCCTAAATACCAAAGTATTGGAATCCCACGAAGTGGGAGGGTTTCTTTGACGCCCCGCCCACTTGGAATGAATAAGAATAGGTTGGTATTTAGGCCAAACATATTGCACGGGGCGTGACCTAGCTCTCATCCATTGAAAAGTGAGGGCTATCGCCCTATTTATAATACTACCCTTGCAATTCCTTTGTGATTTGTTACCAGGTTTAAACCTCCTTATTGAATTCCAGCCTTTCTGTCTGCCAGTGATTGTAATTTTTTAATTCTTGTTTAGTGAGATGTATGTAATGGCGTTGTGATTGGATGCGTAGTCTGAATTTTCAATTACCTTGGGGGTGTTTCAACTTCAGTGATTTAGGGTTAACAATCTGACCTTGCAAAACTTGAGGCGTATGTCTTGTTATACAGTCCGTGTCCATTGCCTTGACCATGTTATAGAGATTGTGATTGGCTTAAAACTTATTATTCAGCCAATCACATATCTCGTTGTTTTAGATGTATGTCTAATTACGACAGCTCGTGCAGGCTAATCTTTCAAGGTTTAGAAAAATGACATAGCCGTTCTTCTGCCTTTGACTTTACTAATAAAAACATCAAAATTTATAGGGCTAGAATCTTTGCTTGCGGTAAATATTTAGCTGACATAAAACTTAACTTCGTATGTAATTAGGCCTTGAGCTTTTGAAATAGTTTTGGGGCATGTTTTGATTTGCCACTTAAAATAAACGAGAACAGCCACCAGGGCGCGTATCTTGTGCAGACACTGCCCATAGGCTGTTTTGACACTGAATCTGTTAAGTGCGCTTTAAAAGATTTTGTAAGTCAAGGCCTTAATTAATTTATTGTAATGTTATTAAGTTGAGTATTCGCTTTCCCCGAAGTAAGGACTTCTACGCCGCCGTGAAGAGGCACCATTGCACTCTTTTTCGACCAGTTGTAAAATAAGTGTCTCTTGTCAAAATTCCAGGATGAATTTTATATTCATCAAAATGTTAAATTAGGATTTTCATTTTAGAAATTAGAGCTTTATAGTCTTCTTTTTCTTCTTTTCGATCGCTGGTATCACACTTGGAGAGCCGTTCTCAAGATGAAATCTGTGGTTTTCTGCAGTTCTTCCACAGGCCCATACAGCTTTTCAAGAGAAGAGGTTGACAAAGGCCAGATCTCTTCTCTCAGCAGCTGATACGTACTGCAACATTGAAGAATGTGCTCCGTGGTCTGTTCTGCTTCTCCACAAAGACAAGCGGGCGATGTCGTAAGGTGGAACCGCCTGTACATGTGTTGGTTTAGTCTGTTATGTCCAGTTCTGAGACGAAAAATGATTACTTGCTCTCGAGAGATGATGGTAGGCATCTTCTGATTGAGGTGTTCTATAGAGTGACTTGATGATAGTCTTCATCTCTGTATGAGTAACCATGTTTTCTGTCTGATCCTATTCTGCACCCACCTTTGCCATCCGAAAGCATTTGATGGTTTGTAGTGCGTCTTCAAGTTGTGGCAGCTTACCTTTGGTGATAGTCTCAAGGACGGAGCTGGCATCAGATAAAAAGACAATCTGCGCAATAGGGTCTGCTGTTCTGCTGATGGTATTAGCTGCATGAACCAGTGCTTCGACTTCAGCTCTGTAGTTTGTGCAGTGTTTGCCCTTGGATACTGTATGTACAGTCCGACACCTCCGCTCCTAATTGCATCTTTGGCTGATCCATCTGTGTAGATCCTTATCCATGTCTCCTGAGAGTACATTTCTTCCAGCATGGCTAGGGTCAGGGCCTTCTTGCTCACATCAACATTTCTTGGTGTTTCCTTTGAAGTGCTTTTGTCTCTTTCACGAAACTTGATCTTTTAATTCTTCCTGATGACAGCTGTGCTTGCCTGATCTCCATCGGGTGGTTGTTGAACGATTTGAACCTTGCAGCTTGGATCAGTGCTTTGCATTCCCTTCCTTTGCTAAGTGGGAGGATGCCTGCTGTCTGCTCCATTTTTTCTATTGGTGTCGATCTCATTTCACCAGTGATGATGCGCGGTGCCTGGTTTTGTACTCTACCAAGGTTCTGTTGATGAGATTTAGCTGCTGTCATCCATGAGCTGGATCCACACTCAAGGTGTGATCGTACGGCACTTAGGTAGATGGTCTTGAGGATCGTTTCATTGGCACCACACTTTGTTCCTGCCAGCTTCCTCATGTTTAGCTTTCTTCTGGCCTTTGCCTCTGCATTCTGGATGTGCTCCTTCCATGTTAATATTCTGTCATAGGTGACTCCCAGGTATGTCTGCTGGTCCTCGTACTCGAGTGGAGTACAGCCCAGTGTCAGATTGCCAACCTTGGTTTTGTTGGACAGTGAGAATAGCATGGCTGATGATTTTTCTTTGTTGATGGTTATACACCAGCTGGCCCAAGCTGTAATTCTGTCGAAGGCGAGATACATTCTGTATGTGGCAGTCGTTGTGTACTCCTCGGTGTACCAGTGTACAAGGTCATTTGCATAAAGGGCTGCTTGGATCCCATTGGGCAGCTCTGCTACAATGTCATTAATGAAGAGTATGAACAGAGTTGGTGATAATACTCCGCCTTGTGGCACCCCCTGTCTCAGCACTACATTCTTTTCAGATTGTCCATCCACCAGCACCCTAGCTCTGCGATTGTGTAGGTATGACTTGGTCCATCGGAACATGTTGCCACCGATGCCTGTGCGCCGGAACTTCACGAGGAGGCCATCCTTCCACACCTTGTCAAATGCCTTCTGCAGATCAGCAAAGGCAGCTAGCATCACCTTCTTGGCTTGAAAAGTGTCCTCTATGACCTGTGCAAGATGTGTTGTTTGATCTTCTGTGCTCCTGTATCGTCTGAAGCCGGTCCTGCTCTGAAACTATAATGTTCTCCGACTCCAGGTACCACTGCAACCGCTGATTGACGATGCGCTCCATGGTCTTGCATATGCAGCTTGTAAGACTAATAGGACGGTAGCTCAGCACTTTCGCCTTGTTCTTCCCTTTTTTCAGAATAGGAGTCATTCTGGCTTCCTTCCAGCACTGAGGAACCTCTCCATTGGTCCAGCTGAGATTAAAGATGTCTAGCAACTTGCGGAGAGATGCATTACCAAGGTGTTGGATCATTTCAATCGTAGTTCCATCTGGCCCGGGAGATTTCTTCCTCTTCAATTGGTGGATAGCCTTGTTCAGTTCTGCTAAACTAATATCAACTTTCATTGCATCGTGAGTGTTGGTGTTTGTTCTTTCCTTTCGCTCTTTCTAACCTCTTTTTGATGCTTTCGTGGTATAGAAATGTTGCTTTCTTTTGCATATTCTTTCGGAAAGGCATCTGTAGCCATCTTTCCTGTCAGTGTTTGTCCATCTTCTTCAAGAGTAATCTTCTCTCCCCCGACACCCTTATCATTCAGTGCTTTAGTCAGTCTCCATAGCTTTGTGGTGTCTCTCTCTAAATTAAACCCTGCTGTCTTTTCCCTCCAGCTTCCTCTTTTGGCCTCCAACTTGGTCTTTAGATACCTGGCTTTAGTTTGTAGTAGCGTGAAGTGGTTTTGATGACAGGGATTACTCTCTGCATCTTCTCTGACCTTGTCTAGTGTATCATGTGCTGCTTGCAGCTCTGTTGCCCAGTAGGGGCGGTAGTTTTTCCTGAACCCTCGAGGAATCGCTTCGTTGGCAGCCTTGAGGATACTTGAACTAAATTCCTTGACCACATTGTTGATGTTTCTCCCTTCTACTGCTATATTTTGGGTAAGCTCATTGGAACGAATGCCGAACAGACTCAAATTTGCCTTTTTGTAGTTCCACCTTGGATGTTGAGGTGAACTTGTCGAAATACTTCCAGAAAGAGAGAGGAGGACTGCGCGGTGGTCGCTTCCTCCTAACTGCGATCCGACCACTCTACTGAGGTTTCTGTGAATGTCTTCTGTACAAAGTTCGGCGTTGTTGTCGAGTGCCACCGGCGCGAGTAGAAGGCAGGCTGATCTGTGGGATCGTTGACAAGTAAAAGGTGCTTTTAATCTTGCCATGCTTCAATGTCGTCTCCCCGTTTGTCAAGTGTGCTGTATCCCCAGCTCTGGTACTGGCTATTAAAGTCTCCCGCAATGAGGAAGTGGCAGTCCGGGACCTGGATTGTGTCAAGTGAGAGATTCTTGTCATTAGGGCAGTAATAATTGACAATGTCAATCACAGAGTTGCTGGTTGTTACCTTGATATTGATATATTCTTCCTCTTCCATAAAGGTTTTGATCGGGCTGGCGTTCACGCTGTTTCGGACTAAGGTGATCACCCTGCCTTTCTTTCTTCCTCTTCGATCACACCGGAAAATCTGGTAACCTCTGATCTTAAATGGTTTTCCTTCTTGCAGGTGTGTCTCTTGAATGCAGCAGATATCAATGTTGTTTACATAGAGGAACTGTTCGAGCTCTGATTTCTTGTTGGTTACCCCTTCTGCATTCCAGTGCATGATGTTGATACTGGGGTTCTCTTTGGGTTTGGTCTTCTCTTTCGGTTGGCCAGTAGCTCGCCATCCTCGTCCCCTGGCTCCACAAGACGAGTTGATGGTACCTCCAGTAGCTGAGGGTAGGCTGCTTCGAGGCATGGAGCCCGGCACTGCACCTGCCTGGCAGATCCTCACAGGGCGAGCACCATTTCGGTTGATTCGATCACCAAGTGTCATTTCATTAGCGTTGTGCATAATGCTCTGGATAGCCCCTCCAAATGTCTGGATTGACACCCAGTGGGTTACACCCCTGCGCCACGTTGAGGCCGAGCATATAGTCTTAAACAGGGGAGAGCTCTATAGTCAATTTCAAGGTAATCATGTATTTACGGTACCGGTATTTTATGAATTATTGTAAATTTATTAGGCACCTAACTGAGGTGCATGAATTTATCAATTTATTAAGCATCTATCTGAATATTATATGGTGCGTGTATTTTATAAATTTATTAAGCACCTAACTGAAGATTAGAAGGTGCAAGATTTTATAAATGTGTTGAGCACCTAACTGAAAATTATAAGGTGCATGATTTTATAAATGTATTAGGCATCTAACTGAAAATTATATGGTGCGTGTATTTTATAAATTTATTAAGCACCTAACTGAAGATTAGAAGGTGCATGTATTTTATAAATGCATTGAGCACCTAACTGAAAATTATAAGGTGCATTGTTATACAAGGTACTATTTATAACTGTGTTAGAAACTTCTTATTCTTATTGTTGTGGATATTCACCACTGCTTATGAATTTACACCACGTAGGAACATAACTCATTAGTGCACACACGGAGCGGATTTGATTATTTGATTACTATACATATTCACTAGGGGGTTTACAGTTATTTCTAGAATGTCATTTATTGAAGTTTTATTTTACATCGCTTACATCTTTGCTAAGGAGGTTTCCTTCCTCACTTAGTGATGCTTTAAGCGCTATTACATCATAGACTAGGAAATTATAGCTATTGAATCCGTCCAGACATTTCATCTTTATAGCTAGGATAGGTGAGCCGGATTTATTAGATAGCAGTCTATGGTGCTTATCAGTTCTGCCGTGGCTGTTTCTGATTAATTAGTACTTAATTAGTTCCAAATTGCCACAAATTTGGGTCTAGGTATCAACACCCTTTGGATGCTCAAAACTTAGTCCGGTATCACATTAACCCAGGCCCCAAGGAAAAGCTTGTCCCTCTTAGCAGGGAGTGTGAAAGTAAAGTAGCAGGGTATAAATACTTTCTTGTGATGAATGTTGGTTAAATGTGTTTTCAAGAACACATTTGAACAATATTCCTTGCCATTAAGGGTTTACAATTAAGTTATAAGTCTGCTTTATTTGCCCAGGCTATTTCAATAGCGAGTTCGTGCTCCTATAACCGAAGAAGTTAGCCTTAGGACAGTCTAAAAAATCAATAGTCTTATTAAATCAATTCAGTAACCAGCTTCCATAGAATTTTCGTTGGCGTCCTTATCCTCATTCTTATTACGTTTGAATAGCTGTGCAGGCAAAGTAATCTTCTTCTGCTGATTCACCTTATGGTTCATCAGCGGCTCATGATTGCTTTCTGTGCCAGGTTGTTCTAGTTAATTTGTAGAGTTAGCTTTCCTTTTCACTTGTTAGATTTCAGAACGGTAGTTTGTTGTCAGTGCTTTCTATTTGGTAGCCGTTGCCGGATTGTACTCACTGTATTCTGTTGCCAGATGGTGTAAACACTGTTACCCCCATGCGTATTTGAAGTTATATCAAAGCCGGATGGAATTTAAATTGGAGTGTACTCAATCGCTATCATTTACGATACAGAATCAGAGCTTTGTTAACTGTTGCCAGATTGTTATCAGCACAATGTTTCCAAAGTAATTGTAGGCATTATTGCCAGATAGTGCGCTCAAATGCTATCACTACAAAATTTAATCTGTGCACCATTTACTTGTCAGATTGTTATTATTTGTCTACCGTAACTATTGTTTATAATAAGTGACATTTATTTATAACATTCAACTTTGATGCCAATCACTTAGTCAGTTTTTAATTGACCTTTTTAAAAAGTGATTTACCAGATAACCATTACACTTTTCTGGGCCACAGTGGGTTAATTTGACCTTTGAGCTGTTAGCTAGCTTTTAGTTCATTAGGTTTTTGCATTTGTTGGTATATGAACTGTTGTTCTGTCCGATTGCAAATTAAGTTGCAAGGCTGGCCAACAACTTTTCAACTAACAACATTTTGATCTATTTTTCTTATTAAGCTCGGTCTTTTCTTGTAGAACCTTTATATTGCATTACACTTCCCTTATGAATTTGACTTTTCTTTAGAATTGTGCAGTCAGGCATAGACTTAGATAACCCATTTGGATTTTGGTGCCAACCCCCGCTCCCACCCCCACCCACCCTCCCAAACCTTTTGAACTAAATAACACCCTCTACATCGCACTGTCTTTGCACTAACATCACATCTGCACTTTTTGTACTCTTCTTAAGGTGTCCAAAAGAGTCACCTGACTGTGAAATCATGAATGCTTCATCATCTCGTAGAGAGTGGATCGCTCGGGCATGACAGTTGCTCGGCGAATGCACTCGCCACCAGAGAATGAAGTCTTCTGTGACTATGGAGGAGGACGTGGCCTGGGAAATAGAAGGCATAACGTGAGAGATGACTGATCTCATGGATCAGTTATCTCTCGAAGAGCCAGAAATCTCCAATCTGAAAAGTCGATTTTCAGATGTGGAAAGGGGGCTTCCTCGAATAGTTGGGCATGGAGATGGAATGGAAGTAAACAATGTAACTGCTACTCCAATTCCATCGCTTGAGGCACCTCTTGCTCATTCAAACGTTATACCCGAGTCTTTGACTGGACCAGTTCCAAGTCCAGTTATTTATAGTCATTTCAACCCATCTCGATTACGGCCACCTCCAGGGTTTTCCGGTGTGCCTATGTTCTCTCCCAATTCGTTACAAATGGCGCCCGAACAGGGACACAGGGAAAGTACTCTTCAGTCAGATTATGTTTCACACAAACCATTCACAGAACCAGTAATTCAAACCAAATCACCTTATTCTTTGCCTACAGTTCACTTCGCTCAACCCAATTCCGTGTTGAGCAAAGACTGGGAAGTGGACTCTCAAAATGAGCAGAGAATTCCAATCAGAAAAACTAGGCTTGTCCAGGTGCCCGAGTATTCAGGCACCACTTCATGTGATGAATACCTCATTCAATTTGACATTATCGCCAAGATCAATCAGTGGACAGAAATAGAAACGGGAAATCAGTTAACTGTAAGACTGAGAGGTGATGCACTTTGGACAATGACTGATTTGCCTTTATTAGAGCGGACTACCTTCAAACATGTAACCGCCACTCTGTCTGAACGTTTTGGTGACCCGATGGAGAGTGATCGTTGTCGTTTACAACTTCACAATCTCCGACATGGACCTAAGCAAACATTACAGGAACTTGCATCAAAGATTAAAAGAATGGTCACCCAAACTTACCCATCAATAGATGCTAATACTCGTAACAAAATGGAGATGGACACATTTCTAGGAGCCCTTACAGGTACCCGAGAACTGAAAGATGCTCTATTTCAGGGGAATTACAAGTGTATGGGACTGCTTGTTGCCACTGCCATACGCCAAGAAGGGTACTCAGAAAGGGAAAAAGGGTCCAGAAAAATGTTGCTGTGCCCTGTTAATGTTGTTAACGTTGCACAGCAACAAAGTGAATCTGAAATTTCCCCTGAAGTTGAACAAGCATTATCAGCCTCTTTAGTTAAACCCACAACAGACACGGTGCCAAATACATACACATCTTTTGTCTGTTTATCAAAAACAGCATTAAAAATTAACAAAACAAAAGCAAATTCTTCAGTCACAATTGCAAGCTGATGCAAGAGACCAAAGACAACCGATGACTGTCGCCACTGTCTCAGCTGCACCAAGTTGGAGTCAAAGTTCAGAGATGGATTTTATCAAGAGAGAATTAGCTACTCTCTCTCTGGGTTGGTAAAGAATTCTCTGAGTTTTCCCGCACATGGCCAGCATGCTGATCAGTTAGAGAAGTCTTCTAGACTTACACAGGAAGCACAAGCGTACCCAAATTCCACATATCTGTATAGACCTACACAACCCATATCATACAGAACTCCGATGACTTTCGAAAATCGCTACCGAACACCAGTAAATTTGGGTAGTCACATCCGCCCATGTCTTTCCAGTACAATAGATCTCCCACAAACAACGTATTTAATGATGGTGGGCAAGTATGGTGTCCATTAAACTGTTATTATTGTGCCAAACCCGGCCACATTGCTAAGCAATGTTGGAATAATCCATCCTGGGAACACCGTGAATGGATGTCTTCTTACACTGAGCATCCAAGCTTGCCTTCACATTGGCCTCCAATGTCAGCATTATCACTGCCACTTCCCCAACCTAACAAAAATCCAAATCTGATTTCATTGAGTGACCACCAGGGAAGCAGACAGGAAGTGTCTCAAGCACTTCCTATCTGGGGTAAGGTAGTACTGCCTACTAAAAGTGGTGGCCACAGTCGTCCTAAACAGACTTGTGCTACTAAGGACTGGCAAACAATAGCAGTGGATAGTAGAAAACCTGTTGCTATAGTGCAAGTCACCAGCATACGTCTGATCAGTGTCCACAAATAAAATAGTGAACCTTAAACAGCAAATGCTTGAGTTAGAATGTCAACAGTCTCAGGCACTTGCTGAAATCCCAAGTTCAATTCCATCTAACGATAGTATTCAGACACAGATTAAACAACCACCCTTCACACAGGTGGTTAACCTACCACCACCAAATAACCCAACTGTTACACAACAACCAAACAACCCAACTGTTACACACCCACCAAACAACCCAACTGTTACACAATGACCAAACAACTTAACTGTTACACAACCACCAAACAACCCAACTGTTACACATCCACCAAACAATCCAACTGTTACACAACCACCAAACAATACAACTGTTAACCAACCACCAACTAATCAAGTGGTTAAACAACCACCAAACAATCAAACTGTTAACCAACCACCAACTAATCAAGTAGTTAAACAACCACCAAACAATCAAACTAATGATAAACACCCACCACCAATCAAGTGGTTGAACAAACGCCATACAACAAAGCAGTTATAAAACCACCTAGCCAAGTAGTACATCAACATTATTCTATAACTAAATCATTACAAAATAAGAGAAAAGAAGAGTGGTGATGATAAGAATCGAGTAATAGAATATAACCACAAATGAAGAAGTGAATTGGACCATTTATATCTAGTTCTCCTGTATTACGAGAAGAAGCGGAACGAATTTGTCAGGCGTTAGAAAACTTGAATTTGCGGTTATCTGATGTCAAATCAAAGAAACAACTTAAAGTTCAAAGTAAAAGTGAAATGGAAACAAATGTTGTCCATGTAAAATAGGTCAGAATGAGGCTGTGGGAATAATAGACACTGGCGCTAGCGTAACCATGATAAATATTTCTTTTTGGGAAACTCTACCTGTAGCCGAACGACCGTCTATTTCCGAAACAGCTGTGAAGCTGATAGGTGCAAGTGGAGAACCACTTGAGGTTTTGGGAGAAGTTGTTTTATCATTCGAAATAGACGGAATGGTCTTTGATCATTTAACACGTATTGCAAAAATTAGTTGTGGTGTTTTGTTTGGGGCTGACTTCTTGGAATCAGTGGAGGCAGTCATTCATTGCAAAGATGGTGAACTGGAAATTAAGGGCATCAGAATACTGATCAACCCACGAAGTTTTTTGGTTAATATAGCTGCACTCAACTTCTGCAAATCTTGTGTCATTCCTCCTTCAACAGAGAACATCACTTGGGCAGTTATAAACTGAGCAAGATTACACTATTCCGAAGGCATCATCGAACCACATCGATCATTTATGGTAGAAAAAATAGGTAGCCCTGCCTAGAGCAGTTGTTGATGTGCAACAAAAGATTGTTCCTGTTCGAGTAATCAATACGAATAACCACTCTGTCAGCTTGGACAAGGGAGATTGTTTCTGGCGCATATGTCCTGTACAAAGTGTCCAGACTTCAACTTTAGAAACAGCTCCATTGGAAGTAAATCAAGCTGAACCACTACCTGAGTTTTTGCATGACCTATTCAACAGGACGTCTGAGGGACTTGGTAAGAATCAATGGGAACAGGTCAAGAAGCTGCTTTTATGCTATGTTAATTCTTTCTCATCTGGTGATCGAGATTTGGGTGGTACACAAATTGCCAATCATGCTATTGATACTCAAGGGCATCGACCAATCAGACAACCATTGCAACGTCTTCCCATTCATAAAGAGGATGAGTCAAAGAAACAAGTCGAATACATGCTGAGAACTGGAGTCATTGAACCATCTCTTTCACCATGGGAAAGTCCTATTGTACTGGTAACCAAGAAAGATGGCAGCCTACGCTTTTGTATCAATTATCGGCTTTAATTCTGGTGGGCAAGTATGGCGTCCATTTTAATTTAAGTCTTTTCCATTTCACTGTTTGTAATTTTGTATAGGGTGTCTATATCTTTATGGTGGCAAAAACATTGGTATCATCCGCGAAAAAAATTAGTGATAGTAGGTTACTGGCATTAGGTAAATCATTCATGTATAATAAGAACAGCAGGGGTACAAGAATTGAACCTTGAGCGACACTGCAGACTAATTTTTTATTTCCTGAGATAGATCCATTAAATTGCACACAATGTGTCCTATCAGTCAAGTAATTTTGAATCCAATCCAAAGCGATGCCTCTTATGCCATAATGTGGAAAGATCCAAAAATATACCTAGCGTATGTTCTTTTTTTCTAGCGCCTTAGAGATTTTCTCTATCATGTCCACAATGGCAAGCATGGTGGAGTGTTGTTCTCTGAAACCATACTGAGATTGGTAGATGATTGAATTTTTGTTTAAGTAGTTAAAGATTCTATTATAGTATAACCTTTCCAGAAGTTTTGAGAAAAGCGGGAGTACTGAGATGGGTCTATAGTTAATAAGGTCATATGGATCTTTAGCTTTATAAATAGGTGATACACATGCTATTTTTAAACGAGATGGGAATACACCCTGGGAGAGTGAGAAATTGCAGATGTGATTTAGTGGGGTTAGTATTTCTGTGATACACTCTTTAAAGATTTTCCATTTAAAATTATCAAAAGTTGATTGAAGACTATATTGATCACAGGCGGTGGACACGTCGATTGAGATAAAAGCTGGGTAAAAAACAGCGGATGGTTGATCCAATCACAGACGGTAAATATCACTGGCTATTCATATTCATAAGATCATAACAGAAGTTGAAATTAACATTAAGATGATCAATTGACAATATGCGTCAACCGGGAGCACGTAGTCTCTGGAAGCTCAGACGAGGTATATAATTATTGCATGATGACGAATTTAAATGACGACGGGAACCACGAAAGTCTTTAAATGGCTTTAAGACTGCACACGCTTTTAGAAAGTCTTTATATTCGGGATGAAGCAGATAAATTCAAGATGGCTGCCACGCATGAAGTCACGAAAACCGGTAATTGTAAGTGCATACATACAGTTTGTGTTGAAAATTCGTCACAGTAATCATTAAATCGTAGATTAATAAAATCATCGATGAACACAGTTTTTCCCCACGAAATTGTGATATTAAACGCGATTAAATGCTTTTTAAGCCATACAATTTTGAAACTCGTCCACGGGGTCTTATGTCTCAACCGCCGTACCATTAATCATGGCGCTTCAGTATTTTCTATTTGTATATAGTCAGTAGTTGTTAGCTGGGAGCATTTTAGGTGCACATCGTCACCACAAACACCACATAATAGCGAACGCAGTGAGTGATGGCTTCGCGCTCGTGAACAAGTGAGCGTATATAGATAACATGTACGTACGTGAGGAAAATCAACAGAAAATGAGACAGGGAACCAGGCTAAAATACATATACCATGCGACTGAGAAAAGCTTTGTTTCCGGTCGCGGGCTTTTTTTGGTTAGGGTTTCGGCTTATGATATAGCGTTTATGGTTTCTTCAACAACGCCCCCACCCCCCACCCCACCACCACACGCACGCACGCACACACCCGTTGCATTATGGGATATGGTTCATCATTATGCGTATGTTCCTCTCGTTGTTTTATGGTAACCTACTGCACATTTTCAATGTCCAAAATTTGTGTGATATTGTTATCACGAAATAGTGTACATTTACTTTAGAATGTACAGCGATTAAATGGTCTGACGCAGACCAGATAAAAGCTTTATTTATTCCTATTTATGCGTCTGTAAATGAAATATGCAATATGAGGTTTAGTTAACTCCCTCGTATTATTTTTAACACTCATGGCCGCGGAAAGTCGTTGTTGTCAATGTCGTATGTATTTAGCGAAGATAGCAGGAAATTTAAGGCCGGGTACCACGCCATTCGCACCCGGATGGAATGTACATTCATGTATTTCTCGCAGACATGCATTAATTCCCGTTTTTTGTTGCTTATGTCTGGATAAACGCGATTTAAAAATTCTAGCGAACGATGACGTCATAGTTACTATGAACTTGTTTGTATTTCCCCCAAATAGTGAGGAGCACTGCGATACGTCGGTACAAATTTTATAACGTCATTGGACTGGTGCAAATATTTTAAAGGTGTAGGCCCCGGTAAAAGATGCAACAATGCTGGCGGATATCACTGTTGTGAATATCGTGGACTGGATTTACCAGAATGCCCTCCACGCAACATTCTATACCAAATTCAAGTATCAACACCGCCACAGCATCAGCCAAGTATGTCAGACACCAGCGCAGCATTTGAGCCAACAAACAACCACGCAGCCCCTACTATAGGAAATGCTAGTGATAAGGAAGCTGTGCCACCAACAGAGGCGACTACATCAACCAGTAACTGCACAAAAACCACTGCTAGTGAATTGGAAGCTGTGGCACCAATAAAGTTTAGAGCAACAACCAGCATCCACACAGACACTACAACCGAGACTGCTAGTGATATGGCAGCTGTGACACCAGCAGAAAATAGCGCAAGGACGTCTACCCATGCAGAGAAATCACAACCAGGTTCAACACACATCCATCTAAGAAACAATGAGCAAATGCTGAATAAAATCCTATCAGAAGTGAAAGAGGTCAAGGAAAGCTACGCACACCTACAAAAGCACATCAGCACACATTTAAGAATTCCACATTTGTATAAAACACGCGTTAGCACTATTAGTACGGTAGCCGAAGCTACCAGATTTAATAACAAGGATCCAGTACCGATGCTTTCGACCATCGCTGGGTCGATCTCAGACAATGGTGCTAAAGGAACATACTTGGTTTTCGGTAAATGGTTCCAATTTTCCACCTTCAAGTGGTTCACAATTAGAGATTGGTTCAGTACACCGGCTGCATCCAATCTTGATACATCAATGGCCAAACTGATCCGAGCATATGACTGTCTATAGGTCCGTATGGGTCCGAATTTCCATCCAGCACCACTGTAATCACATTTACTCGACATCAACGCATACACACCATTCGCTAATTCACACCTCGCAGTCAATTGTCCACCACAATGGACCTCCACGCATTGACCACAGGTTTGCAATACCACTCCAATCCCTTTGTGAGCAAATAACTTACTAGCAGTGTCGTTAGATTGTAACAACTTAACTGTGCACGTACTGTCAGTTAAATTGGTTAACAAACTCACAATACTTGGCACGTGAGTCTTATCGACTTGTAGCTGTCCATGACATACCCGAGGATCAACTCCCCGGCACTCAGATGGAGTGAAATACCAACCAGTCTTAGTGTCTAACCCAATACTGGTTCAAGCAATTATTGCCTGCATGCAATGTCCTACTATACTTAAAGGTTCGGACAACGAATGCATGCCATATTCAATGTAATTTCCACCGTCAATTAACGGTAAAGTGGCAACATAATGCAACTGAGAGTCATCCTTCCACAATGGAGACACAATGACGTTTTGGTAATACCACTGATATGGTTTAATCAACTCAAATCCTACACTAACCTGTCTTGCAACTTCTGCTAAATCGGATGGACTAAATAATTCTTCATTTAACCTACCTAATTCGAGAGAAGCAGTCTGCCTATGAATTTGCTTTTGATAACTGTACATGACATTTTCAGCTGAATCGATTATATGTCCTAAACGTACCAATGCATATAAATCGGCCTGACGTGATGCTTGTCGACTAAGTATTTCACTCACATTCTTGGTCAAGCTGACCAAACCGTCTGTGACTTCGTTAATCCAATTAGTATTGACGTTGATCTCCTCGAAAGCATGTTTCACATGAGATGATAATTCATTCGAAAAGTGAACTAGTCTATTTATATGCTTCATATCCTTTTTGACCACATTCTTAAGTGCCTCGATGTCGCCAGATGTCGCTACTCCAAATAAGGATGATGCAACATCACCTACAAAATTGAATAGTCCTCGCTTTTGTCGTCCACCTATATGATGTAACATTGTCCGTTGTGTCAAGCAATCTTTTTAATGATGCTAATTAGAGGTTCAAGTCCAAAGATGTCATTATTACTAAGCGGAATTGATTTAACCGGTTAATAAAGTTTAGTGGTAAGTATGGATGGTTAATAGACACTACTACCGTCCACTCGGCTCGCACCACCGAAATTCGTTGATGATTAGTGATCATCACACCATTCTGTAATTTATGAATATTCAAATTTTTACACAGTCTGAAAACAATACTAACTATCATTAGCGTTACAAAGAAACATAAAGTATACATGACTGGTAATTGGCAATTACGATGTTATTACTAAGAATACCGAATGGTGATTAACAGTTTCATACTACGTCGACTTATAACGGCTTCAATACATCTAACAAAGTCAGCGAAGATCGACCAGCCAAATGCACCAATCCTAGCGTGTTTACTGGTTGATCCAAATTCAGGACCATGTCTGCGCTTGTGCAGGTTATAGGAGTGCGATGGTTGCACATCCATTGGTTCATTGGCAGGCTCGGGTATATTCTCTGACGTATCCATTGGTGAGTCATCACCGAGAGTCTTTGATGTATCCATCGGCGACTCATAATTAGGATCTCTACTCATACCCAGTTGATCAATATTCATGTCAACCTCCATACGTACGTTTGCAGGTACTGGTCGCATCTTACAGGCTACCTTACTAGGTGTAAATTCAGGTAGACTCGGTACCTTTGCAAATATCGGTGTAGATTCCGGTAGAGGTGTTATTCTCGGAAGATGACTTGCTTTGGTACCTTTAACAGGGTTTCTAATAGGGCGTGGTGTCACCTTGTCCCAGCACATCTCTGAATCAACTACGTGTAACTTTGAGATGTTTAGAACGCGTACCCTTCCAGATCTTTGATGTCGGACATGAGC
The DNA here is from genome assembly GCA_034401795.1 of Chaetoderma sp. LZ-2023a. Classification (NCBI taxonomy): domain Eukaryota; kingdom Metazoa; phylum Mollusca; class Caudofoveata; order Chaetodermatida; family Chaetodermatidae; genus Chaetoderma; species Chaetoderma sp. LZ-2023a. Next base: position 28,500,345 of record CM067372.1, on the reverse strand, counting down.
CAGGGGTCCGTTAATTTTGAAAATCTTGTACTCAGGGTCACTACGAGAGGTCAACTTCATCCTCTCCTCAGCTTTCACAACCACTGAGTTGCCAACTTTGTACTCACCAGCGTTTGCATGCTTATCAATTTGTTCACGATGATGTTCTCGTGACTTAGCTGTCTCGTTGCGAGCACGCAATAAGGCATTGTTAAGACATGTAAGTCTTTCACCTAAATCTTGTGCTGCATCGAGTGGAATAGCTAACAGAAGTCTCACTCATCGACGATACATCAGATAGAATGGCGTATATCCGGTCGTGGCATGGCGAGTGTTGCGGTACGCTGTTAAAGCTGCGCCCAACTCATCTTCCCAAGCTCGAGACTCGTTATTGACCTTTCTGTATCAAGTCTTTCAATGTTCTGTTGAATCTCTCTGTCCATCCGTTAGTCTGTGGATGATACGAACTGGTTCTTCGATGGTCAATGCCATACTCAGCATACCTCTGTTCAAGTGAGTTAGAACAAAAATCCTTTCCCTGATCAGTAATGAGAATTTCCGGTATGCCATGACGAGCTACGTATTCATTTAAGAATTTGTCTTCCACATTCTATAACGTCTTAGCTGAGATTGGGTAGGCTTCTGCCCACGCAGAACAATGGTCAACAATTGTCATTATGTAGACATTACCCTTGTTGGACTTTAAAAGTGGACCAATTAGATCCATTCCAATTATCTGACCGGGATAACTGGCCATAGGCATTTCAGTATACATGGATCGGGTCATGACAGGTCGGTTGACCTGGCAGGTTGTACACCTATCTAACATATAGACAACATCCCTTCTCAAGGATGGCCAAACAAAGGAATCTCGTATCATTCCTATGGTTTTCTTAAGACCTGGGTGACCAGCTCACTCATGAGCTTTCCAGAGTACCTGCTCACGGAACTTACTAGGTAACAATATCCTTGGCTATTCAGCATCCAATGCTGAGGGTGGAATTAAAGAACATAAAATACTGTTATTAACTCCTCTGGCATGTTCTTAAACAACTCCTGGAATTCCTTGGTCTGCTCAGTACATAATTCGGCATAAGGCACGTCGTTTTTTCCAAAGGAACATGAGGTAAGACACCCTATTCCACTTCCGGTATGACGTAGTCACCAGTATCCCATGTGGCAACCTCAACTGAACGACGTAACCTGGACAACATGTCCGCACAAATATTCTTGGAACCCTGTATGTACTCTATCTTACATTCATGCTCAGCAATCAACACTGCCCAGCGCTGCACTTTTGTATTCTTGACCTCGCCCACAAACAAACTCCTAAGAGGTTTGTGGTCTGTATATACAGTGAACTCAGCACCAAATAGATAAGGACACAGCTTTTTCAATGCATAGATCACAGCGTAAGCTTCCTTTTCTATTACAGGCCAATTTAACTGACTATCTTTCAGAGTTGAGCTGACATATTGAATCACACGCTCAATACCGTTATCGTCAACCTGTACTAAAATTGCACCTATCACATAACTCGATGCATCTGTGTACAGTTTGTACAGCGTATTCAAATTTGGATAGGTGAGAACGGTCTCACTACACAGCAAGTTCTTCAATTTCTCAATTGCTTGCTGTCCATGCTTTCCCCATTTAAATCTTTTATACTTCTTGGTTAATTCTATTAAAGGTTTAGCAATTTCGGCATAACATTTCACTCAAGATCTATAATAGCCAGTAGCTCCGAGAAAACTTCCGACCTCACCCACATCAAGTGGGGATGACGTTTCTCGCATGACTTTGACCTTTTGACTCTGAGGAGCTACTCCTTGGCTTTAAATGTGATAGCCTAATAAGTCCACAGACTTGCTTGCAAAATCACATTTCTTTTTCTTCAATTGCAAATTATACTCTTGAATTTTGCTCATAACTAGACGTAAATGATGTGCATGTTCAGACGGACCACGTGAATATACGACTACGTCATCGACGAAAACATGCATCAATTTTCCTAGAAAATCACGGAAAATATCGTTCATTGCACGTTGAAATACTGCACCTGAGTTCCAAAAACCGAAGGGCATACAAATCCATTCAAAAAGACTTCCATGCAGATGAACGCCGTCTTCTCAATGTCTGGGCTAGCCATGGGTATTTGCCAATAGCTAGACTTCAAGTTCATTGTAGAAAACAGTGTCGCGCCCCTCATTGAATCAAATATGTCTGATATATTAGGCAGAGGATAACTATGCTTACGACATACGGAATTTAATTTCCTAAAATCTACACAGAAACGTGTATCACCATCCTTCTTAGGAAATAAGGTGATAGGTGATACCCAAGGAGATGGCGATGTTCTTATGACGCCAGCTGCTAGCATTTCTTTGACTTGATTTTTGACCAAGTATGCTTTAGCTAAGGGTATCCTATATGCTTTCTGTCGAATAGGAGGGTGATCTCCTGTTGGAATTGTACATTTTACCTGGGGCATACATCCAAGAGTGTTGGGATGAGCCGTATCGAAATTATTGGCAAAGTCACTTAATACTTTGTCAATAACTGCATATCCGGTCGTTTCCTTACAGCTAGCATAAACCTAATCATTTTGAGATCTGAATGGTATTCTAAAGGGATATTTCTTTCCAAACCATGTCACCTCTTGAGTCCCATAATCGATCCTTGCTTTTCCCATATGCAAAGCATCTGCACCAATCAAACATGCATGCCTCATGCATTCCACAATCATACTTGGAATTGGCCTGGCATCTCTAAATTTAATCTGTGTTTCTCCTAACACATTGATTGGTGAACCATTTACAGCTAACAAAGTCTTAGCCTTTTTCAATGGGCGAGTATTCAGAATACTCCTCCATATATCCTTCCTTACAAGGGAAGTACTAGCAACAGTATCAACTAAAGCATCTAAGTACTCACCCTTGTCTTGACCACTTGCTTCGACTTCGAGTCGGATAAGGAACCTTTCGGTCACTGGCTCCCTCCGAACTCATTTAACGAGCATCTCCACCCGTCCACAGCTTCGGCGCATGATCGCCGACGTCCTTCACCAGACGAGGCTCCTCCATAAACGTATGAATAACGGCCACACTCGTCGGTGTGCGAATAAGTTAACATGAATCTCTCACGATCTTCATAGTCACAGTCCCGGTTCCTGTGGCTTACCATGTCCCTCCGCGTATTTCGTGAATAGGCACATGGTGTCGTTCCCTGGCACGAATCATAGGAATTACAGTCGTCGAAGTCGGAATACCGATGACTCACCTTATCAACTTGCATCGGTGATTCGTGGCGATAACCGTTGTTATCGGGCTGACATGGTCGTTTCATCGCTCTTCATGGTTGACTGGACTGCTGGTTCAATGGGCAGTCACTCTGGTAATGTCCGGGTTTTTTACACTTATAACATGTCACAATGCGCTTCGGTGGGCTAGGTGCAGTTGGTGCAGCATAGCACTCGGACGCCATATGTCCAAGCTTGCCACAGTTGAAACACTGGGCATTCTCTGTGTGCATGGTGTATGTGGTGCACGTGGGGCTGATTGACAGTTTTGCATTGGTTGAACTGCTTGGGTGCAGTCCCGCTTCATGTGCCCTTTTCGCCAGCAATTAAAGCATTTTGGTGCTTCTCGCTTCTTCTGTCGGGCTTTTGGTGCGGTCTTGGCGCACTGTTGTTTTGGCTGCTGGACTGGTATAGACTGTTGTCCCTCAATAACAGAGCATAGTTTCTCAATCATTTGGCTTTGTTGTGAGATCTGCTTTCGCATAACCCGAATGATAGACCAAATGTCCTTTCCTTCATCCTGGGAGATCTTGTCGATCTCCATGTCTCATTTGTGTTGAACCGGAATCTTCATAGCCTGCAACAAGTCGTTGCAGCACCCTCGTCTTCCATGATCGCCATCGCTTCATCTATTGACTTGGCCTTCTTTCTTATGATCCTCCGTCCCATACCTTGGTCGTATAGTGCCCGTATGTACGCGGAAAGCACTATCCATTTGGTATCCTTGTTCACGGTAGGGTAAACTCGTTTTTCAAGCTCGCGGTAATGATGATTGAATGAAATAATTGTCTTGCTGGACCACTGCTTGACTGCGTTCCTTCTCATTCACTGAGATGAAGTTCAGCACTATGAACTGCTCTATCTGGATGTAAGTAACGTCATTCTTCACCATGCCCAGTACAAAACTGGTCAATTGCCTTGCTTAGGGGTCCTCTTGAGGCCCGGGTCATTATCTAGACCGATGTTCCCTCTATGTTCCCTCTGTCGCTTGCCAGACCCTCCGTGTCTCGTCCAGGAACTGGCGCACTTCCTCGGGTATAAGTCCGTCACATGGCTTGACACGCTTGACCAATTCCCGTACCTCTTGACGATGTACCCGTTCCCTCTCTCGTCTATCTTCCTCTGTGGTCACTACCTTGGCAATTCGTAGACCAATAGCTTGCATCGCCTCTGCTGTGGTTGGGGAGGGGTTTACCACTGCTACATGGGTCGCCATCTTATAGTCTTTACTACTCATGTATGAAATAATTTACTATTGATAGCATAGCTATACTACCATACATTTTAATCGAGGTTGGTCCTCACAACGTATGTCTGTCGTAATTCTTATGATGCTATTCTCGTGATATTCGTGATGCTTAACCACCTCAGGGATATCTGATAATTTGGCTAAATCGATGAAATGAGATATTCTGTCATTCAAATCGTTTAGAACTTAATTTACTGGTCGTTCTAATGGAGTGTTCATGATTAAAGTGTACTCACATGATTCACAGTTCTGCACGCCAGTGCTAATAATAAATGTCCGAAAATGAATTTACACAAATTTGACGAACCTTACGATGAATCTAGGATGAATCAAGGATCCTGGCAGGCTCGCCATTGAAGAATTTGGGGGCGCGTCCTCAAGATTCAGATACTCTAAGATCTATGACGTCGATGAAGATGTCTCCTGCTTCACTACCAGAAACCTTTGTGGTGCTGCTGCGACAGCATCACCGGTGGTGATGAAGGAGACGTAACCTGCAGTCGGCTCGCCTCATCTGACAGATGGTGAATTGACGATATTTGATTTCTGACCGCTGGGCCTATCTGACTTGCTAAGATCCTGGTAAGGACTGGGTGTTGCTCCCAGCTCACCTAGATTCCTAACCTAATCAAACTAACAAATGACTTGTCTTACATATACGTAAGATGAAAACTTTATTTACAGAAATATAATAAGTTTGAAGTCTAGAGCAAAATCGCTCACAAATAAACACTTTGTACAAAATTGTTGCACAAAACTAACAGCTAAATTATCCTAAGTCCTACCCCTAACCTAACCTATCAAAGCTACGTTAGGCATAAGAGCCACAGCTTCACGAACTAAGCAAGCGAGATGCTTACTGAATCAGAGATGGTGGTTGATTGACTTATTCTGAGAGAAGTACCTTCTTTTACAGCTCCAATTTGGACTCTCTGCATTCCGCAGAAATATACAACTTCTCTCAAAATCTAATCCAATCTATTCCTACAACTCTTCTAGGTACCCAATAAGCACACCTTGATTGGCCGAACAATAACGTCACCAATCAACCTCTGCTTATTTTCCCTAGAGGTTCTAACCTAATAACTGATTGGTCCTTCCTCCCTCATTTGCCTGGCACACAAATCTATTCTTTATATTTCTTTACTGCAGAGTCTGATCAATCTTGATTGGTCATAACGTCATTCTAACCAATCATACTCTGCCAAATTCTTCCATGAAGATTGCGCCTCACATAGACAAAGTGGTGGGGACCGGTTCAGACAAGACATTTGACAAACATGATTCACTTGTTTTTGGTTGTTTTTCATAATGTGGGTAACATATTTCACTTATTGGAATGGGCTACGGGATGATGGGGGCGGGGGTGGTGGGCTGGAGTTCATCCTATTTCTATTATTATTATTATTATTATTATTATTATTATTATTATTATTGTTTTTATCACCTTCTTTCCATAGAGGAAAGAGAGTAAATGTGACCATGTGAGTCTGTGTGCGAGTCTATTTCTTAGTGTGTCTGTCATGGCCGGGTTTCTTAGAGCGCTTAGATATTACCACGTTCTGGATCTGTGTATATATTGAGGAGTGCTGGTCCAATTTGACTCAGATTTTAACACTGGGGTGGGTGTGGCCATACACCAAGATTCCAGAAAACACTTTGACAGCCCTCACGGATTGTCAGACAATAGCTTGGTATTGTAACATTGTCGTTCCTTAATACGTAATGTGGAATGTTAGGATTGTGTATGTGGAAGTTTTACAGCACTGCTGGGCCCAATATGAGCATGGGTAGGTGGTTGCTGTTGTTGTTGTTGTTGTTGTTGTTGGTGTTGTTGTGTTTTTTTCTTCCTGTTTTTGGTTATAAGATCAAAAAGTCAGACACTAAGGTAATGGGGATCACTTAGGGCATACTGGGATACATCTTTTCATTGATAATGCTGCAATGCAGAAACGTAGAACCACCAAATCTGTAACATACATCAATACTGTGGTTGTCTAAATAGTTGGTTTGTTTCAGTCAAAAATACAATGTCGATGTCATCTATGGTAGGTTCATTTAACCATCTGGCAGCTGCAAGTCACCACACAACAATTTCAGGGAGAAAAAAGCTGCACACTCGCTGAATATTCAGAAAAGCCAACCGACCTAGATCTGGTGTTGTACGAGTGTATTTCAGTGTTTAGGTTAACGAGATAAGACAGTGAATTTGGTAAATTACCTTTGAAAAAATCTTTTATTATTGTATATAATTGGAGATTAACAATATCTTCTAGTTTTAATAAATTTTCTGTTTTGTAAATGTTTTGGGCCTCTCCTGTTTGTGCAAACAGTTTAATGGCTTGCTTTTGAAGTGATTTTAGTCTTGCCAGTCTGATTTTATATGTATTCGTCCAAATAGTGTTGCAATAAGTAATTTGTGGGAGTATTAATGTGCAATATAGTGTTTTTAGTATGTTAGGTGGTAAGTATGATTTAATTCTTCGCATGATCCCAATGTTTCTTGCCACTTTAGATGTTACAATTTCTATACGTTTCTCCAAGGTTAGATCTTTATCCAGGTAAACACATAAAAATTTAGCAACCTCAGCCTGCTGTATTTCCTGATTATCAATGTACAGTTTTGGTAAGGCATCTTTCCTTAGTTTTCTAGGTTTTGTTAAGAGCATATAATTAGTTTTCCCGACATTCAGTGATAATTTATTTACTTTAAACCAATTTATTACATTTTCCATTTCTTCATTTACATTTTATATAGTGTTTCTATGCTCTTGTTGTGGCAAAAAGCATTGGTGTCCTCTGTGGTTCAGTGGGATTAATATTTGTGAGAGACAGTTTTTAACAATGTTCCCTTTAAAATTATCAATGCCTGCACTTTTGTTCAGGTTAATTTGCATTAAGATTTTTGAGATTTCATCTGTGTTAGTAGGATTTAGAAAAACTGAGGATTGATAACTGCCTGTAAGATAATCTTCTATATTTGTATTATAGGTATTCCTAATTTTTTCCGATAGGCTGGGTCCAATGTTGATAAAATATTCATTAAATTTATTTGCTTTATCTTGGTTGTCAGTTAAAACTTTGTCATTATATATAAATCTTGATGTCTCTGATTTCTTGTTTTGTTTATTCAGTAGAGACTTTATTAACTTCTACGTTTCTTTGTTATTGTCTTTCTGATTTCTGAATTTATTATGGTAATGATTGATTTTGGCACTCCGGATTACTTGGTTTAGTCTGTTGCGATATTTTTTTATATTGAGATTCATTGTACTTTGTAGGGTGCTTGATAAATGTTAAGTACAGTGTGTTATTCTTATGACAAGCGGCTATCAATCCCGTAGTTAGCCATGGTTTAATCGGGTTTCGTTTAAATTGTTTAGCTGTTTTCAGTGGAAAGGCGTGATCATATACATCTGTGCACACAGTATGGAATTTGTTGTAGGCATCTTCACATGACTGATAATCAAGAATGCAGTTCCAGTTTATAGCAGACATAGCGTTATTAAATTTGTCAATATTTTCTATTCCAACGTCCCTACACATTAGCTATTCTTTTATAAATGATTTTTGTTTAGCTTCTGTTTTTTTCAGGTAGTAAATAGGCAAGTGGTCAGACAGGTCTGCAACAAAAATACCTAATTGAGTTTTCCATTCAACAATGCTATTTGTGAAGATATTGTCAATGATGGTCGCAGTTGTTCTGTAATTCTAGTTGGTTTTGTTATGAATGGATAGAAGCCATATGAGCCAATTAAGTTTGGTAGCTTTTGTGTATAAAAGCGGTTTTGTTTTAGCAGATCAATGTTGGAATTTCCCATAATATGTCCTATCTTATTTTCCCTTTGAATAGTTTGCAAAATGTTATCGAAAGCTTTGATAAAAATTATCCTTATCCATTCATGGGGCTCTATAAATAATACCAACAATTTTGCCTTTTGATTAACTTCTGGGTATTTCAATAAAAAAAGGCCTTCTATATCTGCTTCCATCATGCACAGATCCTCTCTTATAGGATATTGAATGGTATTCGTTACATAGATGCCTACACCACCTCCCCTTGTGGTTGTGTGTTGTGCTTGCCAATGAAGCTATAGTGCAGTCTATCAATTAAGCTAAGTGGTGAGTCTGGTTTCAACCACGTCTCAGTAACACCGATTAGATCAAATTCATGAGAGCTTGCATCCGGAAACATGCGTAGTTTATCGTTATTCTTCAGAAGAGATCTGATATTAATATGAAGTTGAGAGAATGTGATTGTTTCATTTACATTCTTACTTAAATTATCATTGAATTCCTTTTGAAGACGATAGTCACATTCTGGTGTTAGATATTTAATTTCTTCATTATCAACATCATCGCGAGATATAATATTTTGATAGGGTTTGTTAAGCTTAAACGGACTAAAAAGTGTGTCTTGGTGGGTATAGTGATACATGTGGTTATGTTGTTCATTTATGTCCAGGATAGCTAACATGAAATCAGTATCATCATCATAGTGATTATAGGGAAATGAATCTTTATTGCGGTTAATGCACCACCATGGCACCACTGAGTTTTCTAGTTCTGCATATTCAGCAGTGGTAAGCTTTGAGCAGCGTAAGTGTATCCAGACACCACTGCAATCACATAGTATGACATATTGGTTACATCTAACAGGTTTTCTACAGGAAGTACAAAGGAATTTGATGGGCATAGGATTGGGTGGAAAGGGATGAGTGAGGTATAGGTGTAATTGTGGGTAGAATAATTATTATACGATTCGCTATTGAAATATTAGGGAAGTGGACAAGTGAGAAAATGGCTACTGGAAGGTTTCCTCAACTTGGCAGAAAACACGTAGTTTAGGATGGCTGGGAGCAATTTAGATTTTTCATAATATCTAACTGGTGGCTTCAGAGCAGCGGGTATACCGTATGGGTAATGGTCTGGCTGTATATATGGCTAATTATTCAGGATGACAGTTTAATATGTTTATACCGGCATGACAGAGCATAAATAACAAGGATAACAATTTTTTTTTAAAGGATAAGGGATGAATAGTAGAGTTTGATCCACTGATGGAAAGGAAATGAAAGCAGTCACTTATAGCTATATGAGCACTTATAATTATGATGAGTGGCAAAAAACCCCAAAAAACTTGATGTAGTTTTTTCTTCTTTTCATTCGCTGATCATACCGCCAGTCCTGTAAGTGACTATCGACATGATCATAAGCGTTAAGTGCGTGGATCCATGGTTTATTAGAGTGCGCTGTGCGGCCTGGAACCTCCGTCTTCAGCACTCAAGGTTTCTGTCAGGGTTACCTCACCCTTACCTCCTTTAGTCGCCTCTTACGACACGCAGAGGATACGGAAGGTGTATTCTAAGCCCCACCTACAGGGCGACTTGATGTAGTGAAAAAAGAATATTCAAATTCTTGTTGGATAAATAATATATATGTACATGCTTCTTTCTTTCTTGTGTAGCTCCCGTCCCTTGAACATGAAAATTAATGTCCGTTAGATGAACCTCCATTAGGAGTAGATACCCAATATTATTACAATACATATTATTTAATAAATGCGAATGTCTCTAACCAAAGAACACGATATGTAGATTGCCGTGACTTGCTTGCTATCAAAAGTCTGTTGTCCTGATGTGTACATAATCTGTAAGTAATCGGGAACAGACTGTCAAGAGGGTGCCTGTAGATTAAGCATACCAGCTCTCCCTGCAGGCAGTCAGGTGTCTTCGTGATCGCTGTCCGTTTCAGGTGCAGCATGTAGCAGAGGTCTCTGGACGCCTTCAGGAGTGTGGTCATAGTCTGCAAGTTTTCCTGCTGTACATTAAGTTTGCTGTTGTTGAGTATAGCCTTATGCAGTCGGCATTTGTTGCTCTAAGCCCAAGCTGATGCAAGTGGCATTGGGTTTTCTCCAGCAGGTTCTTCGGGGCTGACTGAAGCTTAGGGCATACCAAGAGGAAGTGAATGACAGACTCATCCCATTTGCAGAGAGGATACACAGTAGATGCTGATCTGCTCCTGGAGAGTCCACCGAGAAGGCTATCGTCAAGGCCAGACTCCTGACCGGAACCTATCAACTCCAGTCTACCTTGGCAAAATGGGACAGAAATGACACCATCTCTCCAGTCTGTCGGCTATGTAATGACGGCAACGAAGATACCTCACGTTCCTGGTATCCTGCGCCGCCTTGGCAGAGACTTGACAGCCACACTCTCTCCAACTGTACAGAGCAAGCCAGTGCAAGCCGAATGCCGAAACCGTGACCCTGCTGCTGCTCAATCCACTGCATCCTGACATACCAGCGTCATTATCAGTAAAACCCATATCCTTGATTGAACGAATCAGCAGAGACTGGATTCTAACCTGTCACAAAGAAAGAACCCGTCTCCTGACAGCTCTACGTCAGGACCACTGACCCACTGCACGTACATGTTTCTTCGTTCCTGTTTGCTGCTGTGTTTTTTGCGTTATAATTAACTATCGTTATCGTGTTGCTTTCAATATAAATTGTTATAAAACTCCACACTGAGGTTCCTCATCACTTTGGGGAATCTGCATGTAAAAGAAGATGTACATACATGCATGCACATACATACATAAATACATACATACTAGCTTATAGGCAATGCCTAGTTTCATATTATTGCACGTTGGTTTGATTTAACAGGTTTATTTATGACAAGACAAAAAGAAGATAGGGACGTGGCAGGTGCATCCACAGATAGTCCCATATGAATTGTCAGTGTGTCAGTATATCAGACATGTGAAAGTTGGTCGGCCAAACCTTGACTACTAGTCTTGTCGCGGTGGTCCAGTGGAAAGATGTCTGGTTGCTGATGCTATGCGGAGTTGCAGAATGGCGGTTCGATCCTCCGACCTGGAGATGGTGATCAACAAATTAAACTAATGGGTGTGTAGTAACTTACCTACGTATAAAAGGTTACTCGCCCAACAGAGGTCTCGAATCGGCCCGTGGAACCAGTGGCAGATATGCGCAGTTCAAGTTCCAAGGTACGACTGCCGGGCGTCCGTAGAAACGGCAGGAATTAGCTAGCCTGGCAGCCACGAAACGCGAACTCCGGGATTGCGGGATACCGCCAGCACCACACTCCTCCCCGTTCTTAAAAATTTTTTTTAATTAGACAATGGACACGCAGATTATACAATTTTCAGTTAACCTGTCCATGTATAAACATTTTAAAAAAAAAATTCTAAAAAGAATCTAAGGTTAACACAAAACTTCCAATATAAAATTCATGTGTAAAAAGACAATGAAAATTTACATGAAATTTTCCTATATCTTTTTTAATTTACACCCAATAAGGAACCCAAGGGCTTTGATACTGGAAGCTTCACAAAAATTTGTATACATTACATTATCACAAATAGTTTTGTTTTGATTTTTAACATGATGCGCCAGTCCCCATTGCTAGTAAAGATTGTCTTCTAAGGTGTTTTTTTTTAGAAAATCAGACTGGTTTACTGCTGTATTCAACAAGAAACATACAGGCATTGACGATCAACTGCTAAAGGAAGGATTAGAATATTTTAAAAAGATAATTCTCAAAATAATACAAAGAAAACAAAAGTTTTGACCATGATATATGCCCATCTGTCCAGACATAATGGCATAAGACAGATGGATAGATCAACAGCTGTCAGACGAGGGTCATCATTACAGATTTTAAAATAGCATAGCATCCCTAACTAAAATTAAGGATAGTAGTTTTCCACCACAGCAGAAAACTGACACAAATGACGGAATTGCCAAATTGATAAAGAAGTAATAAAAATAATCTCATATGAATTTAGTGGAAGTGTTATCTGAAATTAAAATATGTGAGATTCGAGGAAAACCTATGAATATTGCATATATTAAATTTTAGTGAACATTTTTAACCGTAACATTTATGATATACCTCTTATATAATTCAACGGATCTGAATTTACAAATTTAGGAAATCTGGAAAACCACTATCCCTATCACAATGAATATATCTGAGTGAAGCTAAAACGGAACGGATAATACAGCGGAAGAAAGAAACATGCTTTTGCATTATGACTAACGCGTCAATTACTTTGCGCATTATAAAGTGGTAAGCGCAAGAAATGCATCTGCACGATTTATGCAGTCTTTGCTAAATGCATATTATAAATATGCTGTCATATGCAGGACTTCTGCATTATAGAGTAATGCACATTATAAATATGCATGAGTTATGTATTATAGAGTAATAATGCATCATTGCATCATTTTAACATGTAATTGTTACACGTTTAATAAATGAAATACCTAGGTATGGCAGTATATAATATGTTGGCCTAATATAAAATATCTGAACTGACCTATGTAGAATTAATATATCTGGGCTATCCTACAAAATATCTGAGCTGGTCTAATAAAACTATATATGTATTTGAGCTACCCTATAAAATATCTGAGCAGACAAATGTAGAACTGACATAGTGTAGCTAACCTAAACTGAATTTCACTATACACGGATGAGTTTGCATCATAACATATGATGCATATACTTATAAAAAGCGTGTACATGGATTTAATCCATATACACATAAACAGAGAGCATTATTATGACTACACGTCATGACGGACAATAAATACAGTTAACAATACAATGCGTATGATTAATGCGTGACAATTTACACATCATTTGACAATGCATATTTGTAATGTGTGATCAGGAAATGCGTAAATATAACCACGCATTACTACGCGCAATTATTAAAAAACTTACAAAGAATAGAACATCACGATTTTGCTGTTGCAGATTGTTTAATAACTGTTCAAAATTACTGTTAAACAGCCGAAACCACAACTATAACTATTATTAACGGAAAATAATGTTAACGATTGATAGTTGTTTCTAGACAAGTTGAATGTCTTCAGTGTCATGCAGAATCTTAAAATTTGAACCACTAATTTCAGATTATCGTTTTAATTACATCAATCTCATAATACTGAGCATGAGGATAATATTTGCTGGAAGATAAGTAGAATGTGCAAAATCTGATGGATTATAACTAGATATTGACCCCGATTTGTGTGATTTTGTAGTTGGTCATCTCCTCTGACATGATAAGTCATGATGGTGTTCATGCACCAAGGAAATGTGTAATGCATTCCCCTCGGACTTGACACCTCATGCGCCTAGGGGAGTGAAGCTGAGTGCTTGTGAATTGGTCGATGGCCATCTCCTCGGACATGACACCTCATGTGCCTAGGAGATGTGTAATGCATTCCCCTCGGACCTGACACCTCATGCGCCTAGGGGAGTGATGCTGGTAAAACAGAGTCAATCTCCAGGTCATCTGCTGTTGCTGACATAGGCAGCAATGACCTGCAGTCAAATTAGTTTCAAAATATTCAACCGCTTACCTGCATAGTCACCCTGAAATTTAGTCTGGGAAATTATGTTTTACGGTGTTAAAATCAATTCCAATGTGCATACAAAGTGGGCAGAATTTAGCTACGAATTGGCAAGGCATATAGCTAGAAATGGATCCGTGAATTAAGAACATCATCTGGTCAGGAGCCTTGACAATAATTCTTGAATGTTCAGCACATGAGATTGATGAAATTAGACAAGTGTAGATTCGCTCACTACATAGGGAACACTGAAAGCATTCAACTGACATCAGAAAAATTGCTGGATTTCCTGAGACTGTCGGAATTGCTAGTTACAGATTGCAATGGGGCTATATCCTTATTCTCACCCCTCATGGAAAGTGGTAACTCGCATTTATTTCTTTTATTTAATATTACCGCTTTCTTTGTATGGCAAAAAACCCACCCCATTATAGCTTTACTTATTAAAATGTTGTAGACATTGAAAACATAGATAATTTAAAATTGAAGTGTTTTAACCAGATTTCGTGGCAATCCGAAATCCCATAGTAAACCTATGGGAGGGGTTAGAATCAAGACCTAGCCTCTACGCCTGCAATGGCATATAAATATACCACGAAAATAGATATACAACTTGTAGGACTGACGAGTGCCAGATAATTGGAAAATGTCAAAGCAAATACCACGAAAATAGATCAGATATTAAAAATGAAGTTAAAATCAACTTAGTTTGATTTAAAATCTTTAAAATATAGTCTTACCTACCAGGAAATGATAAAAATGTAATCTAATTTTCGCAGTTGTCAAAAGTTCAAAATGGAGGACAATTTGCGCCATTCGAGTAATACTCTAGTAGCTCACGTCCTTCTCGAGAATTAAGCAGCAAAATCGTGAAATGTAATTGTGAAAAAAAAAAGTTTTTGAATTAAATTTAGGGCCCAAAGTACTCCTGACACCATTTGTAGTAACTTAGCTACGTGTAAAAGGTTACTCACACAACAGAGGTCTCGAATCGGCCCGTGGAACCAGCGGCAGATATGCGCAGTTCAAGTTCCAAGGTTACGACTGCTGGGCGTCTGTAGAAACGGCGGGAATCAGCTAGGCCGGCAGCCGCCAAACGCGAACTCCGGGATTGCGGGATACCGCCAGCACCACAGGTGCATGACTGTCGGCTAAGTTAGCACATAGAAATTGAAGCCACACGTTGCCAGTGCCTCAATAAAATAAAAATACATACATACATACTTGCTTGCTTATAGGCAAGGTCTATTTTCATATTATTGCACGTTGGTTTGATTTAACAGGTTTATGACAAGACAAAAAGGAGATAGGTACGACGGCGCTCTACATTATTTGGTCAGAAAAATGTCAACTATTGCATTAAAGGAAATTTTGTCCGCACTTCATCGCTGTATCCCATCGTTGAATAAAGGCAATTTAGATGCCGCTAATAGTTGTGCTACCGACATAACTCAAATATGTCTGTATGAGACAAGTGATAAAGATATCGGTGCGTCGCAAAACACTTATTACACTGTGTTACTGGTTTTCGTACATTGTCATCAGTTTTCGTGAAATACCCGCTAGATTCAAGATTTATTTCATGCTTAATATAAAATATAAATACATCACAATTGGGCTGTCCAACAAAGGCAGAGCTTATGAATCGATGGATTGTATGAAAGTTTTCTTGTTTTGACCGTATCTTGCTCAAAACTTTGTCAAAAGGTTCAGAACTGTCAGTCAAAAGGTGGCTACTGTGTAGATGCGTTCCATGCAACGTTGCATCATTGTACGAGAGCGATAAAAACAAATTCACGAATTTCGGTACTCACGAATTTAAGCAACTCGACCATATATATAATTAGCACCCGGCCCAACACGCAGACCCACCAAAATAGCCACGGCCGGGGTGTCAAGAACGTAAATATTTTTTTAAAACCTCATGTTCGGCTGTTTTAACCCATTCACCCCCCCCCAATAGCAGTTGGCTACCTTTTGGAAATTTATATCACATATATATAGCGCCTACATTCATAGGTGTGTAGGAACGTACTTTGGCGGGGTGGGGTGGGTTGGGGGTGGAGGGGTTGATGGTGCTAAACTATATGGGTGTGACCAAAACCTAATGAGCGCTACGGAGAATACACTGAGAGAAAAAATTTGAAGGGTTGCTAGCGCCCCCACACCTCCCCTACGCCTATGTATATGGCAAGCATCTCGAAAATTTAAAAGCCAACTTGTCCTTGTATGGTATCTGTGTTAAATCCAATAAACAAACTTGTAAGCAGAGTTGGCCTTATGGGTCCTTTTGCGCGTATATACGCATAAAAATGGCAGAGGGACGCATAAAAATTAACCCTCTGCATCCCCGAGGACGCATGAGGGACGCAGTGAAAAAGTGTAATGGAAACTGGTAACTTTGCGTGTGCTTAATTATCGATTATATTATCGTGTGTGTATATTTATTTGTGCATGTTTTTACATTAAAAAATATACTTAATGTATTGTGTGTTCAATAAAAACGAACTTGCTGCGTTGTTTAAGACTATGATTTGTTGTAAGTTTTCTTGCACAACTCAGTTGTTAAAGTTAGGGTTTTTGTTTTTTTATAAATAATGAGTTTACAAGCCCGATGTTAGTCGCCTTGTTTGGCCTATAAATTGCAAAAAATACCTGCCATGTTTCTGTCTGTTGTGCTAAACGTCAGTGTGACATGTCAGTATTTGATTGGATAACAGCGGAATCTCCCTCTAGAGGAACTGACGCTTGAGAAATCCAATATAACTGATCAAGCGTATACAAACGTGTCTAGGCGTCTTAACCCTTTGACAGCTCAGAACATTGGACAGATCACAACGTTGTTATCACTAATATGCTGAATATTTTTAAATTAATTTGCGCACGCCTACTTGCCTAAAGTAGCAATGACTTACAGGCAAAATATTTTTTTCTATTTACTTATCAAAATATCTAAATGGATTTAGGAATCTATGGAAGATACTGTGTTATCTTTTACATTTGAATGGTCATTTGACCGATTAGCGGCGATGTCTTTGTATTGCTGTTTGAATAACGGTATCAATACGCGCTATAAGCCGTCTTTTATTTAGCAATAGCGGCTGATTGATTGACTGATGGATTAGTGTTTATAATGTTTAACAATACTCGATCGTTAGGTGTTCCCAATTTCTCAACTAAAAAGCTCATCCCAGCAGCGATGTTCAACGATATCGTCGATTTACAGGTAGGCATACGTTAAAATATTTATTTTTCTTTTCAAACAGCGTATAGCTCAAAGCTCCCCGATACAAGCGTCCTTATTGGATACACGCTAATGCATTATCTATGCTTCAACCAATCAGCAATCGCGTTACATAGTTGCTCCCTATGAATTAGACATATCTGGTTATTGGCTGATATATTTTCACTAATTACGCAGTTTAATCTGATTTATACAGATTATTTTTGATAAATTATTGTTTTGTCTGATCTTAACCTATGTATTCCATTATAATTTGGTCATTCCAGTTAAATTATAAAAAAATACGCGCGCAATATTATATCAAAGTAGGCCAAGTCGTCCTTGAGCAAACTCGCCCCAGATACTCGTAATATTTCAATTCGTCCAAAGTCAAGTTAGGGTTTAATAGAAAAATTAATGCAGTGGTCTTTACTAATTACTAATGTCGTGGTCTTTGGAAAGGTTAATCATACAAGGTTGTCAATGTAGGTTGGTTGGTTTATCAGACAACAAACAAGTACAGTGCTTTAGGTTATTGTTTATTGACATGCAGTTCAAATGTTATTAGTTAAATATACAAGGGCCATTTCAATAGATCAATTTTAGCCACCATTGTAGATCACAGAATACATATTTTTGAAAATTTACCACTGGAATGACTGGCACTGTTTTCAACATGTTTAATAAAGTGCTTTATAATTAGATCA
Organism: Chaetoderma sp. LZ-2023a; assembly: GCA_034401795.1. Taxonomy (NCBI): domain Eukaryota; kingdom Metazoa; phylum Mollusca; class Caudofoveata; order Chaetodermatida; family Chaetodermatidae; genus Chaetoderma; species Chaetoderma sp. LZ-2023a. The sequence continues at coordinate 28,482,498 of CM067372.1, read as the reverse complement.
ATGTGTTGTGTTTATTTTAAGAAAAAAACAATGGACCCCCATATTTCAGATGAGGACCCCATGGGACCCCCAGATTTTACAGTGGGACCCCCAAATCTGAGGGTGTGGGGTCCTTGGGACCCCCAAAAATCAGATGTGGGCAACACTGCTTGTAAGGTTCTGAAAACAAGTATTTTTTTTTTTAATTTATGTTCGTGATACCCACCCACCCATCCACCCCACACATAGACTAGACCCCCTCCAACAATGGCAATCTGGTGATTTTTTTGTTTGAAAAATTCAAATTTGTAAACAAAATTAGGGTGAAGTATGGTATGTTGTGGTGCATTGTTTTAATTTTATTTTAAGAGCAACCCTATGTCTAAACTCTACAATTAAAGTATTAGAAGGATTCTCAGATCGAGCTTAATCTTCAAAGATTTTCATTGGGAAGATCTAACTCACACCTTCCCGACACTGCCTCCTGCCACACTGTCAATCAAATAATTTGTCAGAACAATGCGATTACTGATCACCCATGCACCTAAACGATCTAGCAATCAAAGGATCAACAAGTCAGCCACTCTAGAGCAATCAGAATAATCATTCAGTCAATCAATGATTAAAGAATAAAGAAATGAATCAATCAATAGTTGGATTCAATTCAATTCAGTTACAGCCAGCCATGCGATCGTTCGGCCAATCAATTGGGTATATATACGCACCATTGCAGTGGCGTCGTGTATGGGGTGTTTGGGCCACCAAGTATCCTAAATGCATGAGTGAGTGATCGACTAACCAACAGAGTACATGACTGGCTGGCTGGCTGGCCCACCGACCGACCGACTCACAGACCGACCAACTCAAAGACTGACCGACTTACAGACCGACCAACTCACAGACCGACTGACACAGACCGACCGACTCACAGACCGACCCCACCCACCCACTCACTCACCAACTCACTCACTCACTCACTCACTCACTCACTCACACACCCACTCACCGACTGACCGACTCACTCTCTCGCTCACTCATTCACTGGCTCGCTCGCCCACTCACTGACTCGCTCACTGCTCACTGGCTCGCTGACTCACTCACTGGCCGACTGACCAACTCACTGACTCACCCACCGACCCACCGACCCACTCACTCATCCATTCACCAACTCACTCACTCACTCACTCACTCACTCACTCACTCACTCACTCACTCACTCACTCACTCACTCACTCACTCACTCACTCACACACCCACTCACCGACTGACCGACTCACTCTCTCGCTCACTCATTCACTGGCTCGCTCGCCCACTCACTGACTCGCTCACTGGCTGGCTGGCTGGCTCGCTCACTGGCTCGCTGACTCACTCACTGGCCGACTGACCAACTCACTGACTCACCCACCGACCCACCGACCCACTCACTCACTCACTCACTCACTCACTCACTCACACTCACTCACTCACTCACTCACTCACTCACTCACTCACTCACTCACTCACTCACTCACTCACTCACTCACTCACTCACTCACTCACTCACTCACTCACTCACTCACTCGAGTGAGTGAGTGACTGATAAATTGTGTGGGTGAGTGAGTGAGTGGCAGGACGATTGACCAACTGGCTGGTCAACCGACCAACTAACTGGCTGAGTGGGTGGGTGGGTGGGTGTGTCAGTGGTGGATTTGGTCATAGGTCGATGTCTGTCTGTCGCTGGGGCTGCCACATGCCTGGTTGTCTGGCTGCCGCCCTTGCTGATTGCCTGACATGGCTGCCTAATTGCGTACCCTGCCCTGCCCTACACTGCCCAGCCCAGTCCTGGCTGCATGCCTGCCATGCCCTGACTACCTATCATGCCTTGACTGACTGCCTGCCTGTCCTCTACTGGCTGCCTGCCAGCCCTACTCTGGCTGCCTGATTGCTTGCCCTGGCTGTCTGTCCTGCTCTGGCTGCCTGTCATGCCCTGACTGACTGGCTGCCTGCCTTCCTTCCTCCCCTGGCTGCCTGATTGCATGGCTGCCATGCTCTTGCTGCCTGCCTGCTCTGATCTGGCTGTCTGATTACCTGCCATGTCCTGACTGACTGCCAGCACTGGCTGGCTGGCTGCCTGCCCTCCCTGGCTGCCTGATGCCTGCCTGCCCTACCCTGGCTGTCTGATTGCCTGCCTGCCCTCCCATGGCTGCCTGATTGCTTGCCCTGGCTGTCTGTCCTGACTGCCTGCCCTGCTCTGGCTGCCTGTCATGCCCTGACTGACTGTTTGTTGCTGTCATATCAACAGCTTACATGTATAGTTTTCAGGAATTTGAGATTCAGTGAGTACAGAGATCGATCCCAATGCAGGTAAAGCTTGGGTGGAGCTTAGCTAGGGATGGGCGGGGCATAGCTAAAACTGGATTCCTCCATTGGGAAAAACTATAAGTAAGACTGAGCGGTGGTAGTGAACACCTGACCTAGCACTGTAATAGTAGCATGACAAAATAGCATTCTATCTGTGTTGGTACAAGTACATTATGTAATATATTATTAAAAAGTGTACCAGCACAAATACTGATAGAATGCTACATGTATTTTGACATGATACTGGTGCACTGCCCGGTCAAGTGTTTACTACCACCACTCAGTCTCACGCCACAATAAATTAGCTACTATAATCTCACTCTGTCTGAGTACAACGTACATTGCTCAGAGTGATATTCACTATACCACCACGTACCTCACCGATAATATTTGTTAGACTAAACCAGCACGATTATAATCATGCCAGTTTATTCATTCATTTTGTTGGGTGACATGCATGGTGGTACAGTGGTACCTGATAAGCATGCTGGATTATTCATTAATTTTTCTGGGTGGCATGCATGGTGGTTACAACTCAGGTGATGTGAAGTGTGAAAGAAAAAATGCTATGGAAACTAGTAAAAAAATATTTAAATTTCATAGACAACAAAACAGCCCTGTTTATACCTGGAAACGCCTCAGCTGCTCTCGGAGAGCATCTAGACTTCAAAGTTTTCCGGTGGAGAGTAGGTGTTTCCAGATGAGTGACCGCTGAGGACAGTGAATCGTGCATGTCAGGAGAGTGAAAGACTGATTCAAGTCAGACCACCAATGACCGATAGGAAAATATCTATTTGCAGAACAAGAGAAGACTATTTTTGAAATGGCTCGGTTATCGAGACAGTCATTCCAGTGATAAATTTTCAAAAATAGCCTTTTCTTTGTCTGCAAATAAATATTTCTCAACACCACTGCAGAAACCGGTTTTGGATGATATGAGCCGGGTTCTGCCGATCCGGTTGCTTAGTGGGGTGAACTGCCACTTCCTCAAGAAATCATGGGTCATTTTGACAAATGTTGGATCAAGTACATAGATGGAAGATATCTATGTCCTAAAATTCATTAGGCCAATGAACCATGTGTGAAGGTAATGATTGGATGGTGCACTAAATGGTGCAAGGGTTTAAAAAGCCTCTGCAAAACCCTGCATGAGTGTTAAAGTGTTAAGTATATGATGTCATAATGAATTACATCATATGTAGGCTGACGTAGCTAAATCTGTTGAACTTTTAAGAGTCAGTTGTACGAATTGTATGTCTTTACTATTTAGTAAACATTCTGTTGAATATTTAACAACAGACTCCAGTCAAATTACTTGAAATTAGTTTCAAAATATTCAACAGGTTAGCTGTATCTATAGTTACCATGAAATTTGGAATTCAGGATTCAAAGTACATACTGATCCCAACACACGGTCGCACGGGGCATAGCTAAAAGTGGATCCATCCATTAGAAAATCTAAATTTCTGTTTTATCCTCATGCCAATTCCAGCTTTTTCTATATTTAACCCTTTAACCGACAGGTCCTGAAAACAATGTGGCATGTTGAATGATGGTGGTAGCCTAATTTCTCAATCCAAAAGAAAATCTAATTTTAGTATGATGACGTTGAATTAATTACCTACCTACCTTTAAAATCTCCTCGAGTCCTTTCTTTATCTCCATGTTTTGAAAAAATTAGGGTACATTTGTCTCCATCCATTCATCATGCTATCTCCTGCCAAACAGTTGGGTGGAATTCAAGCAAATTTGGTATGTGGGTTATCCATAGGATTGTGGATTTGCTGACAACATTTATTTTATGTAGTCAGAGATTGGGGTCTTCCAGATTTATCTAGATTTCCCATAGTCCTTCCCACACTCTCGCACATCATTTGACACCCTCTCAATAGTTTTAAATTAAGCCAGATGGGCCACTACATTTAGATAGGACTAGTGATTACTAGATTCTACTATAGCCCTTCAAATCTTTGCAGACCAAGGGAAGACTATTTTAAAAATTTTACCACTGAAATGACTGGCTCAATTATCGAGCCAGTCATTCTACTGGTAAATTTCCAAAAATAGTCGTCTTGCTCTGCTCACAATAGAGGAATTTTTTTACCACCTTGACCATTAAAGGGTTGACATGTGAAATTGTTACCATTGGGTTGGTCAGTTACAAGTTGTACTAGCCCTGGTCAATTTCTGCTAACCTCGCGCTCATGTTAATTTTAACCCATGCTCTCACAGATCATTTCCCCTTATGACCTCCAGATTTTTCACAGCGATCCACGCCAGTCTCTGTGTAATGCAACTCCTCCGAAAGCGGTGGATGGAATTCAAACAAATGTTGTAGGTTACTATAGAGTGCAAGAGGCCATTTTTATCTCAACTACGAAGTAAAATGAGCTATTGTGATACCCTGCACGTCACCCGGCGGCGTCTAATTTGCGTTTAGCTAAACTTTTCTGTTTATTTCTCATGTTTGGTTGATCATACTGGTCCTAAACTTGGACACATGTCTCCTTTAATGACACGGCATCACACAATGATGTTCTGGCCATAAGGTCAAAATCACTGATGAGCATGTTTATGTTTAAAAACATAAGTTGACGGATGGACGGCGGACAGCAGATGGTTGCAGTGATTTTGACCTTTTGGCCAGAACATCATTGTGTGATGCCGTGTCTCATACATACATTAACAGCTTAGCGGATTTCAAACTAATTTGGCTGGAAGGACCCTAATGCTTTCGGCTTCCGAACATGCATACAGAATTTTGATTGGTCAATTTTTGTGTGAAAATCTTTGACTGTATGAAAAATTTAGCAGAAATTGTCAAAACGATACTCCTCATTAACCGCTTGACAGATTGTTGGCTGGACATAAATTGCGAAAATGCATATATTCTCCATGACCGCTTGGTGGATTATATCCAAATTTGGCGGAAGGATTCTGTAGTAGTTGGCTCTAGAACTTCTATTCAGAATTTTTTTTATAATTCTGTGCTTAGCAACAACCGTCATCAGATGAGATATTTTGACAGTTCGCCTCTTTGTCCGCGTCATCTCAAAAGAAAAATAGGAAGTGGAAATTAGATAAGGGTATACAGGCAACCTGCTGAATATTTTGAAAAGTTTTGATAGATAGATAGGTATGTACATGCTCAGTATATTTTATAGGCAGCCTTTTTTGACATAGTAGCGGCCTTCTCTGCTGGCAGCCCTTATTGCCATACACCGTCCAGGATACCGTTACAGGGCCTTGGCCCCCTTGTTGATAAGCCTTCTAAATTTATTTTATGTTTGAAGTCAATCATCAGAGTTCATTGCTGTCATGAAGTCGAGATTCATGGTCGCATTGCAGCCACATTTCTGGTATTACATTTGGCTCCTCCCCTGGGGTAGTGAACGTGGTCGATTGCTATGACACGCCATCGACCAAACAATCTAGTTATCACTTACTTTCCATCGTCAGATAGATCCAAGTTATCAGAGATTGTAACCCACAGCCTATAATTTTTCTTTTGATCACTTCCATGGTTGTTAAATCTTAATGCATGATCACAACCTCCTTTATTAAAATTTGAGCAAAATCTGACCAGTTTGTTTCTGATATATCCATAGATTAAAATGTGTACCCAATCTGGATCCAACTTGGTTTTTGTCCAGATCACAGCCAAAGTCTGGAAATCCTTGTTTAGGTTATGTTGCTTTGTTACTGTTGTCTAATAGTACACAACTGTCAAAGCGTCATAAGATTAGTTCAACCAATCAGATTTGCCATTGATGGCTTTTCCAACAATATCTCTGCCAATCAAAGATAACGAGGTTAAATATATACGCGATGATGTCATCAGAATGGAATGGTGTTCCGGTTCAAGATGATTGTCCATTCAGCATTAGATATATTGAGATTTTCACTATAAAAACGCAGAAATTAAACGAATCCCGCGAAGAAACACTAAATTAAATACATCTGATAAATCCAGCCACAAATTGACATAAATGAGTTAAAATCTGCTGTATGAATCGCTCAAAGTTTACAAAGCACGCGAGATACATGTACGGAGGAAACATGTACTGATAAGCGGTTCTGCATAGACTAGGAACCGAGTACCCGTTTGCATCTAGCCATAGGACTCGTCGAAAGAACTGGAGAACCGCGGTTGGAATTGATGGCGCGTTTAGTTTATCGTAAAATTTTCGAGCGCTACCAAACGCGTAGGGCAAAAAGTTAAACCTGTCAATTAAAATGTCAAACCCGTAGTGTCAAAATTTCAACCCGTCAAGATAAAATTCAAGATGCGTCTTGAGATTTTACCAAACGCGCTACATGTATGTCTAAGTAAATCACTACGAGAAAATGACGCCATATATACGTGTTTTAAACGAGCTTTAGGATGCGTTTAAGTAAAGCTAACTAAGATCTGTACTGTAAGCTATACGATGTATCGAAATATCGCGATTTTCTCACCATGATATATCGCGATACCTCCAAGGACAGTATCGTGTAAGCCTAGTTATTATATCTTCGAGGTACTCTAGTAGTTGAGTTTTACATGATCTATTATGTTGGAATCCATGCTGGCATTTGGTAAATAGATTAGCTGTTTCCAGAAAGTCTACTATGCTGTCCCTTATTAATGACTCCAGGACCTTACACAAGGTAGCGGTAAGACTGATTGGTCTGTAGTTACATGTGTACATGTACTTGGGTCATTTTTTTTATCCTTTTTTGTGTATGCAGCATACATTTGCCATTCTCCATATCTCGGGTAATATGCCTTCTAGAGACTTGTTAAAAATTATGCATTGTGGTTCACTAATTTCTTTAGCAGCTTCCTTTAATATTCTCATTGGGATTTCATCTGGGCCATTGCTTTTATTGGGGTTGAGTGCTTTCAATTTGTTTTCGATGGCAGTAGGTGATATTATTATGTCCTTTAATACAATACCATTGCTTCTGGGGCTAATGATTGGTGTAGAACGAAGATCTTCTGAAGTGAACATACTTGAGAAAAAGTTGTTAAGATATATTAGATTTTTCTTTATCGTCTGGAGTCATAGTTCCATTAGCTGGGTTATGTAGCTTGCTAATTGATTCACGTTGAACAGATTTACTCTTGACATAGTTCTAAAAAGCTAAATAGGATTTCTCTTGCTTTCACTTGCCACTACGTTCAAATGTCTGTTTTGCTTTTCTGATGCATGCCATCGTTTTGTTTCTAGCAATTTTGTAAAGGGCATAATCAGAGGTTTTCTTTGTTTTATTGTATCTTTTGTATAGCCGATTTTTACATTCGAGTGATTGTGTTGTCGTATGGTCAAGTAGAGGTGTTTCTTCTTACCATGTTGTTGTGACGTAAGAATGTATTGCTCCTTCATTGCAATTAGTTTTGTGTGTAGGAAGTTCGAAGCTTCTGACCAGTGCATTCAGTTCATTCAGATGATTCCAGTCAGTCATCCATAAGTCTGCTCTCATTTCATTATAACGTCCTTTGTTCAACAGTAGCTTTGGCGTAGCTGCTTGTTTGCTTGTGTTTAAGATGTCGGGATGCAGTGAGATTTGTAAAACATCATGGTCACTTTTGCCTAGTGGAGGTACATGTAAGTGTGTTATTTCAGGAATAATATTTTGGTTGTTCGTTAACACTAGGTCTAAAATATTTGAGGTCTGATTTATTCCATGTCGTGTCGCATTTGTAACCAGCTGCTGTAGGAAATTTTCACCTGGTAGCGCTAAGAAATGCCTCTTCTTTCTCATTTGATGAAAGTCCTGTGCTCCAGTAAATCGAAGGAAAGTTGAAATTCCCGTAATAAGAATGTGGTTCAGCATTAGCCTTTTCAACCTTGTTTAGCAGATTTAAGAGTCTGTTATTGTTCGGGCCATCTGAGTTGGGGCTTCTGTAGATGCAACCAACAAGAATTCTTTCCTTTTGTTGTGTCACCCATGTACACCATACTGATTCGTTAAATGTGTGATCATTTAGTATGTCGCCCTATATAAGCAAATGTATCTTGTCATTGAGTTCATGCAGGATTCAAATAGGTTTTCTGGAACAATTATTAAAACTGATCTCACACAATGCCGCAGGGATTGCCCTGTTAGCTTGTCATTATTTCACAGTATAATAAGTGGATCAGCCGGCCGTATTTATAAATCTGCATTCACCGTCATATATCGGAGTTCACCGCCTGGTTAATTATTGTAGCTGAGCATACTTGATGCCTGTGTAATCACATCTAGGAAAATCTGTTCGAAAATTCTCCTTCGCATCCAGTATTTAAATCCAGATGTGTATAGCCGTTTATACGATACTGGCAGGGATTGCCCTTCAGTGTCTAGTAAATTGTATATCCTATTTTGTTCCTAGCACAGGTGGACGTGTTTGCTTTTCATGCACCTCGTACTGTCGAGAACTAGCATAAATGTTTATATATGTATAATATGTATGTATATATGTACATATGTATATATAATGTACAAATATATGTATCCATATTATATTACATGCCAGAAAGTTCCTACACCGGAAACAGTGACAAATAGTTATAAAAACAAGTATTTTGACCGACAAAAGGCCACACAGGCCTCATACGTCGTAATGATGATAATGATGATGATAAACCATTTTCTTTTGTTATTGACACAGCAAAAGATAGAATATTGACATCAGAGTGATAAGCCGCTCTGATATGTCAAGATTTTAAATTCTCATTAAATTAAAAGATGATCTGGTGTTCATTTTTCTGTAATTGTGGTGGATGATGTTGCTGTCATAGACATCAACATCATCAACCAAACTGTTGAGAAATGTACACACCGGCTTCTTTGTTATCTACACAGCAAAAGATAGAATATTGACATCAGAGTGGTAAGAGTTAAACTCCTAAATCTAATGGTTTCGAGGAGACTTAATTAATCAACAACAGTCAAATCATTCAAGAACAAACTAGATACAGTACAGCTCAAGAGTTAACTTAAGGTACGAACAGGTCTGAAATGCGTGCATAATGCATTGAAGGCCCGTTTCCAATACACCGGTTTTAAAAACACAATGCATTCACAATGCTTCTAGTTAATTTTTTTGATGCATTTAAAATAATAAATATATGCATTGAGAATGAGCATTAAATGCGTAAATAGGCAAGTTTGAACTTGTTTGATGTCCCCCAGAGATAGTGTCAAACACGTTAAAAGCAAAACGGGACAGATGTCAAATTTTAAATGCGTTTAAAAGATTCATATGTGCTTTGCGTAATACCCGGCGTACATACCAACTCGATGGCTCCAACTACCCGGGATCCAATCAAACTTAGAGGTACATTACATTTCCTAGAAGGGGCAAAGGTAAATATGAGAAAGTTTTCCTAAAAAAGACAGCGGGAAATAATGTTAAAAATCAAAATTATAAATATTACGAAACACAAAATCATGATTCCCAGTTGAGAATTAATGTAACGATGCACCCCTGAATGTTTGCGCCCCTGAACGTTTTGCATCTAGTGCAAGAATCATAAGCATCGGTTTGTTTCGCATTTAACTTTTATAAACATCCAGCGCAGCGAAACATGCCGACTGGCGAGATTTGACATAGGTTAATCGTAGGGAAAATTGTCCGTAAGCAACTTCATTATCACTTCTACGCATCACCTGTGTTTGCGATGAACAGACAGCGAATAAACGCAAAATTATCGATTAAAGATGTCAAAATATAGCTTATGTGTACCAATGCTAATGTATATGCTTTTTATTAAAACATGCAGATGGTGTGGTTTTTATTGATAATATGACTCACAAATTAGCAGATTCGTGTCCGCTTCCGCAATATCCCCATCGGTGCTCTACATGAAAAAAGACTAGTTCAGGGCTAGATATGAAATACTATGCACCCCTAAAGCTGTAACATGTACCCATATCTCATTGACTTTTCGCGGAAATAAAACACCTATAGTGATTTAATGATTTTCTTTTTGTGACATTCGGTAGCTTTCGGATTCACTATATTGCAATGTAATGTAGCCGAGTATAACACACTGTTGTTGCCTCACTCGGGAACCAGGCCGAGGAAATGAGCAATCGCCGCACCACCCCCCCCCCCCCCTCTACGTAGCAATAACATAGCTAGATGATAAATGGTGCCTTAATAAATCCGTGAAAGTTAACATTATGAATAGTCAGGGAGCTAATTTCACTATATTTCATGAACCAGACATTGTTTGTTTTATTAATTTAAAAGTGAAAGTGGGCGTTAAGATATTGCTTTATTGCTTTTAAAAGCGGCACTGCGAATACGTGTACATTTTGCGTTCCGCCATTGTTGATCGTGAGTCACTCAATGACTGGTTAAAATAAATCACCATCAATTCGTTATGAAGGACAACGAGACACGTGATCAAAATTTAACTAAGATAGTAATTTTCATTCATTCATAATGATGTCAGATGTCCAGCAAGCCAATCAAATTATGGCTACACTTTTCCGAGAATCTACGACTGCGCATAAATATCGATCGGCGAGACATCGTGCGGGGTATTTCTCATTATTTTAAAATAGATCCGCTATGTACGCATCATGCATGCGTTGCAGAGACATTTTATGTTAAGGTAACTCTGAGCTGTACTGGATCCAAGAAAAAACTTTTAAATTGGACTGAGCAAGCCATACTACAACAGAAACACTGAGGCAATAACAAGTCAATGGCTTATGCCTCATAAAATGATGATGATGATGAGATATGTTGTCATAGCAATAATTTGTTTCTCCCGAAGCGTCAAACTGACATGAGGTGCTTATGTGATTTTCAGATCTAGATTGATTTTTCTTTACCCACAATGCCGATTCAAACTGATTCTATAGTTACCACATATGATAAGATTTTCAATATTTTTTCGGTTTTCTTGTGGGAAAAACAATTATGTTCATTTTCAATAACACATTTAACAATTTAGAAAAGGAAACTGAAAAATTAAAATTTTTTAAGAATTTTGGCTGAAATTTGCTGCTACCCGGTTATCACGAAAAAACGGAATTTGACCTGAACTGGATTAACAACTAAATTAAGTTCTGTGTTTGTATCAGCCCCATTTATGGCATTACTGTTGGTGACAGACTCTCCTTTGCTCAACTTATAAACATTGCCATTAATTCACCACCTCACTTGTGTTGAAACTACACGATTACGTCACCCTCGAAAACACATGACATAGTATTCAGATTATATCTGTAGACGAGGTAGTGGATATTTATGAGCAATACATTTATTTTATGGTTTATTTTCATTTTCATGCATGTTTTATTTCAAGGAATGTTTGCTAGTTATAAAATTGACAGCCTTTTTTTTGGATAAAATTCCTACTCATATTAAATCTACAAAAATGTGTTTACACCCTCGAAAACCCATTATCCGATAATAGACATTTTTGCTGACTGCATAAGAATGTATAGATTTTGTGAAGAAATGTCTTCTTTTTAGTAATGTGCAAGTGTTCAGTGAAATAACACATGCATTAAAAGTTTTTTATTCCTCCAAATAAATTTACCGTGTGCAAATACGCATTATTGGTTTTCAGAGGGTTTTTGTGTATCATGGTGTTCCATATTCTCGCGGTAGACGATAATTAATTACAACAGTTCTGAAAGTAAGATGGACTCCGTCTTCCGATCACTGACTATCCAGAAACCATGACATTAATTTCAACAGATGGATGTATAGAGGCAGCATCATTGATTACTTCCTGTCAAAGGCAACAAACCACAGCAATTTGCTGGAGGTTCAGGTGCTAGATGTTCCAGGTAACTGCTCTGATCACAGACCTGTGTCCGCAATCCTTAGCTGTCAGCTTTCAGAGTTTCACAACTCTAAACCCATCCCTATTGGAGAGGGCAGACCGTAGTAGAAAACGGCAGACTGAGGGCAATTCAAAGCAAATCTCCTACAGGAACTGTCTGCCATGGAAGACTGCAGCCATGAGGACAGTAGACTTGTGCTGGAGCTGGGCGCATCTGATCTGATAAGCTGCCTCCACAACGCGGAAAGAGATGCTGTAAAGAGATCTAAACATGGAAAAAGCCGCATGACCCTAGTAGTAGCGTCGGAATTAAAATGATACCACCTCCCTCAACTGACCGCCGTTCGGCGATCCGTGGCCATGGAATGCCGTGTCGAAGTATGTGTGGGAGTGTATTCTCATGAGAATTCAATTGTCTACATAAAGATAGGATGTCTACTATTTGTCAAGTCATGTGCACGGCATGGATGGCTTGGCTCTGATCTTAATGGTGATGGAATTTGCCCACGTTTAGTGCTAATATGCTAATTTTCCAGTTTTAGCTATGCCCCATCCGTCTCTAGCTATAAGCTCCACCCACACGTTGGCCGTGTTGGGATCAATCAATCTCTGCACTCTCTGAATCTCAATTTCCAGAAATCTATACAGGAAAGCTGTTGAATATTTTGAAGTCAAATTACTTTCAAAATATTCAACAGAATGTTTGTTAGTAAAGACATACAATTCGTACAACAACGCTTAGTTTGTGATGAACCTAGCTACATCATTTATGATGTAATTGATTATGACATCATCGTACATGTCATATAGTTCATTATGATGTCGATAACCGACATTCTAAGATCTAAACAAAATGTGTAACAATATCAGACCTGTCATAATGACAATGTCATTACAAGTGCTTTATCCACTAACCACAAATAAACAGAAATGGCACTTGTATTGTTAAATATTCAGCTCATATATTGATATATACATGTAGTCATTAGTCATCTACATGATTGTATATTTACATACATGTAATTGTTATGGAAAAAGATATTGCATGTGTATGCTAAATCTAAACATCATCTAATATGGTATTACTTCCATGATATTATATATTCTGACTACTGGCCTGAAATACATTTTGTGACTTGTCTTCTTGCTCCTCAGATTTGTGCTGCTCTGTCTTATTTGATAAGACGGATGGACTTATTGCTTATCTTTCCAAAATCGTCTCTATAGATGAAGTAAGTATGTTGAAACATGTTAAATATTTGTTGCTACATGTAGCCTCTCGCGATGTTTGTTCCATTCTTAGTTGCGACTCACAAATACATATACCGGTGGTACATTTTATAAGCCTATCGGTCTGTGAAAGTTCTTGCATTCTGACAAAGCTGCCTACGGTAAGTCACAGCTACATGTATAGTGTGTCATGCTTGTTCCGTAGTCATCTGGTTAGTGACTTCATTCCATAATATTACCTTAGAAATAATGATGTATATATAATCATATGCTGACTAACTGTCACAGTGTGAATCTGTTTGATTTTGAAGATTTTCTTTATGCCATATCTTGACTCTTGAGGAGTTTTACGTGTACATATACATTCAGCTTGTGACGTCGCCAGCCATGGTCAAGTTCTACTGGCAAACACTAGTTAACTATAGGTAGCTAAATCCCAGTCAAACTTGAAATAATTAACTATAGTTGACCAGCTTCCTGAGCTCAGTGGCAAATGGTTAGTGCGAAAGTTGACGTAATATTCAAATCAGCGCTTTGCTTCCCACGAATAAATGCATAGAATTAAACTTGTAAATATTTCACTAACTCATGAATTTAAGTTTGATGAAATTATTCGTTCCTACATGCATTGCATGTCAAGGCCCATTTCCTTCCAACCATCTGTCATATGGATGCTCTTTGACTTCTTATCGGACAAAAAACTTTCTTGTAGGGCTTCAAAACAGACGTCAGAAAAGGTTAATCAAGACTGGTCTACAAATTTTCTGCAGTGGTAATTTTCAATGGGGATTTGGGTACCAATTAACTATAGTTAACTGTCCAGCATTCCTCTGAGCATAGCAACTACATGTACGCATCCATGTCCAGTATACGTGCGAACTGACTAACATTAGCCAGTCAAACTTGCCATAAAATATCAGAATAATTTGTTTAAAAGATTTCTGACATGCAACTTATCTTCCTGAAAACCTAATCCTTCCACTGACATAATCCCCTTAGATATCATTTTCAAACCAATTAAAGAGGTAGCGGCCACCTTACCTGTCGAATATTTCGGAATTTATGCTTATCAGTTTCTGTCAGCAATGTCTTCCAAACAAATTAATTTCAAAATATTCCACCGAATGTGTTATGTGAGGGAAGTTGTATCAGATTTGTAGCACTGAAACGTTAATGAAATAAACTATCACATGGTCCTGATGTCATAGATTGGAGTTTAATGATTGATACCCATTAAACATGATTAACAGATGCACACATTGCATGGCTACTGATATATTTCATACGGCCAATTCCTCTTTAATAACAAAAAATAAATAGTAGCTAGTACATGTACATGCTTCTGTGTACTAGTAAATCAGGTCTCATGTTGACTAAGGACCAGGGTAGTTGAGCTCTTAGCTCGCTTGATGGTGTACAAACATGTAAGTATCATAGCATCAGTCATATACTTTTGGAATTCTGGATGTGCAAGCCGCATACCAATAAGATGATGTCAAGCAACAGTCTTCACTCCTTCTTATTATGATGCATGAAGGTGTACATAGCGACCAGCCTATTACTTCTGCAGAATCGCATGATTATTTCAGCCAATCAAGTTAGATTATACCATAATTGGTCCAAGAATGTAAGGATGTTAGTTGCTAGCGGAATCGCCCAGTTCATTCCATTCTGGATTCCAGTGTGTGAACAGCTAAGTTTTGAAGCTAGGTTTTGCTATATTATTAAACGTTGTAAAAAGTTGTGTTTTAAGTCACAGTTTTAGATGTAGTAAATTAAAGACAGTTTTTCAATAATTGCTGTGAGCTGGGAAACATATTCGTGAAAAGTAATACAATTCCAGTTTATGAAAGTTGTAGTTTACTAGATGTTTAGAAATTGTTAGCCTGTTGATTAGCTAACGAAATACAGATTCAATTTGTGTCCGTGACTACAGTGAGCTGTGGAGCATAGTAAGAAAAAGAAATATAATTTAAACACGGATTAAATAAATAAAAATAGAAATTCAAGTTTGCGGAAGTGGTAGTTCGTTATTTGTGTAGGTTTTTTTTAGCATAACAAGTTAATAACATGGCTTTATTTACGTGGGTTTGCTGTTTGAAGAATGCATAGGTT
Organism: Chaetoderma sp. LZ-2023a; assembly: GCA_034401795.1. Classification (NCBI taxonomy): domain Eukaryota; kingdom Metazoa; phylum Mollusca; class Caudofoveata; order Chaetodermatida; family Chaetodermatidae; genus Chaetoderma; species Chaetoderma sp. LZ-2023a. The sequence goes on along the minus strand of CM067372.1, from coordinate 28,467,058 downwards.
GAGAAGCGTAGAAATTCGGTTCAAAGTTAATTTCTACAAAACTTAGTCATGGATATGTACCGCAACAAGGCTAGTAATGCACCTACGTGACAGCTACTCTCCATCACGTGACCGCAGACGGAGTTTTAGGGGAGTGCAGCCGAACTCAAGCCAGAGGCAGGAGGTGGCGACTGCGCCTCGATCGAGCAGTGCGGGTGCCGAAAGGTCAACGGTATGGGACAAAGCGGAGCGGAACAATTGGAGTACGAAGGCCTTGCGTGACAAACATAAACAACGTGGTATTGTTTGTCTGACGAGTTTGAAGAAAGCGCAACTCATCCAATTGTTTGTTATGAATGACAGGCCGGTGAGTGAGGCAGGCAACCAGGTGGATGAAGGGTGTGGCGGACTTAGCCAATCAGAACGGTGCAGCCATGACATTGACTTTCAAAATGGCCACCACCATAACAATCGTGGAAGTGCAACAACAATAACAAGGGATGGGACCAGCACTGACAGTAATCATTTCGCTCCCAATGACTATGACACAGAGTGGACAAATTCTGAGGTTCGTTCCCTGTCACAGCAGTTAGAGGCGTTCCAACGTAGGCTGGCAGGCCTACAATCACCCGGCACTAGTTTTTGTGAAAGGAGTGTCGGTGCCATCCTGGATGGAGTTACACCATCATGATCATTGCCACGCTCTCATTCGTTCGCAACACCACCTGTTCCTGGTACTAATGCGGACCAACACCTTCACCATGAGAAACTACGCCCAAATGTAGGTAACAATAACTGTAATTTGCCAGTTTTATCAGGTTTTACTTTGAGAGATCTGTATGATGAACAATCTGATTGTTCGACAAATGCAAACTGCTTTCAACCAGAATGATATGGCATTTAGTCCTATTTCTGGGTGCTTGACTGAGGGCAATCATCTGGGAGTAGAGATTCCGACAGCAACCAAGCATGGTCAAGGTGGAGATGGAGAGCTTGCCATGCATTGAGATTGTTTCTCTTAATTTGAGGCAGGCGATAATTGCAGGTAAAGATGTCAATCTATCCCTTCCTGTTGATGCCTGATGCAAATACAGGGGAGATAATCTCAATGGATGCAAAAGCGAGCATGGCTATGAGAATGCTCAAAGATGTGAGGTTGCAGAAGAATTTAACGCTTTCAGAATTTTTGTCAGCATTTATAGTATACAAAAAAAATCATGTGTGAGGCGTACCCACAATGGATTCAGGAACTTGATGGTTATCTGCAGTTGATTGTCGAATTATATATGCAGTTTGGGAAATCCATTTTCTATGCATACCATAGGGCATTTTCTGCTAAGGCAGCAGCCTGGTTGCAACAGCATGACAGAAAAATTGACTAATCGGTTAAAGACAGGGATATAATCCAAGCCCTTACAGCAGGGTGAGTTTTGACCTCTTGTGACTTGTGTCAACAACATGATCACACAGCAAAATTTTGTCCCTCGGTTCTAGAATTCCGACCGTATTTTCATCCTGACACCAGGAACAATTTTGACAGTGGTGCTAATGGGGACCGTACCAGAATGAAAGTAAATTACCTAGGTAAGGAAATCCGTAATAATTTCAATGGCAACCGTGGCTGCTTTGCAAAACTTTGTCGCTACTTGCATGTCTGTTGGAACTGCAAGGCTAGTCACCCTGCATCTACATGGGCAAACTCGTCCAAGCGAACAATTCAAAGTTGCAATTTTGGCAAGCCGGCGGATAGCACCAAGTCTAATTGACTAGCCAATGTGACAGAGCCAGCAAATATACAAGTGGAGTCTGAGGTGGTGGAGGGGTTGCAACCAGCTGTCGATCGAGTTGTAGAGCCACCTGGACAGGGACTTTGTGAATAATTTGTTTCAAGGCCTCACACATGGTTTTCACACAGGTGTCTTGGAGCTACCTAATCTGGCTTTGGAGTGTAAGAATTTGATTTCTGCTTGCAAGGAGCCAATAATTGTTGATCATTTGATAGACGATGAACTCAGTAAAGGCTACTTATGTGGCCCTTTTGATAAACCACCCTTTCAGAACTTTCATGTATGCCCTATTGGCCTGGCTACAGGCCGCTACTCAGACAAGAAACGTCTGATCGTGGGCTTGTCAGCCCCTCATGGTAAACCGGGTCATAGTAGTGTTAACGATCTAATAAACAAAGCTGTTTTCTTTGTCATATGTTACAACTGATGATGCCATTTCTTCTATTTTAGATAAAGGCAAGGGTGCATGGTTATGCAATACTGACATAGTGGATGCATTTAAATTAGTACCAATACAACTAGAGTTATACCTACCCCTAAGATACGTTACCTCCTCTAATACTATTTGCTATATAGATCCGGGTATCTATTACATCCTGAAAAATTTCAGCTGACTCTGCCACCCTCATGTAACTTCATCCTGTTCTAAACTCTCTTGGTTTGAGCTTCCAGCCGGGTGACATAATCAATGTGTTGCTCACAAACTTCATATTTATTTTTCCACGAGTATCTATGGTAATCAAAAAATTTTGCAAGATTAAAATCTGCAAAATATCATGAGAGATTCAGCAGATCACCTCAAATATATTAGATTTCTACAGAAACATGCACGGTTCCAAGGAGAAACCTGCAAAGATATGTGGTTACAGGTTTTTAGTTCTTTCTTATGTGGTATAGTAAGATACCGGTTTTCGTGAGTCAAGTTGTCAACAAGGGGATTTAATATTATCACGGTAATATGAAAATATTTAAACCATACTCTATGGCCTTACCCAGCCTATGGCTGAGTCCGTTTTTATTAAATATTGGCTTATATAAAGGCCCTACATGTATTCCTCTATGGGGTTGTCTCTATCCCGGATATACATAAATAATTTTGACAATACGTCATGACCCTATTTATCCTTTCAGCTCAGTTCATTTTGTTTTTAAAATTGGCTTCTTATTATGGCCTTTATTTATGGAGATCACTCCTTCAGGAATTTTCAGATTATCTTCATTCGCATAGGCCTTCGCAAGCTTCACGGTTGAGTCCGTTTGTTGCATGACTTGTTTTTAATATATGGCCTTTAGTCAAATGACTTATCAGCCTTTGTGTACTGATTTAGGCCGCGCTGTTCAAGCAAAGATTGTGACAGAAAGCACTCTGTCTTATCCCTGCGTGTTATGCAGTACATGTTCGAAATCTAACAAGTGCTCGGTTTGTGCGGGATGGCCACCATTCCAGTGCGGAACATTCAATGACTCCCTTAGGTTTCTTTTGGGTTCTGATCCCCCCTCCTACTCCAATTGATTCCACTACTACTATCACTAACAACCAAGTGGAAGCGGGTGGGGGGGGGGTGCCCTTCCTTGGACTTAATATCTTTAACAGCTCTGGTTTACAGTTCGGCGACTATGTCTCCTAACATAATCAAATTAGAGCCGGCCTCGCAGCAGGCCCTGGTCCCTCATCAGAAGCCCTCTCATAACCAGGTTTTCTTCCCAGCCGATTCCCTTGACGGATCATGCAGTTAATCTGCATAAGCGTTTATCAAAAAAGAGGAAGGTTTCGCATATCATTGTACCGGCGTCTACAGATGAAGAGGATTCGCTGAAGATCAACTATAGCCCGCTCTCTCGGCACACCAGAGGTGGTAGGCAGGCTTGACTCTGATAGGAATAAGAAAGCCATGGAGTCAACATTGTCCTCTGGTGTGACCACTAAGATCTCGGATAAGAGAGCAGGGTGGATCTGCCGGATCTGCAAAATCCTTCTAAGGCGCCATGTCCACCTATAATTTCTGCGGGTCTGAGTGATCCCCCTGCGTACGTAAGTTTGTGTTTGACTACAATGTTGTCTTTGGCAATATCCGGCATTCAATCACAGTCGACGGTAACCTCCACTGTAGACCCTAGATCTCTGCCTATTCATACTTCAAATGTTCAGTATTCAAATTTTCACCAGTCTGGTTTATCTAACCTGCAGTTTTCTCATCAGTCACAACGTTCAAGAAGGGTAAGTTTTGCAAACCCAGTTTCTTCAGTCCGTTTATTTTCTGATATTTCTGGTTCTGTTTCTGATCATGACTCGTTGGCGTCTGAAGTTGCTAAGGATGATATTATTCGTGAAATCGCCCTTATGAATTTAGATCCATCTCAGTTTCACATTTTCTATCATGATTCGTTCAATCCTTTATTTCAGCTAGAAAATCTTTGCTACAGGTAGCTTTATTATCTTCAAGTGCTTTCTTTCCTTATCAAGGCTCAACTGTTCCAGTTACTTCAATCTCAGAAACACCTCCGATTCCTGATCCAGTGAATTCCATTCCCACTCCATCTCCTTATCCGTCCGATAATATTTCTTTTGATGATGAATCACTTCTGATCCTGGTCCAGAGGATTAATTTTCCATTTCATCCTCTCCTCTTATTTCAGATGGTTCCTCATCTAATTCCCAATACGTTCATTTAAGGGCCTCAAGCTCTGATTGGTATGAATCTTTTCAATTCATTTCACAGTCACAAAATTCCATTAGTTCGGGAGTCTTCCTCTCAACATTCCTTTGTTTCTCCACTGGTTCAACCAGTTGTTTCGGAATCTCAACCTCACCTTCCTGTGGATTCACTATCAATTGATATGTTGGATTTTTATTCAAAGGCTATGACTTCTGGTTCTCATGTTTGTTTGGTAGCCCCAGGGTCCCACAAAGTGTTACGTTTATCCAAGGTTGACTTCGATAATGTTGGTTCAGTCCAAACTTTTTTGGGCCCGACCTCAGATCTTATTGGGTCTCCGAGTCCTCAATCATCTTCCATTGCTGCTGGTCAGTCCGATCTGTGTGGCTTGGAAAAGGCTTTTCAGAATTTGTTCAAACTTTCTAATTTCCCATCTCTGTTAGCTGAGTCTCTCCTTAATTCATCTAGTTCCGATCCAGTCCCAGCCTCTATTTATACGTCCTTGGCTGATTCAACAAGAGCGTCTCTTAATACAGTCGCTCGTTCCTTGACTTTTATTAATCACACTCGTAGGAAAGAGTTTTTGTCTTCTGCATCTCTATCCCGTAAGCTAAAAAAACAACTACTGTCTGCTCATCCATTTCGGTCACGATCTTTTTGGAACCTCAGCTCCTTCATTAATCCAAAAAGAATCAACTCGAAAATCATTAGCTGATGCTATTATTCCTAATATCCCATCCAAACGTCGTTCGGATATTCCGTTTCGTACTTCTGATCATTCATCGGCTAAGAAGTTTAAGCCTTCCCAATCCTTTCCATCCAGGATTTTCGTTAATTCAAATCGATCCCGTTTGTTGAGTCCCTCCAGTCATAGGTTTGCCTCAGATGCCTCCAGTTCTCCAACTTCATCTCCTTCTCGGCCTCAGAAGAAATCATCGTCTTCAGTCTATGGCCAGTCCCGTTTTGATGAAATAATATAAGCTCGTCCTCGTCCTCAGTCTTATGAGCCTTCCTCCGGCCGGTCTTCCTCATCATCCAATCGTGGGTCGTCTTTTTGAGGCAGAGGTCATCGTGGTTCATTCAAGAAGTCTTACATGTATCAACAACATTTTTGACGGTCCGGTCTCGCCACCCCCTGCTCTGCCGGTGGGTCGTCTATGTTCTCATCCCTCCATTCCTGTAGGGGCCCGTCTGAGTCATTTCTTGCATCAGTGGTCCCCCTGTAGGAAACGGTGGCGGATGAGATACGCATCTCCATCCAACTCGTCGGAGTGTCTGGGAAGGATCTTGGAATCCGCCACGCCCTCATGGGAAGGACGCTCGCGATGGATATTCGCCTCTCTACCCCCACGGTAGCGATATGTCAGTCATCAAACTTGCTTATGTGAAATGTAGCCATTGTCCAGGTGATGTTTTATGTGGTTGCGGAGCAAGGTACCCGGATTTTCATCAAATTCAGATGCGTTGCGATGTGACATTTACGTGTACCGTCCGTGGAGGTAGATGCTCTTTCAAAAGTGACCTACAGGAAGCTAGGCGTCTGCGCCCATTGGACAGCTGTATCTAACGATAGGTAGGAATCTCTGCCACTTGCGGCCAAAGCTAGTTTTCTATGTATCACTTAATTGGTAGGTTAGACAGTAGCAGAAGGCCCGCATAAATAAAGCGGCGTCTACCAATACAGCATGTTGGAACTACATAAGACGGTGACGTGGGATTCTTCAGAAATCGCTCGTTCCACCTTCATGTAAACCAGTACGCATCACGTTAATTGTGGCTTCACTAGGATTTTTCAGCACTTAGCATTTTCTGATGAACAAAAGAGTGTCCCTTTTTGCCAACTCGTTTCCTCCGCTTCGCCGTTGAAGGCATTTTCCTGTGATGGAGGCCCGCGCGAGACACTTGCCTCTCGCGACAGCGAGAATTCCTGTGACGGAGGCACCTTCCTCTCGCACCATCATGAAATGTTCAGTGATGGAGGCCCGCGCGAGGCACACTTCTCGCAGCAATAATGTTCTCTGTGTATGTTAGGGGTGTATTAACTTATATTAAGTTACTCAGTGATCTCCTATGCGGATGCTTCTCTTGCGGGGATACTTCTGTGGATTCAAGGATCTGTGTGGTACGTACATCCGGCGACACCACATAGAAAGGACACCAGCTAGCTCTATATTGTGTATTATTGTGCTCATATTACTGTCAAATGATTCACCTTGTTTGTATAGTATTTATTTATATTCTTAGTATATTATTCTAATTATTCCATTCTCTAAATTTAGTGTGGATGGACACACACGGTGACACAAACAGTTGGGACGACACCGTGTGGTTCAATCTCAGCGGCAATGGTCGCACGGCCCCACTGGAACATCAGTGTTCCACTGGCTCTAGAAGTCGGTCTATGTACTCCACGGAGAGACGGCACATGGGAACCGCAACCCTGAGATCCACAGCTAACCAGCCATCCCGGTCATCGCGCACTTGCGGTGCGATGGGCGAATATTTAATGGCGGACCAGCGCGTACCCCCGCGAGCTACAATACAAGCTTCTGTATTTTATTGCCCATTGTGCAGGATTGTTTCAGTTGCGATATAGCACCATTAAACTATATTTGGCAGGTGTTCGTTTCCATTATGTATAGTGGCAGGATAGCATTATCCTTTTTTAGATAGGTTAAGCCAGCCACTACCCCGGTTTAAGTTGCTAGTAACAGCGGTTCAAAGGTCTCAAAGCAAACCACTTATGTCCAGACTACCAATTGCAGTAGATGTATTATTCCAGATTTGTCAGACGCTGAATGCAGGTTTGTTTGGGATGTATACTGATTGCCTGATGACAGCGGCTTGTACGGTGGTGTTCTTTGCATTTCTGAGATGTGGGGAATTTACAGTACAAACGCAGAACGTGGACATTGAGAACATCATCACTTTGGGGGATGTTAGATGGGCAACCGATTTATCCTACTGTATACTTGCATTGAAAGCATCCAAAATTGATCCTTTTCAGCGAGGCATTGATATTCATATGTGTTGTGTTAATTTGCCCAGTCAGTAGCTTAAGAAACTATCACTTACTCCGATCACAGTCAGGAGCTAAACTTTCGAACCCTCTGTTCTGTACCAATAATGTGTTAATGCTAACCAGAAAATTTTTTATTGACCACCTTAGGGACATTTTGCGGAGATGTAATCTCAACAGTTTACAATATTGTGGACATTCCTTTTGCAATGGTGCAGCTACTTCAGCGGCCTAGGGGAGGGTTAAAGATCATATGATCACGCGTATGGGACGTTAGTCCTCGGACTGCTATACAAGATATATCAGTACAGACGTAACATCTATCAGAAATGCTCAGATCGCCCTGTGTTCAGGGTAGGGTCAGTTGTATTGGTATACAGCCAAACCTGCTGTAGGGACAAGGAGTATAAGAGACCGCCTGGTATAAGATTCACTCTTCGTTTAATATATATATATATATGCAGGGATTTTTGTGCTTTTGATATTTATGAGTAGCTGTAACATAGTGTACCCTGCTATATAGAGTTACCATGTAGTCAGAGAACACTGGCCTTAAGAAACAGCAAATTCCTGTGTCCAGTTAGACAATATTGTCATATGTTATTATTGGCACACCATCAAATCCGCTAGGCATTGATTGTAGTACGAGATCCCCTGGCCTAGCAGCTTACGTCATCCTATAATGTGTAGAGTTAAACATACTTTAGCCTCTTAAGGGACCACCTAACCCTAACCCTCGGTCTACAGTTAGACGAGTTGTAGAAATCAAATGAACAGTTTAGAACTATATGTCTTAAGAGGCCATAGATTCCTTAATTCTATTCCAGGTGAGCAATACTTTTGGTCTTTTTTGTTAAGAAACCAACTGCCTTGGTACACAGTCAAACCGGTATAAAGGATTACCTTATTAAGAGACCACCTGTCTTGGGGGACCTTAGAGCTCTTTTGTGCAATCGAACAAGAGGATCGGACGGTTGCAGGCCACTGGCCTGGATACCGGTCAGACTGACTAGACATGTAGAGATCATTTGTATTGAGAAATACGGCCCTGTGAGACTTAAAAAATTGGACTTGACCAACTGTCTTAGGAGTGCTTAATCCCTATATATATTGGATCAAACGGTAGTTTCAACCCTATTCAGGAGACTACTTGTTCAGTTTGGCTAACTTTGCAATTCACCTTCGGGTGATCGTTCATACAGGTTTGACAGTATTTTGTGTCTTGCGGTCATACAACAGGTATGCATGGTCAGGTAGTTGTCTCCCTTTGATTGACAAATGTTGGTAACGGTTTGTTTCCGACATTGATTCTCTACATATGGTTTTGGTTCACATCGATATATGTTATTTATTGTACATATACCCAATTACTATAGCTGTATTATGATGTACTTGCACGTGTGCTACATTGTGACGGCAGGTTTTGCACTGAAATGATAGCAATATTCTGCCACATGGCTTGCCACACGTGGATATACATGACTTTTAGGGTATCACAGTCTAAAGAAGCATAGCCTTCAACCATGTGCATTCAGGTTCAGTAGATAGCAAGCCACTGATTTATTATGGTGCATTCGAGTGCGAATCCAGCTGTATGGGGTGTTCAGTGGTAGACGTGGACATGTACAATGTATGGGTGTGAAATGCCTAGGCACAAGAGGGACAATAGATTCATAGGACCTAAGTATACAGCATGGACAGCAATAGTACCAGGAACAGTCGGCGGTGATTCGTCACAGGGGGTGCAATTGAGAACAATACATTCTGTGTCGGTGGTATACACTTGATTTATTCAGTCTCACACAAGTAGGCGATTACTTTGGATGTGATACAAGTGTTTATATTTTATCCATATTCATGACATGTAGCGAGGTCCTGACCGAGTCGCAGTGGAGCTTGCCTTATTCCATTTCAATTGAAAGCACTGTCATGACTATCAGTCCGTTTAACCACAAATCTGGCAATTACATGTACTTGTACTTAATTACATAATGGTGGCTAGATGTCTTAAAAGGCTTTCAAAGGTTTTACTGAATAAGACAGGTTACACTGGATGAGGCAGGTTACAGGATATTAGCAATAGGTCTTCACACAGAACAAGAGTGCTCGTCATATGTCATACAGAACACTGGCTAACGGACCTAGCAATACAATAGCCTTGGTCGATTTGTTCAATTCCAACTTTTGGGGGACTCTCGTGACCAGTTAACTTGTGCAGAGGTCATTTATGATTGGCATTGAAACAATTTCATTCATAAGTTATTCCATCACAAGTTAGTTTGTCATGTTGCAACTTGGGTGGATAATGTTAAACGGAATCCCTTAGCGTATGCCTCAATTACAAGTCATAACTGGCCACTCGTTTTGGGCAGTATCCTCCAAAAGTTGACAGTATAATTGAGTACAAATATGAATTACTGACTTTAGCGTAGAATAGAAAGTACATAATGCAGTATCAATTCTCTGATCTATTGTATATAATGTTTATTTTTAAATTTTCCTAACCAATCGTTACAATGGCTTAAATGCAGTGTACACACAGGGTAACCATTAGTTACTTGGGGTCAAAGGTCACGTGTACACACTGAGTAACTGTTTGTTACCATGCTTAAATGCAGAGCATTCATTAATACAGAAGAATGTATTAAGTGTATTTATACATAAGTGGTAATCGTGTGTTACCATACGGCAAATGCAATGCAAACACATGGTAATCGCTAGTTACATTGTACCATGTATCAAATCAGTCAAATACACACTCAAGGTCTTAGTCACTCAAGTATCAAGGATACCTAACAATGTTAGGTAACCAGGACATAGGATATAAGTGCAGGAGCTTCAATCCTATGTCCTTTTACGCCAAAATAAATATGTAATTCATATCCATGTGTTGTGTTATCTGTGCATGTGTTAATTTGGCTCCGTGTTGATACTCAAATGCTATTTAGAAACTTTATTAAATTTTAGGCATTAACCCCTTCACCGATGAATTACCCATATCTCATTTTCAAGGCAACCATACACGAAAACTGATGAACATTTTGAATTAATTTAACAGGAAGACATTGCTGCTTCATGCATCAATGGCTTCCAGTAAAATTAATTTCAAAATATTCAACAGAATCTAAGTTTATATTGTAAAGAATCTACTTTTTCAGGGATTTGTCGGTGAAAGGGTTAATAAAGCTGTTTTCCATTTAATGGTCAAATGTGGACTAGAAAACCCACATGTCTGCTTATCGGTTATGAAGCAGGGCATTTCATTGGTAAATTGTCAAAAATAATTGTCTCTTGTCCTATAAGTAGACATTCCTCAAGACCATAGCAGAGGCTAGTTTTGGCTGACTTAACCATTAAAGAACTACATGTATGTTGTCCATTTATCTGCACAAACCTGTCTTTTCGAGACGGGGATAATCTTCATTTGACAATAAACTTGACCCTGTTTCCATCCATGCCATTGTTTCTGTACATGTAGATGTGTTATCTTTGAAAATGAAGTTTTGTTTCTCTGTGTGTTTTGAAGCTGCAGTCATGCAAGGCCAACTTACTGGACTTCCTGTCTCGCTTCATTCAGAGAGTTGGAAAGAAGATTCTTCCATATGCTGTAGACATAAAGGTGAATGTTGATGTTCAATACATGTAGTTGATTTTTACCAGGTATCAAACCCACAACCGGCGAAAGTGCTAAGCACCATAGCCCACAAACGTTTGCACCACATCAACACGGACTTGATAAGACTTTCGGAAGTGAAAACAACCAATAGATTTTGTGACATTTACTGTCCTCTATAACCAATTACTGGAATGCCTGGCATTCCGGTGATACAGTTTCAAAAATAGCCTTCCCTTGCCCTGCAAGTGGACTTTTCTAAAAAAAACATTGCAGTTTTCGTCATTGATATTCATTTGTTGTTATGTCTTGGTAATTTGTATCCAAGCTGATTAATCAAGTAATCACGATTATTTTTTAATAATGGATCGCGGTCTCTCAACACAATCGCACAGGCCTACGTAGCTCCCGATGCTCTCTGCTGCATATTTGTACAATGTATTTGAAATATATCGTCGGTTTCCCCGGCTACTCCTTAATATCCTTGCACTTGATTGGCTGATGTAACAGACCACATCCTTACAATGTAAAAACCAAGCCTAATTAAATTGCGACTTGCTTATGAATTCAAAGCGGAAAAACATGGTGATCGTTTGTGAACAATATACTCGTATACCAATTGTGCAGACATCCAGTCATGCCAGTACAATCTGCATCAGTACATGGAGTAAATAGCTACTTGGCATAGTTAGGAATGTTTATTTGCTATTATTGTGGTAATTATTCTACTGAAATATCAAAGTAAAATGTAACAACTATATTGTCATCGTTGTGTTTGTATGTGTTTTTAACAAGGATTTGTGTGTATCGCTGTTCCTAAGAGACAGATTTGCTAAAGTGAAGAATGGCGTTTTTCCCGTTCTCACTAAGGTAATAATAATAATAATAATAATAATAATAATAATAATAATTTAAATAATTATAATTATATTAATAACTAGACTGCGCTTTAGGGGTTGGAGGTGGGAGGAGTTGTGACTCAAACCTTTTTTTGCTCTAATTTGTCAATGCACTTAGTGACATAGTGACTTACATTGTTGTAGATATTTGACCTTTTGACCTAAAACTGTGAGTGCGGTGAAATTTACCCTAACAGAACGTATGAACCAAAAACCTCACTAAGCTGAGGACATTTCTTAGTTAAGATTCTGTTCTTCCATAGAAATTAAATAGCCTCTATAGACTGGAAACCTCCCCAAAAAGAAAAGTAAGTAATATGTATGGCCAAGCATATGTACTCCTTTCCTGTCTGTACTTAGTATTCCCATGACCTACTGATATGTATTTGACCCTTTGACGTGAACTGCTTGTAAAAATAGAAATTTGTCAGTCGAGTTTTAGGTCCCAGGGGAGTCGGTTTGGATGGGGCTTGCTGTGTTTCTTGCCATCCACAATAAGAATAGATGTGCCAAATTTTGATTTTGCACTGAGCTTGTTGCCTTCCAACATTATGGCCAGATATGTGTACTCCTGTATGTACTTAGTGACACCATGGCCTAGATATTTGACCTTCTGATGTGAAGATCAAATACGTGCTTCTAGCCATGGCAATATAAATCTGTCTAGCTTCCTGCATTCCAGAGAGATGGTCAGTAATCTGTATTCTGCTTAATGCATTTAGTGGCATCTTGTCCTAGATGTTTCCCCCCTAACCCCTCTTGTGTCAACTTAATCCTTCAAACTTCAAACATTCTAGTTCAAACCAACCAAAATCAGCTATGTAGTGGTCTTGAGGCATGCCCATTTGCAGACCAAGAGAGCGTACTTTTGAATATTTAACATTGGAATGACTAGTTCGGTAACCGAGCCAGTTATTCCAGTGTTAAATTTTCAAAAATACTCTTCTCTTGGCCTTCAAATGAACTCTGGCTAAGCAAAAACCTTTTCTTTAACATTACCCTTTTGATGGTCAAGCCGGCCAAAATTCCAGTGATAAATTTATAAAAATAGTCTTTTAAAATTAAAATTACTTGAACAATGTTGACCATTAAAACGATCACTTAATATAAATAGTATTTTAAGCACTTTGAGGCGCTGTTGACACAAGAGGGGTTAACATGTTTAACTTGAATCTCATCCCTACTACATGTAGATGTAGCGAGATACAATGTGAACGATTCTAGCCAATGGAGGAATCCAGTTTTAGCAATACCCCATCCATCTCTAGCTAAGCTTCACCCATACTTTGCCAATGTTTGGCATCAATTGATCCAGAAAATTATACAGGTAAGCTATTAAATATTTTGAAACTACTTGGACTGGGTGCTGATGCTTCCTATGGCAATAACCCTAACCCTAGTGCCTAGTCAAATTATTTTCAAAATATTCAACAAAATGTTTATTGAATAGTAAAAACACACAATTCGTACAACAACGCTTAGTCCGTCATCAAGTAAGCGTTTGTGACGAATTTAGCTGCGATATTCATGACGTAATTGATTATGATGTCAGCATACATGTGACATAGTTGATTATGACATCATATGATTGAGTGATAAACTGGATTCATTAATTGTGCACATAGTATGATTTACATGTAACTAAATGGAAAACATGTATAAACCATAAATTGTCTCTCTGTGGGCCAAGGGAAGAATATTTTTAAAAGCCTATTATTGAGATAAACTGGCTGAGTTACTGGTAAAGTTACTGCGCCAATCAGTCCAAGTTGGTTATGTTTTCTAAATATTTGCTTGGCCTGCAAATGGGCATTTCTCCTGCCCTCTGTAGAACTCATCTTGGATTGTGTTGATTATATGATTGCTAGTATTGTTACACTATAGCTTAGAAATAACTTTAAATGTTTCCATAACAAAATAAAATGTACTGTTGAATATTGTGAATATACATGTAATTGGATTAGAAACATTGATGCCTAAGGCAGCAATATCTTCCAATCCAATTATATTCCAAATATTGAACAGAGCATCTTATTATATGTAGCTAACAAGTTTCTGTGTTGCTGTGTCTAGTTGCTGGAGTTGTTTATATGTGTTGCTGTGTCTAGTTTCTGGAGTTGTTTATATGTGTTTCTCTCTAGTTGCTGGAGTTTTTTTTATGTGTTTCTGTGTCTAGTTTCTGGAGTTGTTTATATGTGTTTCTGTGTCTAGTTTCTGGAGTTGTTTATATGTGTTTCTGTGTCTAGTTTCTGGAGTTGTTTTTATGTGTTTCTCTCTAGTTGCTGGAGTTGTTTTTATGTGTTTCCCTCTAGTTGCTGGAGTTTTTTTTATGTGTTTCTGTGTCTAGTTTCTGGAGTTGTTTATATGTGTTTCTGTGTCTAGTTTCTGGAGTTGTTTATATGTGTTTCTGTGTCTAGTTGCTGGAGTTGTTTTTATGTGTTTCTCTCTAGTTGCAGGAGTTGTTTTTATGTGTTTCCCTCTAGTTGCTGGAGGTTTTTTATGTGTGTCTATGTCTAGTTGCCGGAGTTTTTTTATATGTGTTTCTGTGTCTAGTTTCTGGAGTTGTTTATATGTGTTTCTGTGTCTAGTTGCTGGAGTTGTTTTTATGTGTTTCTCTCTAGTTGCTGGAGTTGTTTTTATGTGTTTCCCTCTAGTTGCTGGAGGTTTTTTATGTGTGTCTATGTCTAGTTGCCGGAGTTTTTTTATATGTGTTTCTGTGTCTAGTTTCTGGAGTTGTTTATATGTGTTTCTGTGTCTAGTTTCTGGAGTTGTTTATATGTGTTTCTATGTCTAGTCGCCGGAGTTGTTTATATGTCTTTCTATGTCTAGTTGCCGGAGTTGTTTATATGTGTTTCTATGTCTAGTTGCCGGAGTTGTTTATATGTGTTTCTGTGTCTAGTTTCTGGAATTGTTTATATGTGTTTCTGTGTCTAGTTTCTGGAGTTGTTTATATGTGTTTCTGTGTCTAGTTTCTGGAGTTGTTTATATGTGTTTCTATGTCTAGTCGCCGGAGTTGTTTATATGTGATTATGTGTCTAGTTGCTGGAGTTGTTTATATGTGTTTCTATGTCTAGTTGCCGGAGTTGTTTATATGTGATTCTGTGTCTTGTTTCTGGAGTTGTTTATATGTGTTTCTGTGTCTAGTTGTTGGAGTTGTTTATATGTGTTTCTGTGTCTAGTTTCTGGAGTTGTTTATATGTGTTTCTGTGTCTAGTTGTTGGAGTTGTTTATATGTGATTCTGTGTCTAGTTGCTGGAGTTGTTTATATGTGTTTCTGTGTCTAGTTGCTGGAGTTTATGTGTTTCTGTGTCTAGTTGCTGCAGTTGTTTATATGTGTTGTTGCTCTGTGTAGTTGCTATTTTTGTTTATATGTGTTGTTCTGTCTAGTTGCTGGAGTTGTTTATCTTGTTGCTGTGTCTAGTTGCTGGAGTTGTTTATATGTGTTGCTCTGTCTAGTTGCTGGAGTTGTTTATATTTGTTGCTGTGTCTAGTTTCTGGAGTTGTTTATATGTGTTTCTGTGTCTAGTTGCTGGAGTTGTTTTTATGTGTTTCTCTCTAGTTGCAGGAGTTGTTTTTATGTGTTTCCCTCTAGTTGCTGGAGGTTTTTTATGTGTGTTTATGTCTAGTTGCCGGAGTTTTTTTATATGTGTTTCTGTGTCTAGTTTCTGGAGTTGTTTATATGTGTTTCTGTGTCTAGTTGCTGGAGTTGTTTTTATGTGTTTCTCTCTAGTTGCTGGAGGTTTTTTATGTGTTTCTATGTCTAGTTGCCGGAGTTTTTTTATATGTGTTTCTGTGTCTAGTTTCTGGAGTTGTTTATATGTGTTTCTGTGTCTAGTTTCTGGAGTTGTTTATATGTGTTTCTAAGTCTAGTTGCCAGAGTTGTTTATATGTCTATGTCTAGTTTCTGGAGTTGTTTATATGTGTGTCTATGTCTAGTTGCCGGAGTTTTTTATATGTGTTTCTGTGTCTAGTTTCTGGAGTTGTTTATATGTGTTTCTGTGTCTAGTTTCTGGAGTTGTTTATATGTGTTTCTAAGTCTAGTTTCTGGAGTTGTTTATATGTGTTTCTGTGTCTAGTTTCTGGAGTTGTTTATATGTGTTTCTATGTCTAGTTGCCGGGGTTGTTTATATGTGTTTCTATGTCTAGGTGCCGGAGTTGTTTATGTGTTTCTGTGTCTTTCTGGAGTTGTTTATATGTGTTTCTGTGTCTTGTTTCTAGAGTTGTTTATATGTGTTTCTGTGTCTAGTTGCTGGAGTTGTTTATATGTGTTTCTGTGTCTAGTTGTTGGAGTTGTTTATATGTGTTTCTGTGTCTAGATTCTGGAGTTGTTTATATGTGTTTCTATGTCTAGTTGCTGGAGTTGTTTATTTGTGTTTCTGTGTCTAGTTTCTGGAGTTGTTTATATGTGTTTCTGTGTCTAGTTTCTGGAGTTGTTTATATGTGTTTCTGTGTCTAGTTTCTGGAGTTGTTTATATGTCTAGTTGCCAGAGTTGTTTATATGTCTAGTTGCCGGAGTTGTTTATATGTGTTTCTATGTCTAGTTGCCCGAGTTGTTTATATGTGTTTCTATGTCTAGTTGCCCGAGTTGTTTATATGTGTTTCTATGTTTAGTTGCCGGAGTTGTTTATATGTGTTTCTATGTCTAGTTGCTGGAGTTGTTTATATGTGTTTCTATGTCTAGTTGCCGGAGTTGTTTATATGTGTTTCTATGTCTAGTTGCTGGAGTTGTTTATATGTGTTTCTGTGTCTAGTTTCTGGAATTGTTTATATGTGTTTCTGTGTCTAGTTGCTGGAGTTGTTTATATGTGTTTCTGTGTCTAGTTTCTGGAGTTGTTTATATGTGTTTCTGTGTCTAGTTTCTGGAATCGTTTGTATGTGTTTCTGTGTCTAGTTGCTGGAGTTGTTTATATGTGTTTCCGTGTCTAGTTGTTGGAGTTGTTTATATGTGATTCTGTGTCTAGTTGCTGGAGTTGTTTATATGGGTTTCTCTGTCTAGTTGCTGGAGTTGTTTATATGTGTTTCTGTGTCTAGTTTCTGAAGTTGTTTATGTGTGTTTCTGTGTCTAGTTTTTGGAGTTGTTTATATGTGTTTCTGTGTCTAGTTCCTGGAGTTGTTTATATGTGTTTCTGTGTCTAGTTGTTGGAGTTGTTTATATGTGATTCTGTGTCTAGTTGCTGGAGTTGTTTATATGTGTTTCTGTGTCTAGTTGCTGCAGTTGTTTATATGTGTTGTTGCTCTGTCTAGTTGCTGGTTTTGTTTATATGTGTTGCTCTCTCTAGTTGCTGGAGTTGTCAGTTGGCTCTCAGGTTGCAGATGATATGAATCTACCAAAGCTGAGAGACAAGTATTTCATGGAGTTAACAAAGGCATCCAAGCACACTGCTAGCGGTAAGTGAAAGCTATGATGATAGGCATTTTGCTCTTATCTGCATCAATTGTTATGTTGAATCATAGTTTATAAATGTAACAATATGTAATTAACTTTCCACTCCGCCAAGCATCACAACATGCGTGGGTAGCACAGGTGTTGGCAAACGTTCTCTGTTCATTGATGTATAGCTATTATATGTATATCATGTATGATATATAAGGCAATAATAGATAGGTGGTTCATCGATTCTTTTAAAACTTAGCGCATGTTCACAATGGCATGAAATCTGATTGGAATAATATTTCGTTGCTGTAATCAGATGGCATCACTCATGGGACGTAGTGATTGTTACTGACATAGTAATGATATTATCAGTTCAGTTCATTCTGAACAAACAGCCTGTAACTGTTAGCAATGGTAGACTCAAAGTTGTAGTCACAGTTTTAGTCTGCTAATATGGATTCAACCTTTTAAGACTAATTTTGAGGCATGTGCCTAGTCTTAGACATCATGTGACCTGAGAATGCACATCTATTTGTGAGAGCCTGTCAAAATTAAATTAAAGTAAGTCATAAACGGTATTGTCTTTGAATCCAGTTCTCAACATCCAAGTTCTACTTCGAATAATACTTACCAGATGTACTATTATGATAATGTCTATTATCTAGTCTAGCTCAAAATAAACAATTAAAACTGAGCACTCTCCTGGTCCTGCCCCTACTGTGTCCGAGAATACCATAGCCGCAGGTACCGAGTCAATTCCCAATCACAGTCAGATTCGTCTATTTTGCGTTTTTGTCAAGTCGCAATTTTAGTGTGCTCAAATTTTAGTTAATTTAAGCGGTTATCGGTTGTTAGGAAGGATTACATCGGTGGCTTCATGGAGGAACTAGGAAAATCATCACAGGGGCAGGTTGTATCAATCTAGAATTTATACATTCGTGCCATAAATACTGTTTGAAATTTCCTTAAATTGGCACATTGTTTTAAAATGTTAGCCATTGTTGGAGTCGCTTCTGTACCCGTTAACTTTTAATTTAATTCGGGTACTCGGTTAATTTTCTCTTGCGACTCGGTTCCTCTAAAGATGGATGCGCCCTTGACCAAGATGGCGGCGCCCACGTATTATGTCGTTCTTGGCTTGGTGTGTCTATTTTTAGCTTTCGCTTCATTGTCGAGGGTGTTTGTAGCGATCGGCGATGTAGCCTTGGTTATTTAATGCTAGTTAAAGGCTGAGTTGTGTGTTTTAAAAAAAATTTTCACTCAAAAAAAAAAAAAAAGTTTCAAATATTTCCTGCCTAAGAACTTGATTATCATTAATTTAAGAGAAAGTTAATGTGTTTAAGAAATCTTAACTATCAAGTCGATTGTGCGTTTTGCTCGTCATCATTTGTCATGTGCAGCGTTTTAATTTTTCTCTGTGTTCGCAGAAACCTAAGAATCCGGACACGTTGTGCCAGAAGTGCAACAGGTTCATGAAGCGGAAGTACTTGGGACATCACTGTGTGGCGTGCGCTCAGTGTAAGGTCGGCAGCCCTTGTGATGTGTGCGTGAAGTGGTCGTCGGCAATGGTGGCAGAGTTTGACAGGGATCGATGTGCGAGGCTGGAGAGGATCGCGAAGGACAAGGCAGCGAAGGTGCAGCAGGCGTCTCTTATTGGACCTGAAGGTCGTCTGAATGAACGAATGGATTCAGCGCTGGGCGTATGGGCGGCCCAGTTCAAGGCGATGTTTGACTCGTTGCAGTCCACGGTCCCGGTGAGGCAAGCTGGTGCAGGACAACCATTAGGTGGTCCGGCTAGTTCTGCTGAGGGGCATGCACCTGCCCCTTCTCTGTCCTTGGCTCAAGAGCCGACGGTAGAGGAGGAAGATCTGCTGCTAATGGAGGATTCCGGCATGCCGGATCTTTCGATGACGGCAATGCCTAGTACGTCCCAGGGGTCGCCCTCGGGATTTGTACAGGTTTGCCAGGCGGATGGTGATGTCGACGTTCCGTCGGGCATATTCCATCCGCTATTTGTGCAACCGGAAATGCCGGCGGAGCCGTGTTTTGCGGTTCCTGCTGGTATCCCGGCAGCGTTAGGTGCGGCTCCTATCGGAGTGACGGTACCAGCCGTAGTTAAGGCGGTCGTAGTCCCGGATCCCGTGCATGAGCCGATGGATTGCGGGGAATCCGTGTCTGGCGATTCGCTAGACACCGGTGCCGCCGGTAGTCGCGTTATGGATGCGCTCTGTCCTGGCAGAGACGCGTATCGTAACGCCCAGCATGGATCGTCGGTGGCCCTCTCATCTAAGGGAGAGAGGGAGGATGAGAACGGCAGTTCTTTGATGGACGAGTCCGTTTTCTGCAGCGAAGCTGAATGGGTGCAGGTCCTTGGATGGATGACCAATCGTCTCGGGTTGGCATCTGATCTAGGATCTCAGCGCGATCAGGCGATGGAACGGATGTCAGAGCGTGCGGCTAGCGCTCTGTCAAGTGGCTCTTCTGCCATGCCGACACTCCCATTGGATACGCAGACTTCTGACATGTTGGAAGTTGCGGCATACCGTCTGGTTCAGCCAGACTATGCATTACCAAAGGCCCCGAAGGGGATAAGGAGTAGGGTCCGTTTTCCGGAGCTGGCCTATCATCAGTACGCCCGGGTTCCACGGCTTTCCGTTGCGGAACGAGAGGCGCTGAATAGGCCATTGGCTGGGAAGGCTAAGGGGCGGTCACGTCCCTTGGTTTCGCAGACCCACAAAGACCCGTTCAATGAGCTTACGCTCATTGAGGATGCGGCCAGGGCAGCCATGGCTGCGCTGTCGCACGGGTGTACCGTCTTGCAGGGTATGCTGGACTGCACGGCGGAAGGCGGACAGGTGCCAGAGGCTGCTCCCGGAGTTATTCGGGACACCATGCGCCTGTCTCAGGATTGCCTGGCCAGGGTAATCACTAGAACGTTGGCAGAGCGACGGAGAATGGTTCTCGATTGTGTAGAACCAGGACCGGAAATGAGGGCTGCATTATCTTCTGCGCCCTTCATTGGTCCAGGCTTGTTCGGCGGCTCGGCACGACAAGCGCTCTCCAAGGTTGCGTCAATGGTGGCGGAGCAAGAGGTGGTCGGCAAGTCGTGGAAGTCGACTAAGAGGACTCAGCCACAACAGTCCTACCGTCAGCATAGACAGGAGCAGCAGAGGCAGCGTCCTAGATCGCCCTTCCGTCCTTCTGGCCGTGATGCCCATAGGTCATCCGGATCGCAAGGACCTGGCCGTTCGTCCTCATACAAGTCCTCTAGTAAGAGGCTGTATGAGGAAGACAGGAAGGGTGGCGGTTCGGGCCGAGGCGGCTACCGTAAGGATAGCCGTGGCGGCGGTTCCGGACCGTCGTACCACAAGAAGCCGCGGGGCGGCCGTGGGGCTCGTTCCTGACGGGTTTCCGGCGGAACCAATACCGGCGGCTTTGGAAACAAATGGAGTCGAGAATCTTCACCCAAGCGATTTAGCGTCTTGTCGGCTAATCTTGACCGACAATTGTGTGCAGATTCCTTCCGTCGGAGGCAGACTTCAGCTATTCCTAAACCAATGGGAACAGGTCGTGCGCGACTGTTTAGTTTGTCAGTGGATAAGAAATGGCTACGATCCGGACTGGCTCATCCATCAATCGTTAGTTCCGTTAACCTCGACTCCAATATGGACTCCTGTTCCAAGGGAATCAGATCGTCTAGACGCCATTCGGTCAGAAATACAATCTCTTCATCAGAAGAAGGCCATTCATTTAGTCAAGGATCAGTCTTCTCCGGGCTTCTATTCGATCATGTTCCTCGTTCCGAAGCGTACCGGAGGATGGAGACCAATTCTCAATCTCAAACCGTTGAACAAGTTTATTCTTTCTCCCAAATTTCAGATGGAGACGGTTGCAGCAGTAATGACAGGGCTGAGGAAAGGCATGTGGGGAGTGTCGATAGATCTGAAGGATGCATATTTTCATATTCCAATGTCAATTCCTTTTCAGAAGTACCTTCGCTTTGCATTCCAAGACAATGTTTGGGAATTCAATGCTCTCCCGTTCGGCCTGACCACAGCTCCGAGGGTCTTCACCAAGGTGGTTCTCGCCATGACTTCTTTACTTCGCAGGAGAAACATAGCTGTTCACACGTACATAGACGACTGGCTGCTGAAGGCGGGGAATCCAGTCACTCTGCGCAGCAATCTGCAGGTAGTCCTAGCCTTATTAAAGGATCTAGGGTGGATTGTAAATCTAGAGAAGTCAGAACTGACTCCATCCCAGGAGTTTGTCTATCTTGGAATCTTTTTCAATCTCAGGGACGGCGTAGCTTTTCCGGCGGAGAGCAGAGTCAAAAGCCTGATTGCAGTTCTGGAGTCGGTTTCTCTAGGAGCCTATCTGACGGCGCGCCAGTTTCTCAGGATACTGGGGTTACTAGTATCTCTGGAGAGGGTGGTTCCATATGCGGCACTCAGGCGCAGGCCAATTCAGATGTATCTAATGTCATTCTGGTCTCAGAAAATGGATCCGTTATCTCTGAGGATTCCAGTCAAAGAACCATTGATATTCCACCTTCAGTGGTGGTTATCCGAACAGAATCTCCTGCGAGGTGTTCTGCTACAACCTCCTCAACCTCAGATGTCCATCTTTACGGATGCATCGTTGACGGGTTGGGGAGCTGTATTGGACAATCAGTCAGTGTCAGGGGAATGGGATCGGACCAATGCGCAGAAACATATCAATGTGCTCGAACTACTAGCGGTGGTATTAGCACTTCGAAAGTTAGAGAGCCTGATTCAAGGCAAAGTTGTCCTAATAAGGACAGACAACTCGACAGTGGTGTCTTATTTGAACCGCCAGGGCGGCACGAGATCACCAGAGTTGTGTATGATGGTTTGGAACCTTCTGCTGTGGTGCCAAGAGAAGAATATTATTCTTCGGGCAGCACACATTCCAGGAAGATTGAACATCCTAGCGGATGCTCTCAGTCGAAGGACGGTTTGTCGTCCGACGGAATGGCAGCTCAACCAATCAGTAGCGGAGGTTTTATTCAAACAATGGGGCAAGCCAAATGTCGACCTGTTTGCGATGAGTCAAAACGCAAAGATGGTCACTTACGTGTCACCGATCCCGGACCCATTAGCCTTAGCAGTAGATGCACTGGCAATAAGTTGGGAGGGGATGTACGCGTATGCGTACCCTCCAACAATTCTCATCCCGAAAGTTCTGGCAAAAATAAGAGAGGGGGAGTGCCAGGTACTACTGATCGCCCCGTATTGGCCAGGCCGATCATGGTTTACGGATCTGCTGGACCTTCTGGTCTGCAATCCAGTCTCTCTGCCAGACGCCAGAGATCTAATCTCTCAGAACAAGGGTCTGTACCTCCACGACAGACCGGAAATGTTCAAATTGACTGCATGGATGTTGTC
Source organism: Chaetoderma sp. LZ-2023a (assembly GCA_034401795.1). Lineage (NCBI taxonomy): Eukaryota > Metazoa > Mollusca > Caudofoveata > Chaetodermatida > Chaetodermatidae > Chaetoderma > Chaetoderma sp. LZ-2023a. Next base: position 28,444,322 of record CM067372.1, on the reverse strand, counting down.
AAGCATCGTGCAATTGAGGGTGGCTTTTCTGAGCAAGCAGCGAAGTTTGTTGCTTCAGCCAGAAGAGTTTCAACCACAAAGACATATAATTATAGAATCAACAAATTTGCACAGTGGTGTGAGAGAGGACATATTAATCCCTTTTCTGCATCTGTTCAACACGTAGCGGATTTTATCTGTCATTTATACGAAGTTGACAAACTTGTACCTTCCACTCTAGCAGCATATAAGTCTGCATTAGCTTCAGTCATTCCCAGTCTCACTGTTGAAGGAGTGGAGAATGACACCTTGAATGAAGTTATCAAAGGAATGAGCAATCTGCGACCTAGGCAGCCAATTCCTATCCCATCATGGAATCTATATCTTGTTCTACAGGTTTTAGGACAAGCTCCTTTTGAACCGATTAGATCTATTGATATTAAACTGTTAACTATTAAATCAGTTTTCTTGGTTGCAGCAGCGTCGGCGAGAAGGAGAAGCGAAATTCATGCGCTTTCTGCCGAACAAGACCGTTTTGTCGTCACGGGTGAAGGTTTACGACTACTTCCACGTCTTTGTTTCCTGTCAAAGAATCAGTCACTTAAATATCCAGGACAGCCGATCAATTTGCCAAGTTTAACTAGACATGACCCAAACTCTTCTGTTTGGTGTCCTGTCAGATGTCTTAAAATGTATAAGAAACGTACTAATGAGTGGAGGGACGACCCGAAATCTCTGTGGTTATGTCTCAAAGCTCCCCATGTACGTGCCTCGAAAGATACTATTTCTCGTTGGATAGTTGACGCTATTAAGATGTCACACAAAATCGCTACAGGAAAGCAAATTGATCATGCGAATGCCCATCAGGTCCGAGCACTAGCAGCAGCATCGGCCCTTTATAAGGGTGTCTCATTAGAGGAGGTGATGTCTGTAGCACAATGGCATGCTGAGTCGTCATTCACTGATTTCTACCTTCGCGACATCTCCAGCTCACTTAATCCGGTAGCCGTCGCCAATCTGTCAAACCTAAACTAAGCCACGTCCGACCACTACTTCGCACACATCACTAAAGTCTTCCGCCTACACTGAACAAACGCTATGCACATGACTGAGTACGACCGTGGATTGGGCCAAGCTCCTGTGATGATCAAGAAAAGATCAAGCACTCAAAAATGGTGAGTGTTTACATTAATTAAGTGACTATAAATATATTTACTTACAGTCGAAATACCAGACTGCTTAGGTAAATAGTCTGGTACAAGAGTATTCTTATCCTGTCAACCAGACATTAGACTCATTCCAATTTGAAAATCTAGTCGATATACTGATATTTTTTCAAAGTTAGAAGTTGTAGTAGCTTCTTTGCACTCTACTGGACTGCCCTAGCTGAGACTTGGGGCTGACACGGGTCTGGTGGGTGTGGCATCCCCAGTGACAGCCCTCTGAATTTTGTGCGGACAAAAGAGGGGGGGGGGGGGGAGCGCGGTCTAGACCATGGAAGTTTAGCACTCTATGAGTCAGATAGCAGAACCCAAGCGTATGCCAGGGTTCTAGTCTCTTCACAACCTTCTCTGTTGGATGGTAGTTGAGTGCTGGTTCGAGCCTCACCTCCTCCCACCGGCATTTTCTGGCTGTCGAAATCCGGAGTTTATCATAATAGTACATCTGGTAAGTATTATTTGAAGTAGAATCAAAAAAGCATCCGCTTTTGTTTCTACGAGAATTCTTAATACTTACCAGATGTACTATGGCCCTCCCTCAGCCGCCCCGCTGAGGTGAGGCTGAGCTGCTTTCGCAGTTTGCCAAGGCAAACATAAGACGAATCTGACTGTGATTGGGAATTGACTCGGTACCTGCGGCTATGGTATTCCCGGACACAGTAGGGGCAGGACCAGGAGAGTGCGTAGTTTTAATTGTTTATTTTGAGCTAGACTAGATAATAGACATTATCATAATAGTACATCTGGTAAGTATTAAGAATTCTCGTAGAAACAAAAGCGGATGCTTTTTTGAGTTACACATATTTCTTGACAAGTTTTATTTACATACCAGGTAGGTATGCTAGTTTATAAATGGCTATTTTACAAATTATACTGGAATATGACTGCCATATTACAATCATTTATTGCCGCGCTTCCACGCTTGATGATCAGTTAACTATAAATGTTCATTTCTATTACCTACATGTATGTATGTGTTATAGCTTTCTGGATATGTAAAGCATCAAGTGTTTAACAATGTCTGACAAATCTGTGTGATATGCGTTAAATGAATTTTTGTTTATTTCTAGTTAAAAATGGTATCTATGTGTTACTTGGTGTTCTGGCTGAAATCTACCCCGAGCATATGGTTGGGTACGCTGACCGACTAACAGGATTATATGTGAATGCCCTGAAAGCTGAGGTATTTAGGTCCATATTTATGAGGTTGATAAGATGGTTATTAAGTGGGACCGAGTTTGAGATTCTATTTATTATAGGAGGTTTTACGGAATTCCCTTATGACGTCATTTTCACGGGTGCGCAGATGACTGGCCGTCAAGCGTACGGCCAGCTGCTCACTGTTTTGTTAGTAAACAACATTACACGGCCCTGTTGACGCTACTCAAAGCTATGCAAATTGCAATTTTACGTCAGCTCTACTTGTAAAGTTGACCGAATTGACAATTCTAACATCAAATACCATGTTACTATGCATTTTTAGAAATATATTATTGATTCTATGCACATTAGAAGGCAAAATGCTACCGCGATGGTATGTCAGAAACGCCCACCCCATCAGTGCATGTGGATCCTGGTAGGCTATAGTACCAATACAAGCGGCTGCTCAATATATAATGTTTACGACTGCGCCCAAGATGACTATATATGGCCATACTGCCATAATGATTATCAGTGTGTGCATAGGCGAGAGAGAGGGGGGGGGGGGGTTGGTAGGTGTGTACGTGCATGTGCATAGATTTTGAAATTTGGTCTGGGGAAGAACCCTGTACCCCATATTTAGGTTGGCTTTGCATCCCCACCCCACCCCGCAACAATCCCGCCCTTGAGGATGGGGGGTGGAGAGTGGTGGACAGCATTAATTCCCACCTGCATCACAGTAAATAAACAAGAGCCCAAGGGCCTGTGGCGCTCACCTGGACCATTAGCATTTGAACCATTTGGATTTAAATAGATATGATGGATAATTTTCGGAAAGATGGCCACCCAAATAATTTAGCAATCAAAATTCTAAATAGATATTCTAACCTACCTTGATATGGTCACTCTAGCCAAATTTGGTTGAAATATGTCAAGCAAGTAAGGTGAAGCAGCGTTTTGACAATTTCTGGTAAATTTGTCATAAAATCTAAGAGTTTCACCCAAAAAAATTGATGAATCAAAATTCTGAATGGAGCCTACGACAATAGGGTAATTCCAGCCAAATTTGGTTGCAATCGCCCAAACGGTTAATGAGGAGTGGTGTTTTAAAACAAAAGTTGACAGACGGGCGGACGGATGGATGACGGACGGATGGTCGCTATGGCATAAGCTCACTTGGACTTTCGGGTGAGAAGGTGAGCTAACAATGACTAATTTCAATTTGATTATGAATTGATTAATCAATATACAGGAAACTACTTAGAGCATCTCATTTTCCAATTATTATAGGGAAAGGGGCATGCCACCCCTCCCTACCCCCACCACCATTGGGAACCCCACCCAGACCATGACTGATAGGTTGGACACACCCCAAAATAGAATCTTAAATCCACCAAGACACAGTTGGTGAATTTACTATTAAACTCTCCAGACTTATGTGTGTTATTTTCACAAATTGTGTGTTTTGTGGGGTTAGTGACAAAAACAGAGGGTGGGGTAGGGATCATTAGGCCCCTAAAAGTTTTAGATGGTGTGTGGAGGGGTAGAGGGAGGGTGGTGGCTAAGACAATTTCTTTTCCTGGCAGCAACCTTGAGAATATATAATAGTCGGTAAATAAAATAATACTAAATACAGTCATACTCAGATAGCTGATCAGTACAATATATTTTAATATTCAACTGGAAAAACATCTGAAATTTACAGAGTAAACATGGTGAGGCCATATGCTGTGGGCCAGGGGCTGTGGGACCTGGCTCTAGGGCTATCTGTTCAGAATTATCCTTGCAATGGTGAGGATTGGTAAATTGACATCTTTCAAGACATATTACTACAGAAGCAATTGTTGGCAATCATTAAGAAAATTTCAAATTTTTCTCACAAAATGCACATTTACACTTCAGAGATCAAAAGGCAATTTTTAAAATTTACAACACATGGCTGGCTTGATTATGGAGCCAGGCATCTCAAGATCAATACAAATGCTGGTTTTGGACAATTTGGCCTTTAAAGTGTCAAGACCTACTCACTTTGTTATATTACATATGTTATACTATGTTAGGAGACAAAACTATGTTGATAAAATTATAAAATAATTGAAAAGAAATTGGGAATTAGTCATTTCACATCAAGAGTATACTTACCTCCCTAATACTTTTGATATTGCTAAATATCGGCTTTCACTCAATAAAACACTCAGATTAAAAACAGTTAGGTGCCCCTACTGGGCAGGGAGTCAGAGGTAGTCCGGCGGATGCTCGCCCCACCACCGCGCATGCGCCGACTACTACTTCCTCTTTGCTCATTTATTGGCAAAGGGTTACATGCGGTTTTGTTGTTTTCATACTTTTCTGCGCGTTGCCTTGTTTTTCGCTCACGTTTGACGTTTATTTTTGGTGGAAGCATGTCGGAAAGGGAGGATTCGCCTCTAGAAGGAGCGGGATCGCTTTATCAGGTGAATTCTTTGATATGCTAGCGTGTTTTGTCCCGGTTTAATGTATTTCCGGGACTCGCGCTTACCGTGATTAGCGCCTGATTATGTTGGGTTTTTACAACATGGTGCTTCATATGTCTCATTTCTCTTTGTGTTTTGTCCACAGGTATCGCATAGAAGCTTTGGTGGACTTTTCGGCACAAGAGGATATGTTTTCTCTCCACCACGGTTCCATTTCCTACTAATACTGTTAGGTTATCTAACCAAAAGATCTATGTTCAGTGAGTTGGAGGCCTGTTATAAAGGTCTTCTCACTTTGCCCTCTTGCTCCAATTCCTTCCCCTGAGGTGGAGAGAATGTAGAGGCGTACTATGGTGGAGTTCTCCGGTTCATCACGTTGGATGGTTTGTCTATACAAGGATCAGGTATCTAATTATAATGTAAACAAAAGGGGAGATAATTTCCCTTTTTGCCAATACTAGAATTGGAAGGAGTTATCTCTGTATCTGATTGTTGTGTACTCGAAATGCCAATTCAACGGAAATGTTCCGTTTTTACTTATACAATTCGTTCTTGCTCTTGGTGCTTGTTGCGGATCGATTAATTTGGTCACGAGAGTGATGACGTCATAATCGGCCTTGGCCTTTTTATTAACAATTAACGTTTTGTCCATGGCTGGTTCTTCTTGATTTCTGATCTTGAGATCCTGTCCTCTCTTTTTAGTTGGTTTTGAGTTTGCTAACCTTAACTATCTTGCTCATTGTCCCTGTCCTTTGTCCTGTTTCAGAGACCTGGTTGCCCGTCCTGCGGGAGGTTTCTGAAAAGCCGCTTCGTCCCGCACTTGTGCTTCAGCTGCAGTCCCTGTGGACCGTTGCTGAAGTGCGACGTATGTAAGCTATGGGGGGGCGAATTAATGTCTGATTTTCTCGCATTGCAGGCAAGGGAGAAGGTAATGGAGGAAGAGAGGAAGAAGAAGGAGAAAGTGTGTAAGAAGGGTAAGAAGAAGGCCTCATCCGCGGTGGATATGGAGGCCTTCAGGTCCGAAATGTTGCAAGAGATGCAGAGGACAATAAAGGATCTGGTCCCAGAGTTGCTTCGTGGCATGCTCCCTGGGCCAGCTCCTTTGTTGTCCTCGGCATCTGCTTACGAGCAGGTGATCCCCGCCTCTGAATCCGGTCTCTTTAGGTCCGGTCCGGTTGTGGATTCAGAGGTGGCCCCTTTGTTGGGGGCAGTCCAAGGCCCTGGCAGCAGGCATGGCGCCGCGCCGAGGGGCCGTGGACAACGGTTGTTGCTGGGACCCGCGGTCTGCTCATCAGACCCCGGGTATCCGCGCGCCGAAGGTGCCAAACCCTCCTATGGCACCTTTCCTGGCCAGTCCGGGTTAGCTTTCTTTGCTGACCCGGAGTCTAATCTTTCTGGCCAGGAAGAAGAGGATCTCCTGCTGGGGTCGCCGTCTGAGGACGTGGCCATGGAATACGACGTCTGTGCACCCCTCGCGGGGAATGCAGGCGACGTGTTCCATGGTTCTACTCACGCAGGAGTAGATTTCACGGTCCAGAGGGTGTCCCCGGGCGGTGCTGTTGACCACGGATACCGCATACCTCGGCTTGCCGATGGTATGGCTGGTGCTGGTCAGACCCGTGGTAGAGCGGTGTTTACCCCGCGCTCTGCCACGGCGCCTGCTCCTGGTCAAGCCGCGGATTTTAGCATGCCTGCTCTCTCGGGCCCGCATGCTTTTCCAGGCTTGCCAGGGGTATCAGCTTACCCGCCGTCGACATCAACTGCGAGTGCTCTGGAGGAAGACGAAGGCCCTCGTCTAGTAGAGCGCTCGCAGTTAGCCACGGAGGAGGATTGGTCGGACGCTTGCCAGTGGCTGGTGAGTGTTCGGCCAGATCTACCCGTGGAGCTGCCGGCTAGCCAGCGTGACCATAGGCCGTGGTTAGCTGGTAGGCCGGCGGCTACCGCTATGCCATCTCTGCCGCTTGCTGAGCATGTCGTGGACATGTTCGAAGCGGCAGAGGCGTCCATTAAGGTGAATGGACGTCTCGCGAAGGCCCCTCGCGAGGTGGCGAAGCGGTGCCGCATCGTGCCCCTGGATTACCAGCGGTACGGTGTGGTGCCAAAGCCGAGCGTTGATGATCGCGCGGCTTTGGGCGAAGATGCGCGGCCAGGCTCCCGTTCTGACACGGGAGTCTTGTGCTCGAACGCGTTGCGTTCGGCAAATGCCGCGCTGCGGGATGCGGAGGAGAGTGGGAGAGCGTCGATTGCCGCTCTATCCCACGTTTCCCAGCTGCTACAAGGGGTGGTAGCGGCTTCCGCATCACGCCAACCTAGCCCGGTGACAGTCCAGAGAGCCATTCAGGATGGTATCAACCTGGCTTTGGACTGTTTGACGCGGGCGGTAACCAGAAGTGTCCGGGCGAGGCGCACGTTTGCACTTGACAATCTGTGCCCGTCCCAGGACCTGTATAATAGGCTGCTGCGGACGCCTATGACAGGTCCTGGTCTCTTTGGAGGTGAGGGATGCAGGCACCTCCAGGAGACGGTCACTCTGGTTAATAACCAGAGGGCGCTGCGGGAACAGTTTGAGGTGCTCCGGCGGGAGCGTGTTCGCGCGGCACCCCCTGCGTATCGTCCTCTGCAGGCTCGAGGTGGTGCTGGCCAGGTCAGGGGCCAGCCACCGTCGCAACGTAGGCCTAGGCCACGGGCGATTCGGCCAGCAGTGAGGGGGGCGCAGGCTCCCCAGCCGCACCCAGCCAGACAGCAGCCCGCGCACCGTGGTGCGCGCGGCGCTGGGCGGGGCGCGCGGGGATCTGGTCGCGGTAATCGGGCCTGATGGCCTGGTTACCGCGGTGGGAACCACTCCGGTGTTACAGGCCGAGAGAACAGTGCCACTCTGGCCCTCCTTATGTCCACCTCTATCCCTAGGTGGACCGGTGGGCGGCCGTTTGGCCGCCCGCTTGCCAGAGTGGAAGCGGTTGACTCAGGACCGTTTAGTCTTGCGATGGCTTTCGGTCGGGTATCGTCCCGACTGGGTGACAGGCCCGCCATCGCGACTGTCTCTCGCGCCGATCTGGACTCCCATTCCACGGGATCCGGATCAGAGGTTGTGTATAGAGGAGGAAATAAATTCCCTCATACTAAAAGAAGCCATTCAGCCGGCACAGAGGTGCCCGGGCTTCTATTCAACCCTGTTCTTAGTAACAAAAAACACCGGAGGGTGGAGGCCGATTCTCAACCTCAAGCCGTTGAACAAGTTCATCGAGACACCCAGTTTCAAGATGGAGACTGTGCGCTCGGTGTTGGCGGGGTTAGAGCGAGGGATGTGGACAGCATCGATAGATTTGAAGGATGCTTATTTCCACATTCCCATAGAGAGGAGTTTCCGTCGATTCCTGAGATTTGCATTTCAGGGCCGGCGGTGGGAATTCAGGGTGTTACCCTTCGGAATTTCCACGGCTCCTCGGGTCTTCACCCGTGTGGTTCTCGCGATCACTGCATACCTCCGCAGGAGAAGCATAGCAGTCCACACGTACATAGACGACTGGCTATTGAAAGCACACACCCGGGAAGCGTTGTCCGCCAATCTGGTGATTGTTTTGAAAACTCTCTCGGACTTGGGCTGGATAATCAATTTCCCGAAATCAGAGCTAACTCCATCCCAGAAGTTTGTTTACCTGGGCATGTTCTTCGATCTGGAGACGGGGTATGTGTACCCCACTCAGGAGAGGGTTCAAGTACTCATCTCGGTAATTCAGTCGGTGTGCGACAGTCGTCATGTCCTGGCACGGGTTTACTTGAGAATGCTGGGCTTGATGGTTTCTTTGGAACCAGTCATTCCACAGGCCGCCTTGCGCAGGCGTCCGATCCAGTTGTTTCTCATGACACAGTGGACCCAGAGTTCAGGTTCGCTGGACTCGAACGTGCCGGTGTTGGCGCCTCTGATTCACCACCTGCAATGGTGGTTGAATACAGAGAATCTCTTGCTGGGGGTTTTGCTAACCCCTCCCCACCCTCAGGTGACTGTGTATACAGATGCATCGATGGAGGGGTGGGGAGCTTGTCTGGAAGAGTCCACAGTATCAGGGCTTTGGGATCTGGATCAGTCCAAGGAACATATCAATCTACTAGAGCTAAGAGCAGTAGTCCTGGGCCTGGAACATTTCTTACAGAAAGTTCAGGGCAAGATTGTTCTAATTCGTTCAGACAACTCAACGGTAGTGACTTACATAAACCGCCAGGGCGGAACGAAGTCGCCCAGTCTCTGTATGATGACATGGGGACTGCTTTGTTGGTGCCTGGATCATGGGATCACCTTGAAAGCAGTTCATATTCCGGGGAGGTTAAATCTGCTAGCAGACTCATTGAGCCGAAGGATGAGTGTTTTACCCACGGAATGGCAACTAAATCAATGTGTGGCGGATCGTCTGTTCGACCATTGGGGGAAACCCAACATAGATTTGTTCGCGATGAAGAAGAATGCGAAGATGACGACGTACGTCTCTCCGATTCCAGACCCAAGCGCTTTCGCAACAGATGCGTTAGCTATCAGCTGGGAGGGAATGTATGCATACGCATTCCCCCCAGCAATCCTGATTCCAAAGGTGCTTCAGAAAATCAGGCAGCAGGAGTGCCAAGTGCTTCTGATCGCCCCGGATTGGCCAAGCCGATCGTGGTATACGGATCTGCTGGACCTTCTGGTCTGCAATCCGGTTCCGCTGCCTCTGATGGACAACCTTATCTTCCAGGGCAAGGCCCTTCACGACAATCCGTCAATGTTCCGATTGACTGCGTGGATGTTGTCAAGGAATCTAGAATTAAGGAGGGCTTTTCTGAGCAAGCGGCCATGTTTATGGCCAAAGCCAGGAGGGGGTCAACCTCCAGAGCATATAATTATAAAATCAACAGATTTGCAGAATGGTGCTCAAAAAGATGTATTGATCCAATGGAATCATCTATTCAGGTAGTGGCTGATTTCCTCTGTCACCTATATGATGCCTATAGCCTCAAGCCTAACTCTATTGCTGGTTATAAGTCAGCTTTAATGACTGTTATTCCTTGCTTGGCTAATAGGGGGAGTGATGAAGTAAGTACATTAAATGTATTAATTAAAGGCATGGGCAATCTAAGACCAAGGAATCCTCCACTGATTCCGTCTTGGAGTTTATCACTGGTGCTCCAGGTACTAGGTGATAAGCCTTTTGAACCACTTAGTTCCATTTCTATGAAAATGTTAACTCTTAAAACTGTATTTTTAATTGCTGCGGCCTCGGCTAGGCGTAGGAGTGAAATTCACGCCTTATCAGCCGAGGTTGACCGTTTTGTGGTTACAGGGGAAGGCCTTAAGCTTCTACCTAGGATTAATTTCTTGTCTAAAAATCAGTCATTGAAATATCCAGGTCAACCTATTTTTTTGCCATCTTTAACTAGATATGATCCTAATTCTAAAGTATGGTGCCCCGTACGGGCGCTGCTCCGGTACAAACAGCGTACTTCGGAGTGGCGTACCGACCAGTCAGCGTTATGGTTGTCATATATTGAACCCCATGGTAGGGCGTCTAAGGACACCATTTCTAGGTGGATTGTGGAATGTATTCAATTTTGTCACAAATCCGCCACCGGGCGACAGGTTGACGTGGCCAAGGCTCACAGTGTCCGCGGTGTCGTGACATCCACTGCCCTTTTTAATGGGGTCCCTGTGGATGATATTATGTCAGTGGCTCAGTGGCACTGTGAGTCTAGTTTTACAGACCATTACCTCCGTGACACCTCTAACCCTCTCGCCTTGTCGATTTTGAAACAATAACCGCTTTATGTTTGTGAAGAGTGCCTCCGCATTGCTTATATACTTCGCCATTCAGCGACGGTGACAACCACTTGTCGGGACTGTATCATCCTTCTCTGCTGGAGTCATGATGACAGCTTCCTAGGACAACAAGGTCAGTCTTGTTCATGTGTTGTTCATTGTTTGTATTGTCACGTTACCCAGTGTTATTAATATGGTGATGGTTTATGTGGGTTGTGGTTCTTTATAGAGAGTATACGAAAATGGAGCCTTTTCGTCTCTGTCCTATAGTACTTAGCACTAGTACGAAGAGAGCGTGTAGGACATTGAGGTCATTTAGTCTTCCTCCCAAGGGAGGGGGGGGAGCGCATATGACAAATCGGTCATCTCTCAGGCATCGGTTGTGTTATCCGATGGTTTATCAAATCCTGACTGTGTTTTCACACAGTTTCAGACGTCATAAGTGCCTTAAAACGCTTGAAAGCGTATAGGGAAGAGCTGGTCTTTTGACCTCGCCTCCCTCCCGCCAGATTCACTTTCGAATTCTGGCAATATCAAAAGTATTAGGGAGGTAAGTATACTCTTGATGTGAAATAAACGAAATCTAGGATTTCTTTTTTCACGAGAGAGTTGATACTTACCTCCCTAGATACTGACCCGGCCTCTCCGCCCCACAGAGGCTCGGTCTTCAGGCTCTTGGTAGTTGCATGTGTTAGCCAATAAATGAGCCAGAGGAAGTAGTAGTCGGCGCATGCGCGGTGGTGGGGCGAGCATCCGCCGGACTACCTCTGACTCCCTGCCCAGTAGGGGCACCTAACTGTTTTTAATCTGAGTGTTTTATTGAGTGAAAGCCGATATTTAGCAATATCAAAAGTATTAGGGAGGTAAGTATCAACTCTCTCGTGAAAAAAGAAATCCTAGATTTCGTTTATTCTTGGGGCAAAGCAATTCCAATTCTTAAAAATTTTCCAATTTATCAAATGTGGTAATTGAATTAGTACAACTTCCAATTACCACCAGTCCTGGTCATTGTTAAATTGAATCTGCTATCTAGAGCCTATAAATTTCCCAGTATGGGCGGAGTTACACCCCTGTCTGCCTGGAAATTGCTTCCCAACATCTAATTTTCAGCATTTCCTGAGTGAATGGTACATGGCTAGATACTCATACACCACAGGTATACTCCACTCCCCTTTAAAATACAAATTGGTTTCTATGTTTGGAAAGATGTGGGGGCCATATGTTCAGCAATGTTTTAATATGGAGTGAGTGATTCAACACTGGCAATGCTACCTAATTTCTCTGAACCAATTCATAACATGACACATACAGATGCACACATGTAATTATCAAATGATAAAACATTTTGTAGAACTTACACTGTTTGAATACACTGAGATAAACATTGATTGTTCTTTCTATACTATCTACTTTATCAAGCTTATGCCATCAGTCACCCATATTCTAAATGATGTAATTATTTAAGTAAAAAATTTTACTATTAGCTGTAGATTGTTAATGCGGAATGTGAAGTGGAAGTAAGGCTCTACATGGGTGGTTCCCAGTTATTTTAACTACATACACACAATTTCTGCAATAGCAGTTGGTATCATGTCTTGAGGCCAAATAAAATAATAACCCAATCACATGCCCCTAGCAATTGAGGTAGGTAAATGTAGAGAATTAGCTTTCATGGTGAAGGTTATGGTTTCTTTTACTATGTTTTTGCTAAGCATAGCAAAATAAAGCTAGGAAAATAATAAAACTATGAAAATTCAATAAATTTTACAATCAGTCCCGTCTTTTTATGTAGAGATATATAAACTTGCAATATTTTTGGAAGCAGGTAAATTGTATCCATTGTTGCAGGTACATGTAGGTAATGAATCTTAGACATCCAAATACTTTTAACCCTCAAGGACATGTAGCTATTCATTAACCTTTTCACCACTGAATTCCCCATGTCTAATTTTCAATGCTACAATTTACAGGAAAACTATTGAATATTTTGAAATTAATTTGACTGGCAGTTGTTGCTGGCAATGGCTTCCAACCAAATTAATTTCAGAATATTCAACAGAATAGGTTTTATATCATAAAGAATATACTTTTTCATTTGTCGGTGAAATGGTTAACTAAATACACAATAAACATGATCAACATGTATTCAAAGTTAGTTAAACTTATTTACTTTTATGCATATAGTAACTGTGACTTCCTCTTACAATCAGTGGTGCTGCCATTAGCTGGCCAATTGTCTACCACCAGAAACGCAGGATAAAACCCCTTTCCAACCCACTCACCCCCCAACCCCAACCCATCTCATCTGCACCTCTAAATCAGCTCCTGCATGTCAAAGTTCGACACACCCAGCTGGTTATCATACTATATCTCTTGTGAGCTAGGGATAATTAAACTGACTTAAACAAATGACAACACTGCTGAATATTTTCACATGAGTAAACTTAGACTAACACCCATCTGCTTACCCCCACACCCCCTCCCCACCAACACCCACACCCCAACCAAACATGTACACAGTTATTGGTTGTCAATCGTCTAGAGGTATAATTTATCACCATTCATACCATCATTAGAACACTTATTTGAGCATGAAGAGCACAAATGTCGCCATTCATACACAATGAGCAAGCAATTTGATGCACGAATGCTGGTTCCAACATGGTATGAAAGCAGGAAATAAATCATTGCCCTCAATATCATACACAAATAAAGTGGAAATTGAATACCGTTAAAACTCGACTAAAGGACGCAGTTTTTTGGTCAAAACACATGTACTAGAAAGGGGGGTGCGTACTATACTCGAGAACATTCCTTCCGCACATTTTTGGGTCGAAATTTTTCTTAAAAAGTCACAGATTATACCACGGAAATTGAACTAAATGTTACCCTAGCCAATTCGCGCCGCCTGACGACTATGTTTAATGTATACTCCAAAAACACCAAGCGGAAGTGAAATTATTAAATTGGGGCGCCTAAATATTGCTTATTCTTTAATAAATATCACTTATTACATCAAAATTAATCCAGAATTTGACATAAAATGGCGTCGAGAAAAGATACGTGTATAAATCACTTGATTCGCCTCCAATCGCAAAAGATCTTTATTCTAATTAGAGCGAGTACTCGGATATAAATATTCTGGACTCGGAACTCGGAAATTGCTATATATCATCATTGCGCGATAGGAACTGAATGTTCCCGTTCCTGTTTGATAACCAACTCCCGTTAGCGCATAAGATTACACAGCGCCTCCAATCACAAAAGAGCCAGATAACCAACTCCCGTTAGCGCATAAGATCACACAGCGCCTCCAAACGCAAAAGAGGCATTACAATCTATTTATATCACGCGATTTCGATGTTTTCAAGGAGACATTTTATGCCAAAATTATATTGATTTTGATGTAATAAACAATCTTTATTGAAGATACACGATATTTAGGCAGTCCTATTTAATAATTTCTCTAACATCATGATAATTTTTAGTCATGCATTAAATATGACCGGATTGATGGATATTTTTTATACCAATTTTCGATTTTTTAAAGGTACGTTTTTTCTAAATCTAACAGCGTCTTATACTTGAATACAAGAGTTTTTTGGGCGGATTTTGGTCAAATTTGGGACAGCGTCCTATATTCGAGGGCGGCCTTTAGTCGAGAAATTACGGTATATTTCGCCAAACAATTATTATTTACAGGATTAATGCGGTGTAAGATAAGATTTACAGCCAGCAAGATCAGTGTTTACTTTATCACGTCAGTGACCGCTTGACGGCCAGGCTTCCCCCGTTCTAAAAATAATGACGTAATGACGTCACGAAAAAACCTCCTATACGAACTGATATTCAAAATTTTTACAAATAAAATGAATCACTGAAACCCGTTTAAGCGCATCATTTTGTGCTGTTCATTTTCGCCGCTGTGTCGCATCACTTTCTAAGAGTTCTGACAAACATGACAATTGCACCACAAAAAATAATGACAAACAAAACATTGTTATTAGCTCACCTGGCCTGAAAGGCCAAGTGAGCTTATGCTGTGGCGACTATCCATCGTCCGTCCGTCATCTGTCGTCCGTCAACTTTTCCTTTAAACGACTTCTCAAGAACCACTGTGCCAATTTCAATTATATTTGGCAGGAAGTATCCTTAGGACATAGGGATCCAAGTTTGTTAAAATGTAGCCGATCGGCCATTTTGGCCGGTGGCCATCTTCGATTTAGGCCGATTTTAGGAAACGTCTTTAAAAATCTCCGAAACCGCTTAGGGGATTGATATAAATCTCATGAAATATGATTTAGGGCAAGAGCTGAACCACGTTTGTTCAAGGGAACTTGATTGGTCAAATGGTTCGGCGGCCATCTTCGTTGACCTAGTTGTAGCGAAAATGACTTCTCCAGAACCGCTGAAGGGATCGGGCCGAAATTTGGCCGATGTGATTAGGGCCTAAGGGCCATTAGAGTTTGTTCAAGAGAAGTTGATCCGTCAAAAAACATGGCCACTGTGGGCCAATCAAAATGTAACGCGTTTGGCGGCCATATTGGACTTTTTTATTTAATGGATTTTGAGGCCGAAATTGGTTTTGTATGTGTTTTGCGGTATTCTGATCACAAATTTACAATATTCGAAACTGTCGGATAAACGGTTTGGCGGCCATCTTGGATCATTTTCCCACCAAAAGCTCCCATACTAAAGCAATGAGAAATTTTAAATGTTTTCTCGAGAACTACTGGTCCGATTTCAATTATATTTTGCATGAAGCATCCTTATGGCATAGAGATTCAAGTTTGTTCAAACGAAGCCGATCGTCCAATTGGGCCGTCGGCCATCTTGGATTTTGGCCGATTTTTAGAAACGTCAAAATCTTCTCCGAAACTGCTTGGGGGATTGATGCAAACCTCATGAAATATGATTTAGGGCAAGTGCTGAGCCAAGTTTGTTCAAGGGAACTTGATTGGTCAGATGGTTCGGCGGCCATCTTGGTTGACCTTGTAGCGAAAACGACTTCTCCAGAACCGCTGAAGGTATCGGGCCGAAATTTGGCAGATATGATTATGGCATAAGGGCCATTAAAGTTTGTTCAAGAGAACTTGATCCATCAAAAAACATGGCCGCCATAGGTCAATCAAAATATAGCATGTTTGGTGGCCATATTGGATTTTTTTATTTGATGGATTTTGAGGCCCAAATTGGTTTTGTATGTGTTTTGGGGGTATTCTGAGCTCAGATTTGAAATTTTCAAAACTGTCGGATAAATGGTTTGGTGGCCATAGTAAAGCAATGGGAAATTTAAAATGATTTCTACTGGAGAACTACCTGGGCAATTTCAATTATATTGGCAGGAAGCATCCTTAGGGTGGAGAGATTCAAGTTTGTTCAAATGAAGCCGATCGGCCAATTGGGCTGGCGGCTATCTTGGATTTTGGCCGATTTTTAGAAACGTCTAAAAATCTCCGAAGCCGCTTATGGGATTGATGCATACCTGATGAAATATGATTTAGGGCAAGAGCTGAACCAAGTTTGTTCAAGGGAACTTGATTGGTCTAATAGTTTGGCGGCCATCTTGATTGACCTAGTTGTAGCGAAAACGACTTCTCCAGAACCGCTGAAGGGATCGGGCTAAAATTTGGCAGATATGATTAGGGACTAAGGGCCATTGAAGTTTGTTCAGGGGAAGTTGATCCGTCAAGAAACCTGGACACCATGGGCCAATCAAAATATAGCATGTGTGGTGTCCATATTTAATTTTTTTATTTGATGGATTTTGAGGCCGAAATTGGTTTTATATGTGTTTTTGGGTATTTTGATCTCAAATTTGCAACTTTCAAAACTGTCGGATAAATGGTTCGGTGGCCATTTTGTTAATAAAGAGCATTCTAGTTGAAATGCCTATGGTCCAGGTGAGCGATACAGGCCCCTTGGGCCTCTTGTTTCGGACTTGACTTTTAATCCAACTCTTAAAATTTCTACACCTATCATGCAAATTTCTGAATATATTTCATAACTAGGTAGAATATATATCACAAAATTTAAATCAACAACAGAACGTATCCCATCTTGTTTATATTCTCACCGTCGTCGCCGCTAGGCAACATTTGTGCTCTCACAATGCATGTCGGATTATTACGTGTTATCTAACGAGTGAACATTTTTCCTACATGTTATGTAACCAAGGCAATATTTCATTGAATATGTGTTCATATGGAGAAATTTTAAAGTAGGTGAAAGCATTGTTTATATGATAAATTCTTCTACTAATGGACTTTGACAATAATTTAGCATCAATCTTTTTTTTGTTTTTGATCAGATGCATGCAAAAAGCCGCAAGCCAGAGTTACCTATCATAGCTGGCTGTCTTGAAGGCCTGTCCTGTTGTCTTGTTAATTTCACACAAGCTGCTGATGAAGGTCTGATATTACAAGCATACACCATACATGCACTTAGTAAAAGGGCTAAGATTATTTTTGAATTCATTTATCATCAATGAATTAGAAGATCATAATGAATGATAATGTGGTTTCTATTTCATTTTGGTCCTGAGTATGCACCCTTATGTGTGTAAGCTCATCAGTTGGTCTTCAAAGTTACTACCTTTTCATTCTATTTTACTGTCTATTTCACTTTAAAAGTGTTTCAAATGATGGCGTGTTATTAATTTTCTAATCTCTCATACTGAGAAACAAATATCTTCAATTTGACTGGAAGCCATTATGGACCCATATTAGTGTCAAAATATTCTTTAAAAACATTTTTTATTTAGAGCAAGCATTCCAGAGAAATCTATAACTGGTACAACACAAATATATCCTTATTCCGTGTTAAAAAATTACATGCGACTGGAGGGCAGTGATTTCCTGGAAATATGCTTAAGACATTACATTAAGACTGGCACTACATTATGATCTCATCAAGACTGGCACTACATCATGATCTGTAGAAAGTCACTACAGATAAATCACATTTTTGTATGCCTTCAAAGATTTTGCACTTTCATTGGCCAAGTAGGTGGTGCCCTTGTTTATAATACTGCCTAGACTGTAGCTTTGTTTCCTGTTTTCCTCTAGGATCACAGTACTGCCAGGATATACTGCGATATGCGCGATCCGCGATAAATCCCAATGTTGAGTTGGCTCGCTATGACGTTCCTCGAGCTGGTCTAAAAGTGTTCAGCAAACACGCATCTCAGTTCAGCAAATATCTGATTGATGATTATGAGGTGTCTACATATATATCATGCACTCGTGTATCTGTTTTTAAATATGCCATGTTTAAGAAGAAACTGACTCTTGCCTATGGCCAGGTGGTTGTTCCTGGTAGATAATAACTCTCACTACAGGAGAAATATGCTATTGCATTGTGTTTCAGAAAAATCTGATGATGCAAAACAGTAGAACACCAGAAGAAGAACAATCTCTGCTGACTTGGGATGTATTTAACCCTTTAATGGTTTAAAAACTGGCCTCTGTGTATGGTAATGTTCATTTGGAGGCCAAGAAAATTCTATTTTTGAAATTTTATCACTTGAATGACTGGCTTGAATACCGAGCCAGTCATTCCAGTGCTAAATTTCCAAAAAATAATCTCTAGACCTGCAAATGGACATTCAATTGACAAATATTTTGATTTTCTTAACCAAATTTGACCATTAAATGGTTAATGTTCTCGCGCTACCTTTGCTCATTGTTATTTAACTCTTTAACACTCAAATTTGTTCAACAAAATTTTGAATGTCCATCTAATGTCATGGCTGTCTGTGAGGCAGCCACCACAGGTATGAGCAGTAGTATAACAAGCATCCTATACATGGAGGGTTAAACCAAACAAGGTGAACCCCTCGAGAAATATCTGTGTCTGATCAAGCCCTGTACCGGCCTCGATGCTGATCTTCATCCCGTCCGGGGCAGGTCTTAGCTGCTTCACTTTACCACCAGCTAGAAGCCGCAGCTCTAGCACAATGGGTGTTGTTTGCGGACTTGTGAGCCCGACATGCTCGAGCAGCTTCACTGAGTCCTTCGCCTTCGAGGAGTGCGACACACCCTCTATCCGCAGGATGCCATCCTGAATATTGATGGCTTCCTCTGGTCCATCAAAGGGGCGATGCAGCAGGAGCTTTCTACTTCGAATAATACTTACCAGATGTACTATTATGATAATGTCTATTATCTAGTCTAGCTCAAAATAAACAATTAAAACTCAGCACTCTCCTGGTCCTGCCCATACTGTGTCCGGGAATACCATAGCCGCAGGTACCGAGTCAATTCCCAATCACAGTCAGATTCGTCTATTTTGCGCTTGTTGAAAGTCGCGTGTATTTAGTGCTCTCTTATTAATTGAATAAGCAGTTTTAGCGTGTTTTTTTCGGAAAACCATCGTTGGATTCATGGAGGAACTGGGGAAATCATCACAGGGGCAGGTTGTATCAATCTAGAATTTATACATTCGTGCCATAATGACTGTTTGAAATTTCCTTAAATTGGCACATTGTTTTATAATGGTAGCCATTGTTGGAGTCGCTTCTGTACCCGTTGACTTTTAGTTTTAATTTGGGTACTCGGTTAATTTTCTCTTGCGACTCGGTTCCTCTAAGATGGATGCGCCCTTAGCCAAGATGGCGGCGCCCATGATTTATGTCGTTCTTGGCTTGGTGTATCCAGGCACTCTGTTGTCGCCGATTTTAGCTCTCGCTTCATTGTCGAGGGTGTTTGTAGTGATCGGCGAGTTATTCTTGGTTATTTAACATTAGTTAAAGGCTGAGTTGTATTTTAAAAAAATTTTTCACTCAAAAAAGTTTCAAATATTTCCTGCCTAAGACTTGTTATCATTAAATTGAGAGAAAGTTAATGTGTTTAAGAAATCTTAACTAGCAAGTCTATTGTGCGTATTGCTCGTCATCGGTTGTCATGTGCAGCGTTTTAATTCTTCTCTGTGTTCGCCGAAACCGAAGAACCCGGACACGTTGTGCCGAAAGTGCAACAGGTTCATGAAACGGAAGTATCTGGGTCATCACTGTGTGGCGTGCGCTAAGTGTAAGGTCAGGAGCCCTTGTGATGTGTGCATCAAGTGGTCATCGGCATTGGTGGCGGAGTTTGACAAGGATCGACGGGCGAGGCTGGAGCGTATCGAGAAGGACAAGGCAGTGAAGCTGCAGCAGGTTTCGTTGCTGGGACTGGAAGGTCGGCTGAATGAGAGGATGGATTCAGCACTGGGCGTATGGGCGGCCCAGTTCAAGGCTATGTTTGACTCGTTGCAGTCCACGGTCCCGGTGAGGCAAGCTGGTGCAGGACAACCATTAGGTGGTCCGGCTAGTTCTGCTGAGGGTCATGCACCTGCCCCTTCTCTGTCCTCGGCTCATGAGCCGTCGGTAGAGGAGGAAGATTTGCTGCTGATGGAAGATTCCGGTATGCCGGATCTTTCAATGACGGCGATGCCTAGTACGTCCCAGGGGTCGCCCTCGGGATTTGTACGGGTTTGCCAGGCGGATGGTGATGTCGACGTTCCGTCGGGCATTTTTCATCCGCGATTTGTGCAACCGGATATGCCGGCGGAGCCGTGGTTTGCGGTTCCTGCTGCTATCCCGGCGGCGTTAGGTGCAGCTCCTATCGGAGTGACAGTGCCAGCCGTAATTGAGGCGGTCGTAGTCCCGGATCCCGTGTTGGAGCCGATGGACTGCGGGGAATCCATATCTGGCGATTCGTTGGATACTGGTGCCGCTGGTAGTCGCGCTATGGATGCGCTCTGTCCTGGCAGAGACGTATATCGTAGCGTTCAGCAAGGATCGTCGGTGGCCCTCTCATCTAAGGGAGAGAGGGAGGATGAAAACGGGAGTTCTTCGATGGACGATTCCGTTTTCTGCACCGAAGCTGAATGGGTGCAGGTTCTTGGATGGATGACCAATCGTCTCGGGTTGGCATCTGATCTAGGATCTCAGCGCGATCCGGCGATGGAACGGATGTCAGAGCGTGCGGCTAGCGCTCTGTCCAGTGGCTCTTCTGCCATGCCTACACTCCCATTGGACACGCAGACTTCTGACATGTTGGAAGTTGCGGCATACCGTCTGGTTCAGCCAGACTATGCGTTGCCCAAGGCCCCGAAGGGGATAAGGAGTAGGGTCCGTTTTCCAGAGCAGGCTTATCATCAGTACGCCAGGGTTCCACGGCTTTCCGTTGCGGAACGTGAGGCGCTGAATAGGCCGTTGGCTGGGAAGGCCAAGGGGCGGTCACGTCCTTTGGTTTCTCAGACCAACAAAGACCCGTTCAATGAGCTCACGCTCATTGAGGATGCGGCTAGGGCAGCCATGGCTGCGCTGTCGCACGGGTGTACCGTCTTGCAGGGTATGCTGGACTGCACGGCGGAAGGCGGACAGGTGCCAGAGGCTGCTCCCGGAGTTGTTCGGGACACCATGCGCCTGTCTCAGGATTGCCTGGCCAGGGTAATCACGAGAACTTTGGCAGAGCGACGGAGAATGGTTCTCGATTGTGTGGAACCAGGACCAGAGATTAGGGCTGCATTGTCTTCTGCGCCTTTCATAGGTCCAGGCTTGTTCGGCGGCTTGGCACGACAAGCGCTCTCTAAGGTTGCGTCAATGGTGGCGGAGCAAGAAGTGGTCGGCAAGTCGTGGAAGTCGACCAAGAGGACTCAGCCGCAACAGTCCTACCATCAGCATAGGCAGGAGCAGCAGAGACAGCGTCCTAGATCGCCCTTCCGTCCTTCTGCCCGTGATGCCCATAGGCCATCCGGAGCACAAGGGCCTGGCCGTTCGTCCGCATACAAGCCCTCTATTAAGAGGCCGTATGAGGACGACAGGAAGGGTGGCGGTTCGGGCCGAGGCGGCTACCGTAAGGATAGTCGTGGCGGCGGTTCCGGACCGTCATACCACAAGAAGCTGCGGGGCGGCCGTGGGGCTCGTTCCTGACGGGTTTCCGGCGGAACCAATACCGGCGGCTTTGGAAACAAATGGAGTCGAGAATCTTCACCCAAGCGATTTAGCGTCTTGTCGGCTAATCTCGACCGACAACTGTGTGCAGATTCCGTCCGTCGGAGGCAGACTTCAGCTATTCCTAAACCAATGGGAACAGGTCATGCGCGACTGTTTAGTCTGTCAGTGGATAAGAAACGGCTACGAGCCGGACTGGCTCATCCATCAATCGTTAGTTCCGTTAACATCGACTCCAATATGGACTCCTATTCCAAGGGAATTAGACCGTCTAGTCGCCATTCAGTCAGAAATAGAATCGCTTCGTCAGAAGAAGGCGATTCACCTAGTCACCGATCAGTCGTCACTGGGCTTCTATTCGATCATGTTCCTAGTTCCGAAGCGTACCGGGGGGTGGAGACCAATTCTCAATCTCAAACCGTTGAACAAATTTATTCTTTCTCCCAGATTTCAGATGGAGACGGTAGCAGCGGTAATGACAGGGCTGAGGAAAGGCATGTGGGCAGTGTCGATAGATCTGAAGGATGCTTATTTTCATATTCCAATGTCAATTCCCTTTCAGAAGTACCTGCGATTTGCATTCCAAGACAATGTTTGGGAATTCAATGCTCTTCCCTTCGGCCTGACCACGGCTCCGAGGGTCTTCACCAAGGTGGTTCTCGCCATGACTTCTTTACTTCGCAGGAGAAACATAGCTGTTCACACTTATATAGACGACTGGCTGCTAAAGGCGGGGAATCCAGTCACTCTGCGCAGCAATCTGAAAGTAGTCCTAGACTTGTTAAAGAAGCTAGGATGGATTGTGAATCTAGAGAAATCAGAACTGACTCCATCCCAGGAGTTTGTTTATCTGGGAATTTTTTTCAATCTCAGGGACGGCGTAGCTTTTCCGGCGGAGAGCAGAGTCAGAAGCCTGATTGCAGTGTTGGAGTCGGTTTCTCTAGGAGCCTATCTGACGGTGCGTCAATTTCTCAGAATACTGGGTTTGCTAGTATCTCTGGAGAAGGTGGTGCCATATGCGGCACTCAGGCGCAGGCCGATTCAGATGTATTTGATGTCGTTCTGGTCACAGAGAACAGATCCGTTATCTCTGAGAATACCAGTAAAAGAACCATTGATATTCCACCTTCAGTGGTGGTTATAGGAACAGAATCTCCTGCGAGGTGTTCCTCTACAACCTCCTCAACCTCAGATGTCCATATTCACGGATGCATCATTGACAGGTTGGGGAGCGGTATTGGATAATCAGTCAGTGTCAGGGGAATGGGATCGGACCAATGCGCAGAAACATATCAATGTGCTCGAGCTATTAGCGGTGGTATTTGCACTGCAGAAGTTCGAGAGTCTAATTCAAGACAAGATTGTCCTAGTAAGGACAGACAACTCAACAGTGGTGTCTTTTTTAAACCGCCAAGGCGGGACGAGATCACCAGAGTTGTGTATGATGGTTTGGAACCTTCTGCTGTGGTGCCAAGAGAGGAATATTATTCTTCGGGCAGCACACATTCCAGGAAGATTGAACATCTTAGCGCATGCTCTCAGTCGAAGGACGGTTTGTCGTCCGACGGAATGGCAGCTCAACCAAGTGGTAGCGGAGGTTCTATTCAAACAATGGGGCAAGCCAAATGTCGACCTATTTGCGATGAATCAAAACGCAAAGATGGTCACTTACGTGTCACCGATCCCGGACCCGTTAGCTCTAGCAGTAGACGCACTGGCGATAAGTTGGAAGGGAATGTACGCGTATGCGTATCCTCCAACAATTCTCATCCCGAAAGTTCTGGCAAAGATAAGAGAGGGGATGTGCCAAGTACTACTGATCGCCCCTTATTGGCCAGGCCGATCATGGTTTACGGATCTGCTGGACCTTCTGGTCTGCAGTCCAATCCCTCTTCCAGACACAAGAGATGTAATCTCTCAGAACAAAGGTCTGTACCTTCACGACAGACCAGAAATGTTCAAATTGACTTGTCAAGCAACGTGCAATTGAGGGTGGCTTTTCTGAGCAAGCAGCGAAGTTTGTTGCTTCAGCCAGAAGAGTTTCAACCACAAAGACATATAATTATAGAATCAACAAATTTGCACAGTGGTGTGAGAGAAGAGATATTGATCCCTTTTCCGCATCTGTTCAACACGTAGCAGATTTTATCTGTCATTTATACGAAGTTGAAAAACTTGTACCTTCTACCCTAGCAGCATATAAGTCTGCATTAGCTTCGGTCATTCCTAGTCTCACCATTGAGGGAGTGGAGAATGACACCTTGAATGAAGTTATCAAAGGAATTAGCAATCTGCGACCCAGACAGCCAATTCCTATCCCATCATGGAATCTATCTCTTGTTCTACAGGTTTTAGGTCATGCTCCCTTTGAACCGATTAGATCTATTGACATTAAACTGTTAACTATTAAATCAGTTTTCTTGGTTGCAGCAGCGTCGGCGAGAAGGAGAAGCGAGATTCATGCGCTTTCTGCTGAACAAGACCGTTTTGTCGTCACGGGTGAAGGTTTAAGATTACTTCCACGTCTTTGTTTCCTGGCAAAGAATCAGTCACTTAAATATCCAGGACAGCCGATCAATTTGCCAAGTTTAACTAGACATGACCCAAATTCTTGTGCTTGGTGTCCTGTCAGATGTCTGAAGATGTATAAGAAACGTACTTCTGAGTGGAGAGACGACCCGAAATCTCTGTGGTTATGTGTCAAAGCTCCCCATTTACGTGCTTCGAAAGATACTATTTCTCGTTGGATAGTTGACGCTATTCAGATGTCGCACAAGATCGCTACAGGAAAGCAGATTGATCGTGCGAATGCCCATGAGGTCCGAGCACTAGCAGCATCATCGGCCCTTTATAAGGGTGTCTCATTAGAGCAGGTGATGTCTGTAGCACAATGGCATGCCGAGTCGTCAGTCACTGATTTCTACCTTCGCGACATCTCCAGCACACTTAATCCAGTAGCCGTCGCCAATCTGTCGAACCTAAACTAAGCCACGTCCGACCACTACTTCGCACACATCACAAAAGTCTTCCGCCTACACTGACCAAGCGCTATGCACATGACTGAGTACGACCGTGGATTGGGCCTAGCTCCTGTGATGATCAAGAACAGATCGAACACTCAAAAATGGTGAGTGTTTACATTAATTAAGTGACTATAAATATGTTTACTTCCAGTCGAAATACCAGACTGAGTAAGTGAATAGTCTGGTACAAGAGTATATTTATCCTCTCATACAGACATGAGACTCATTCCAATTTGAAAATCTAATCGATATACTGATAGTTTTTTCAAAGATTGAAGTTGTAGTAGCTTCTTTGCACTCTACTGGACTGCCCTAGCTGAGACTAGGGGCTGACACGGGTCTGGTGGGTGTTGCATCCCCATGGACATCCCTCTGGTTTTGTGCGGACAAAAGAGGGGGGGGGGAGCGCGGTCTAGACCATGGAAGTTTAGCACTCTATGAGTCAGATAGCAGAACCCAAGCGTATGGCAGGGTTTTAGTCTCTTCACAACCTTCTCTGTTGGATGGTTGGTGAGTGCTGGTTCGAGCCTCACCTCCTCCCACCGGCATTTCCTGGCTGTCGAAATCCGGAGTTTATCATAATAGTACATCTGGTAAGTATTATTCGAAGTAGAATCAAAAAAGCATCCGCTTTTGTTTCTACGAGAATTCTTAATACTTACCAGATATACTATGGCCCTGCCTCAGCCGCCCCGCTGAGGTGAGGCTGAGCTGCTTTCGCAGTTTGCCAAGGCAAATATAAGACGAATCTGACTGTGATTGGGAATTGACTCGGTACCTGCGGCTATGGTATTCCCGGACACAGTATGGGCAGGACCAGGAGAGTGCGGAGTTTTAATTGTTTATTTTGAGCTAGACTAGATAATAGACATTATCATAATAGTACATCTGGTAAGTATTAAGAATTCTCGTAGAAACAAAAGCGGATGCTTTTTTGATTCCTCCGGTGACCCAATCCTATGACCCACTGCAACTAGGGTTGTGCCCTGTCCTATATAGGTCAGGAAAGATGTCCCCCGGTTATAAAGTTTCTGGACGTGCCATCCTTCACAACGGTGGAGAGTGGGGTGATCTCCAGGTCAATAACCACTGGAGGTCTATATAGTGGCACCCACGCTTGCCAATTACCACCAGGTCCAACGCGGTACCACACGACGTTCTTTTCGAAGACAACCTGCAGCTGTTTCACTAGGGTCAACACCACACCATCATTTGACATCGGTGGGGCATGCATTACAGTCGGCTCTAAGACATGAAAGCTGAGGTCAGCGTCCAAGGTGTTAACATCCTCAACCTTGTCTAGTGACTATTCTATCAGGTGGTGGAGGATGAACTTCTTCGGGAAGTCATAGCAAAACACCATTTTGTCCGCATCCCTCTCTCGATCCAGGCGTTCCGTCAAGACATCCTTTAGGTCAGTGAGCAGCGAAACACCATCTCCACCGACGGGATGGAGGGAGAATGTCTTGGAGTCTGCTCCATATTGGAGGACAAACGACTTGCCATCGCTTTCCATAACCTTGGCAGCATCAACGTCGTACACGTCCACGAGATCAGCTAGCCTGCTCGAGTGAGCAAATATGGGCTCCATTGTTTATACCTATGTCAGGGTTTAAAGTGAGTGTATAGCCATTCCGATTGTCCGATTGCTACTCCAGAATGGGGAGAATGTCATCAGACCATCTCTAGTTGGTAGACGTGTGGTTCAGTATCGCATAGAATGGGTTCTGGGTTCTCTTCACGGTAGCTCAGCATTCCACCACACACCGATGTGTTACATCCGCCACCGGGAAGTACCACAGCTCACTGGCGGAAGTAGGGTTAGACGTGAAAGAACATCTGCCAGGAGCCACCAGCAAACTGTGGAAAGTGATCAGCCCCAACATGTTCACCCACGTAAATCACCTGTTTGACCAGCTCTATATGCCAGCATGGATGGGCTGTCGGATGCCCAATTAGAGTTTACAATGCTACTACTTATTGACCTATCATCATGATATCATACCAGACCTATCAGGCATTCGCCGAGATGTTGAAAAATGGGATAGAGGAGCAGCCACACACCTCCGGAATGGTAGATATAGCGGTTCAGGAAATACGTTGTCGACAAGAAAGTGAGCGACTCCAGTGGGTGAGCGGTATGAACAGAAGCCAGAGAAGCAAGGAGATGAAGGGACTACAACTCTGTCTAAGAATGGGAGAGCCTCATCCGGCAGGAGGAGGGGGTTGTAGGGTCAAACTTGTATGATTACTTGGATGACGAGTGTGATGAGTCTGTAGAAGTCTTGCAGTGGGAAGAGGAGAAGAATTCCACCAATGGCGGCCATACTATAAGAGTGACAAGGTGAAGTTCCAGATGTCACGGCTGCACAAGCTACTGGCCCCTGACATTATACTGGATGAGGGGTGTTTGAGGGAGGTATGCTTCCATACCAACAAGCTCGTTCGGTTCGCCAGACTCCAAGATGAATCCCACAATGACTCATCAACAGATCCTACAGGTGATGCCAGTGCTAGCACGAGCTTAAGACCTAGGTATACCATGGCTAAATCGGAGTGGCGAAAGCAGCCTGAACTATAGTCCACCTTAGCACCTGAGGAGGGTGGTACAGTACACGGCTGGCGACTTCAGCAGATTGACACCAGCAGACAGAATCTTGTTCATCAGACAGAAAAGTACAGCAAAACATGCAGGCAATATAAAACAGTCTACAACACTAGCACGCACAACCACAGCTGCGGGTGTGATTGGCGCCAGTGCTGGTGTGGCTGCCATTGCCACCCTCACTACAGGGGTGGGTGCTATCATCGCTATCCCGCTGGATGGAGTGACCCTTGCCGCTACTGTCCTGGCCACCGGCTTGGCAGTTGGACAGCGTCAGATCACCAGGAAGCTGGAGAAGCATACTAAGTATGTAACACTGGCACAGAGCAGCCTACAGGCTATCAACGAGTCTGTCAGCAAAGCTCTCAAGGATGAGAAGGTCAGTGATGAAGAGTACCACCATATAGGTCCAAACCCTGTACTCCATAGAGAAACCCAAAGTACGCCATCCATACCTCAAAGGCTCCTGCGGGCGCGTGGACATGAAGAGTTAAAAAACGAGATGCTGCAGCGGGGCTGCATCGAAGATCTCTACAGTGTCAAATAGTATGTTGCGTCTGCAGCTGGAACAGCGGCTTTTAAGATGAGTACTATAGATGGCCTTCCCGACGAACCTCACGACAATCGACCAGAGCCAACTGCCCCTCCTGGGTACGCTCTGGACCTGCTCGAGAGCTGGACCACGTGGTCTCCTGGTTGACATACCGGACCTAACACCTATTTCGATCACAGTCGATGGGCGGTCCCGCCTCAGCTTCTCCATCAATCCACGACCACTGACCAACCTTGCAATCACCATCAATGATGCGAAGAAAGCTCATACCTGAATGGTAGGCCCAAATCTCGTTATTGAACCAACAGCTGAACTTTGCCATGTGGTGTGCTACAGCAGGATGCGAATACGGCGCGTGTTTGCTGCACTCCTATTCTGGTGCCCCCGAAGCTGTGCTCACTGCCAGCTGTCTCAGATTCCATGTGTACTACACGGTGAGATGAATCCTCCATGAACTGGGCGCAAGCCTGCCTGATACGAAGGACTTCAACCCTCAGCCCATGGGAACCACGAGCTACAGCCTCTCAGCAGCCAGTAGACTCGAGCGAGAGTTCAACGCCCACTCAGACTATCAGTGGCATGGTGGTGACAACAAGGGCCTGTGCATTATGTACGGTGACCCGAGACGAGACTACTCGGGCTTCCCCTAACAAACACCCCGAAAAATCGGCCATCGGAAGACAGCGACGTTCTCATTCGATCCAGACTCAGAGCCCGGAGCGAGGGTGCAGAATATGCACATAACCAGCATCAGGCAAAACCACCCAGATGCCTGGAAATACTTTATCCCACACACAACCTCGGGGCTTACACCAGCGGGGATCGTTCGAATCAACCAGTCCTTAGAAGCATTATGTTATTGTCTTCTGACGGCCCAGACCAAGCTGCGCCACTTTATAGACGGGGTGAGCGGCAAAGAGGTGCAGGCTATGTTCAGCAGTCTCGTTGAGGATATGATCATCATTGCAGACCCTAGCAGCCTCATTGCCAAGTTCCAGCAAGCCGTACAGAAGGCCCGCCGCCAGTTGAACTTTGCCATATCTCCACACCTGCGGTTTATTCGAAGCAACCTGATCGTGAATATCGATGACATGGTGGTGAGGGGTTATAACAACATGATAGTCGAGAGAAATTCCCCCGCTGTCCACTTTGGGTTTAACACTGACATTGACTCGGCCGTGCATGTTGTACTGACCCCATGACATCTAAGTCCCCGTGGTCTCCTATGAGGGCCAGTGCTACTGTCATTCCGACACACATAGTGCTGGATGACAAACGGCAACCCGTGCTGACACCCACCACCCCGCCCGGCAGTGCTAGCAGGACGATAGCCCTACGAGTGGTGTCAGGTCTGGCTATTGCTGTGCTCATCACCAGTCTTCTCCGCCATTAGTACATCCAGCTCTTCGAGCAATAGATCATCCTGACTCTCCGGTGCATGAGTCGTGGCAAATGAGATTACCTGAACTAGCTTTGCCTGCCCGACAGCCCCCATACACGCTGTCAGCATACACACCCAAGGACTGTATGGTTCGGTGGTACAGCCTTTTTCCAGCTTGTAGTAACGCAGAGCCTTATTCAACTCAGAGTGGGGGGATGCCGTGGATGTCTGTAACTGCTGGAACACGTCCGATAGATACTCCCGATCCTTGTAGAATCCCTTAGTGCGCAGGAGCTGCTCTATGACTCTGCCACCCATTATGAGGTATTCGACGAAGCAGATCTGCCCCTTAACAAATCCTAGGTAGAGCTTCATGGCTGTCAGCTCCTCTGTTACCTCAGCGCAAGAGCCGTGCGAGCTCATCTGGTGGCTTCTTGTAGCCCTTCAATTCGGTGCGGAAGATGTCATAGTACCTGAGGCATAGGTCCATGGTTTAAGCAGCTATGTATAGTGCTATGGATATTCCTGAGTACCAATCTAAGCAGCTGACAAACACAGACTGGGTAGAGCTGCTTAGTGCTCTCGTGGTAGAATGTACACGTTTAAACGTGGTGTATACTCAGGGCTTAAACAATGATGTCAACGGTACAGATTGTAAAGCAACTCCCGGAGAGCCAGGCGAGTCTCCAGAAGGTGCAGAAGCTGCTCAAAAGCAAGACCCAGCAGCTACTGACACAGACTAAGCCCCTGGCTATTCATGTCGCCAGTAATGTGGCCATGGTAAAGATGACGCGTGGTAATGAGGTTATTCCTGCTGCTGGAGCCGCTGTCCTCGCTACAGTGGCGAGTACGGTTGTCGACCACTGTCTAGGAATAACACATCCATCCCAAAGATCGCTATCGGTGGTGCCTCCTATACTGTTGCCGCCAAGATTATGGGTGAACACATCCCTCTAATGGATGCCGCGGTTCTAGGGCTAGCGACGAGTGCTATGGCTGAGATCATCGTGGCCTATGTCTAGCTTTAGGATGCTATACATAATGGAAGCCTGGCAGGTCCATGACACAACAGTAGCCTGTGAGGCATGGCGAGCTGTGCCAGAATCGGTAGCGCATAGTCGATCACACGGACTGAGGATTTCCAATGCCCAGAAATGGTGGTTAGCCCACAAGGCATGTCCCTGCAGGGAGGGCCAGTATCTTGAGCACTGCTACCTATTTCCTTGGCCCACTGCATGGCCCTCCTATGGTCATCTGTTTCACTGGGGATATGACTAGGTTTAAGCCACTATATATATATACCCCAACAATGTCTCTATCACTTACAGACCTACAAAGCAAGGAGATTGGGGAGTTGACCCACTTAGGTGAGGCACGCCTCGGCTCAGAGGAGACTGTTGCCCCATCTCCTTCATGGACTTCGATGAGAAGGGTCAACCACGGGAAATCCGTGGTACGGTACCGGTCAGAGACCTGATCGGAAATGGACAATCTATAGGAGCCTCGGCCCTTAACAGTGCCACCGCTGCATACAAAGGCATGACACTCGAGGACAGGCTAATTATCAAAGGTGCCCTTGGGACAAGTGATGAAGGAGCCATCAAGCGGTTGGCTGAATCACAGGCACATGAGGTCATTCAGAACCTGTTCAAGAGCAGACCCTCCATCCGACTGGGTGGAAATAATCTAAAGATTGGTAGGATCATGATCAGTGATGTTAGCATCGATGGTGAAAAAGGGGTTCCCTCTAAACTCCAACTCCACGAGGTGAAGGGGTCAGGGCTCTTCGGCTTGCCGTTTAAGACCTCTTAAATAGACATGACCTCATGTGCTTGCCTCATATGGATACTTGATGTTCTGGACACTGCTACTGAAACAGGCCATCTGTGTTACCTTCTCAGCTGTTGTTGGGATTTCATGCTCGGAGCCTCCATCACATCATTTGTCTCGGCCCGCGGTACAACAATGCAGATCCTGCAGGCAATAGAGTTCATACAGGAAGTGCTTCCATTTAAACTCCCAGATATAGACGAGGCTACAGCCACACAGGTGCTGGCCATCCTTCATGCACGCAGGCAACATGTCCGTACCATACAGCAGTAGAGCGGCCGATGCTGGGCAGGTGGTATTGATCATCGCCCCTTCGGAACACGAAAAAAACATCTTGCGCACCTTGCTGGCAGATCATCTGCGTGAGCGCTACATACTCCTGGTGTCTGACTCTGCCGCTGACGCTGTCGATGACAATGACCAGTGGTATAAGGACCCAATAGGCAAAGCGCGGAACCTACCGGCACTCTACTGATGGACCCACTTGTTCTAGTCATCGATGACCCTGCAGTGGACCAGAAGACGGTCACCTACCTAAGGCGCATCCGTCACACCAAGATCACTGTCTTCATCCTCTTTCAGAAGTACACCCAGGAGATCTCGCCAGATATCCGTCACAATGCATGTTTGCTGTACTTCAGCTCCAAGTGTGTGCGCTCCCTGCTGGAGACCATAAATAACAATCTGACCCTCAAGGAGACCAAACCGGACTATCGTGGGTGTACAGAGGGTAGCTAAATGGTACCAATTCATCTTCATGTGAACTGTCACACATCAAGACTTCTCTGGAGAAAACAGAAAACTGAAACTACAAGCTGGATCCCGCCAGGAAGCTAAAGCAAAAGCGTTAGCCAGGATGACAGTAGTAGTGGCAGAGACGCTTTTTTCAAGGTCGAGGAACTTCATGAGAAGCTTGAGGAACTTCGTTAGAAGCTTGAGGTACTTCTTCAGAAGCTTGAGAAACTTCTTCAGAAGCTTGAGGAACTTCTTCATAAACTTCGTCCGCAGACTCCGCTGCTCCAGAGGGTTTGGATAGGTATTTCAGAAACTTCTCGCGGAAGACCCACTTCGTCCATGCCCTCTTAGCATCTTACTTGAGAATATGTTTGATGAGGTAGTCCTGGTAGATGGGGACCTTTAGAAATACCTCCAGATTACTCTCTAACTGCTTCCCACCTTTTTCGTTGAAGATGTGCTCAACAGCCTCCTTGTGGCTGGTGGCCAACCCCTCCTCTACCTTCGGTGTGACCAGTGGCATGCCCAGTCTCGCGCTCCTCAGTCACAGCTGTACTTATCTCCACTCGGAAGTAATCTGTGGCCCCAGCCTGTATATCATCCAACATCCAGTGTTCATCATCAGTGTGGATATTGAATACGCCAGCCCACTTCCCTACCGTTAGATCTTTGTGATAAACCCTAGCCTTCTGGAGAGCTAGAATTACAGGACTCTTAGTGGGTGTCCTGGGGAGATCTAGTGACCTGCCCTGGGCACTGTCAAACTTCCGGTAGAGCATCCGAGTCAATAATTCCTTCGTACTATGGGCCGGTGTGGTCTCCTCTGGCAGTCAGTATCTCCGCATCAGACGGAGGTGGGACCTTGGCTCGCTCGTGGGTAATGTTGACGTCACGAAGTAGTCGTCAGACCCTATCAATCGGCAGCTGTACTGGTTTCTTCTTGGAGGGTGATACAGGTTTCTTCTGCCGACTGAAGATGAGCTCGTGAAGTAGTACTTTACACATCGCCGTTTAAAACCTGTATATACCTAGATGTTAAACATGCAGCAGTGTGTACAGCATCCAGATGGGGTAAGTTGAACCTGCGGCCTTGCACCACACTGATCCTCGGAAGGACTGTCTGACAGTCATTCGACCTAGTATCCATGATGCGAACCCTTTATCCACAGTGGGGAAGTTCATCGACTTCACCCTCTCGGGACAGATCCATGAGATAAGGAGCATGATGCTCAAGTTCAAGCTTAAGAGCACAGGCGAAGAAGGTAGAGCTCCCGCAGGTGGTGAGCAGGTGGGAGGTTATGCAGAGGGACCTTCCTATAATGCCAATGGGAAAGGGTCCTATGCCGTCGGGTGTAATGAATGCTTCACAGAATTCGACTTACAACCAGACATAGAAACACCTGTTGTCGTGTCACTCTTCTCCCTCCTCGAGAACACACAGGTGCACCCAGCCTTGATGCAGGACAAGCTGTTCCTCCGGGTGTACACCGAAGATCTTACTGATGTAACGATGACCTCTGTGCGACTTCAGGTCTGGCATGATGAGAACGACCAGGATCTAAAATGTGCTGGCTCTAGACAACGAATTTACATGTAGAGCGAGAGCATCAGCAGGTCCAGGCCACGGCTAACCAGCGTCTAGAGTTGACATTGCAATGAGGTGCCTCGGACTGCGTAGCTGTAGCAGTCTTGTTTCAGAAGGGAGGGGTGGTCCAGGAGGTGGGGAGCTAGATGACTTCAAACTTGTGGTGGCTGGGACCAACGTACTCAGTGAGGTGTGCGATCTGGCTGATTGCTGTCTCTATCGACAGAAAACGAAGTCATATGCCCTACTCCGCCTGACCAGTGGCCACGAGGATCTCGAGTCGGCGCTCAAAGGTCAGTGCCACCTCGGAAGAAGGGACATCCCGCCTAACCATGGCAACCAGCTCAGCTTTCATGTTGGGAACCTGCATGGAGCACGAGGGCCACTCCTGGTCGGAGCAACAGTGCTGTACTTTGGATATAGCAAGGTTCACTTCTTGCAAAATGGAGGTATTCAGCTTGAACGCGTGTAGAGCATAGCTCCAGCAGCTGTCCCTGCTACCACTACTCCTACAACAGCGACTACTAGTACGGCATCGCCCGTCTTCTGATCTCCTAATGCCTCATAGTTGAGCGTTGGCTCGGAGAGCTTTACAGCCTCGTAGTACTCATCAAGACTCATCGGCCTCATGTTTGTTCTGGGTGGCTTGAGCCTTTTGTTGCCGTCGGCATGCCTGTCTTTGGTGCCCCCAGTTTGCCAACACAAACACGCCTGCATTCAAGATTGCAGATGCCATGTCTATACAGGTGATTTAAACTCACCCTATAGCCAGTAGGAACTGCAAGCAATGTATGAACCGGAAGCTTTCGAGGATCCAGTTGAGGATTATGATGAAGACGAGGACAATGATGAAGATGCCTATGATGAGGACTATGATGGTGATGATGTAGAGCCAGAATCCCGCCGACTAATCCACTGAGCCAAGATAATTTATTGTGCCTACATGAAGGGCTCTCTTGGCCAACTAGTGGCAGTTGGGGCTCTGATTGCTCTGTTCACGATGAAGGCTGGTGAGACGGTCTGCAAAATCGCCAACAATGCTCTCCATGGAGTTGAGAAGATCTCGGGCTATTCCAGCCATTGCCTCCGGGGTAGGCACATTCTTTGGCGTTGCCGGTCCATGACTCCCTTAGTTTGCGATAGCACTCACAGTCATTTGGGCTGCCGAACATTTAAGACGTGCTATATAGAATGGCTTCTCTGCATGACCTCGTCAAGTCCCTTAACTGGCAAGCCTTTGTCAATAAGCTTCCTTTCAGTGATGGCACCAGCGCTGCAGAGATTAGACAGCAGTGTTCACAGGTATTCAAAGCGGTTCATTGACGGTCTGTCTAGAGTTTGCCTGAGCTGTACAGGAGACGACAGGTGTCAATGTCAGCGATGAAATCCGAGGTCCTGACAGCCTCTCTTGAAGATCTCTATTACCGGCCCGGCGGCTATTATCACGAGCCTCACCAACTACTTGAGGCTGCACATCGCAAGGGTCATAGATTCACCTTGGAGATGGTTAGCCAGTGGCTTACCAGACAGGCGATGTGGCAGATCTACAGACCTCGTCCACGACACATTCGGTATGCACACTTCGATGAACCTGTCCCGAACAGGGTCCATCAGGCTGATGTGCTGTGCCTTCCGCATGATCGGGTCTGTTCCCGAAGAACATGCAATCCCTACAAGTATGTCCTCGCCATCGTCGATGTCGCCAGTAGATACAAGGCGGAAGTGCCTCTCACATAAGTCCGCAGGTCAGGTGGCGGCCGGGTTCCAGAGTATGGATGAGGACCCACAAAATCCCCTCCAGTGGCCAGAGTTGCTGCAAGAGGATGAGGGTAAGGAGTTTAGAGATGAAACTGCGGCCCTCATGCGGAAACATGGTGTGGCGATTAGGCAAGGCGAGGTGGGACATCACCGTGCCTAGGCTATCGTCGAGCGGTGGAGCCGGACACTGGCAGTGAGGCTGTTCCCATATCAGTATGCTCAGGAGATGACTGCCCCAGCGGCTGGTCATTCCAGTGTATGGGTGAGAGGGTTGCCCGTTGTGTTGGCGAGATCTAATGCTGAGGTTACTAGGCTGATAGGACAGAAGCCAGTCAAGGCCATTCATTGATCCTCTGTGGTCCAACCTCGATGCTCTGTTCAAGAGCTGTGCTCGGAGGATAGACTTTAATCCGATTCCCTGGTTCGGTATTTGTATGAGCCTGGCGAGTTGGAGGGTGGACGTAGGCGGGTGACTGACCCCAACTGGTCGATAGATGTACACAAGATTGACAGGTCAGTCCTAGGTGGCCGTTTGTACGAGAGGAGCTTCAGCTGGTCCCAACAGACATCCGGCTAACTCCACCCCAGAGAGTAGACATCCTCCACTGACTGTCGGTTGAACATGTCACTTGATACTCATACCAGCAGCTCTTCGATGAAAGCATCCATTGGAGTGATGGCATCCTTGTGACCATAAGCCAGGGTGTAAATACCATCTGGAGCGATCCATCGCTTTGTGTCTGAGGGGCTGAGGCTTGTTTTGGTCTGGTGGACCCCATAGAGGTGGTAACTCTCACTTCACAGCATGTTCATACCATGGTGGAAGACCTTTCGTTCGAAAAGGCATTCCTTGTACTGCTCATGGCGAATCTGTCTAACGACAGCCCTTCTCACACCCTTTGCCTTCTTGACTTCCCGCTCATCCGATCGCTTGATGGAGTACATCTTCAGGTGCAGGCCAACAAACTTTTTATGGGAACCCTGGCACACTCATCCTTCATCTTGCACAGGACTTTCTTGTTGGCAGTACTGTGTAGCGGGTGTGTTACTGGGTAGTCGCTTGTGTCATAGAGGTCGCTCCTCACAGCCATGGGTTGTTTGCCTTAGCATAGTGTTCGCTGACCATTGATACACCACCGCTGAGTCCTTTCTCTGTGAAGAGATGCATGTCGTAGTCAGTGAGGAGCTCCAGCTCCACATCTGTCTTCCTTAGAAGTGCATCCCAGCTCAACCCCGGGCTGTGTGATACTCTGCTGGGTCCAGATGATACTGCAAGGAGCAGTGTCAGACTGCAGATAGAGGTCATGATAGTCTCCCATGGTCTGGCAGCTGAACTGGGCCTAGACCGCCTGTGCGTGGTTGTAGTCGCCGTCAGATATTCTCTCACCAGAAAGTTTGCTGTAGAAAGCAGCTTGAGATGGGAGAGAGGTCTCATTGAAACGGTGCCACCCATCCATGTGCTCATAGGGGTATACACCCTGGCGGAGCAGGAGCTCATGCTTGGCGGTGCTAGGTTCATACTGTCAGTGGGAACGTTGCGGAACTAACTACCAGCTTGTCAAGTGATGCTGGGAGGAACTGGGCCGAGTCGATGAACTGCAGCCGACGGAGGCTGAAGAAGATGTACTTCTCCATATTGTTGGGGACGCAGATGATCTGTCCCTCTGTTTGGGAGATGGCTTGCATGATGAGGTGAGAATCATACCCACGCAGGTTGTGGACCACGACCGGGATGGTAGTGGTCCTAGGGTTGAGGCGCAGCTTTAGATTACACATTTTGTGTCTCCCCCCCCCCCTCCCCCCTACCCCCGGTAGAGACCAGTGATGTGGCAGTGATCTCTGACACTGTCACCATCTAATGGTTTGTCGCATACATGGCAACTGACTGCGGTTTTATGAGCTCATCAGTCCTCTCTAGTCATCTCCATCGGCATAAGGTAGGCGAGCACGGCCGTTATCGTCTCTTCCTGTGCCATCCAGTCCAGGAAGTGCTTAGCTGCATCGTCTCGATACGGTACTGGTGGCTCACTGACACCGTCACAGCGGACCACAATGTATGAGAACCCACAGATCTCATGGTGTTGCATTTTCTGTGTGCTGCTCTGAGCCGGATTCGCCTCTGCCCCCTCAATCTAGGTTGTTAGGGCTTCGAAGTCGGCATAGATAATGAATGGCATCTTGTATTGCTTGTGGTGGTTGGTAAACTGTAGTATCTTCCTGTCCTCTGTAGGCTTGGTCTGCCACTGATGCCGCAGCACTCAGGTTTGTGCTTGATGAGAAGGTCTTCGCGATAGTAACAGTGGAGCCACCACTCGCAGAAGTGTTTTCTCCCCTTATACCGACTCTGATCATAGAGCAGACAGTTCAGGTACTTAATCCATTTATAGTAGCTTGCTGCCCTTCTCGATAAGCAGCAAATTTGTCCTTTGAATGACGGGATCAGCCTCACTCAGCTGCAGTGGGTAGACACCCTTGTCATGCCCGAATACATTAATGGCCAGGCCATTCTGCCGTTCAACAAGCTTAAGCTGTTGGAGAGGGGTTGGAGGCTACACCGCTGAAGTCAAGGATGTCCCAGTGCCCTAAATACTTCTGTGTCCGCTAGGGATTACTGTCTGTAGGATAATCAGCAGGCAAGAGAGACCAGCAAAGACAGTTGCCATCATCTTTGTTCCGGACATTAACCATGGCATGTTTTCGCTTATTCGAAGCGGGGAGATCGTTGTAGGACCCAGCACGTAGTGGTTGATATCTGGCGATGTTGAGGTACAATACATCAACCTGGTCGACTGCCCAGCCAGACCCCTCGCGGCTGTAGTTCTCTAGGCCTTGCAGCACCTTGGCTTTGGCCTCACAGCTTTGCTAATATCGCTTGGTTTCAGGAAGGCATGCTGCTTAGACCAGAACAGGGAATTTGTGGTGACCTCTGTCCTGTCATTCTTCTTCTTGTGGAGGGTGATCTTGAGAGCAAGGCAGAACTTCACCCCCTTCAGGTCGAGGATCGCTTCACCATCTTCCTCTCGATCTTGTCCAGGTTTTTATCCAGGAAAGCTGTTGGAACTTTTTCACCATGTCCTGGAAGTTCCCATCCCGCAGATAGTTCTAGATTGCATGTGGGACCATCGCAAACCCTGGGTGTATGTTCCTCATTTCCTGGAATATAGTATCAAGAAGCCTGTCGATCTCATCTGTGAACTTGGGTGGGGTTTCTAGCTCTGGGTTGAGGGAGGGGCACTTCTCGGAAAGGACAGCTGGGGTTGGCTCCTTGGGAGTGGGTGGTAGCTTCCTGCGTGGGGCTGGGGTTGGCTTCTTGGAAGTGGTTGGCAGCTTCCTGCATGGGGCGGGGGTTGGCTCCCAGGAGGGAGAGCTGCCAGGTTCTCGGCATAAGTGGTACGGCTAATAAGCCCCTGCTGCAACAATCTCGCCAAATTTTGAATATCTTCATCGATGTCCATAACAGATGTGTACCTATCCAGTTGTGTTTCTCTAATATGGGGATTTTGATGGTATCACATGCTGGTGGGGTGGGGGGGGCTGGGGGTGGGGGAGGAACCTCTGGACCTCTTAAAGCACCCTTCAGGTCAAGGATCTCTTCCACCAACTTGCTCTCGATCTTGTCCAGGTTTTTATCCAGGAGAGCTGTTGGATCTTTTTCCCCATGTCCAGGGAGTTCCCATACCTGCAGATAGTTCTGGATTGTTGGGGGGCCCCTTCTTGGAAAGGAGAGCTTGGGGTTGGCTTCTCGGGAGTGG
Organism: Chaetoderma sp. LZ-2023a; assembly: GCA_034401795.1. NCBI lineage: Eukaryota > Metazoa > Mollusca > Caudofoveata > Chaetodermatida > Chaetodermatidae > Chaetoderma > Chaetoderma sp. LZ-2023a. The sequence goes on along the minus strand of CM067372.1, from coordinate 28,405,587 downwards.
TTGGTAGCTTCCTACGTGGGGCTAGGGTTGGCTTCTCGGGAGTGGCTGGTAGCTTCCTGCGTGGGGCTGGGGTTGGCTTCTCGGGAGGGAGAGCTGTCAGGTTCTCGGCATAAGTGGTATGGTTAATAAGCCCCTGCTGCAACAATCTTGCCAAATTTTGAAGTACTTCATCAATGTCCATAACAGATGTGTACCTATCTATTTACGTTTCTCTAATATGGGGATTTTGATGGTATCACATGCTGATGGGGGCGGCTGGCCTGGGGTGTTGGGACTGGCCTGGGGTGGTGGGGGCGGGGGCAGACAGACAGACGCAGACAGACAGACAGATCGCTAAACAGACAGAACTGCCATAGTTGTGTCATTGCCATAGGCTTGGCTCTAATTAGGAGTTGTGTTCGCCGAGCGTGAGCGAGATTTGAACCAGCAATTTTTAAGTGTGATTCAGTATAAATAAAAAATATATATAGCGTATTAGCCGTCTCGACCACACATACCCTTGAAAAAGAACTAGATCTTTTGCTGATAACCTGTATGTTATAGATAGATCCTGGATGTGAAATAGTATACAGGTGGTCACTAAAGACAGGTGGCTGTGTATCTGGGTGGTGGTGGGATGGGTGGAGTGTGTATCTGTGGGTGGTTGTCTGTTTGTGCCGGTGGTAATATGTACAGACTGACAGATGGGCAAACAGGTGGACAGACAGGCAATTTAGCTATAGCTATATACCAGAACATTTAAATGTGCTCAGCAAGTTTTAGATCACGTTATCAGTGCGTTATCAGTCTGATTGATCTGTTTGCTATTATTACGCAACAATTCATAAAGATAAATGTCATTATTTGTGGGCTAGTTATCGCTTCCCCGTTGGCTCAATTCATAAAGGCGCCGAAATAAAATCATGGTTCAAATCTCTCAAAAAAAGCTAAATGGTACTCGAAAGAAAATTCAAAGGGTACGCACTAAGAGAAACGGGAACCACAAAACAAACCCACAGGAAAGCGAGAAGAGAGAGAGAGGAGGCCCGCCAGAGGCCGGTGATAATGCGGGGTTTGTCCCGGACAGTGGGGTACGGGAGTTATATATTTTTTTTTTTTTGCTGCAACTTTATCACGCCTCTGTTCTGACAGCCCACCCTCCTCCTGTAGCCGCTGATCGGTGATCCTCTGTTCTCACAGCCCTCTGTTCTGACAGCCCTGCTACTCTACTACTAGCAGTTATAACCATCAACAGACATTAATAGGCTCATGTTTAAAAGAATGGTGTTCAGTTATTCTACTTTTATTTTTTGTGAGCAGGGTATGTATGATCGTCTGACATATTGGAGTCGCCACCATAACAGAGAGAATATGCATCTGGGGATCAGTGCTATGGAGGCATTCCTGAATCAGGTACAGGATAATATAATTTAACACACCTTGCTAGGTATGCATGATCATGTTCAACTGGCAAGTCAATGTGGACTTTAGTTGACCATTTGCCAGTCGAAGGAACCATTTTCATACTAGCTAGTTAACCTTTTAACCCTTGAAATGCCAGTGCCTCAATCTCAAAACAAGTATACAGGAAAGCTGCTGAATATTTTAAAACTAATTTGGATGAAACCCGTTGCTTCTATAGATAGCCATCAAATTAGCTTCGAAATATTTAACCTAATATTCCTTACATCATAAAGAATTTGTCGATATTAGCATGTAATGGTTAACTAGAGTATACCAACCTAGCAAGCTCTTGAAAATGGCTTGATTATCTACTTAGCACCGGTCAGTTACAAGTGTTCAACTAACCATCACAATTATGTTTATGTGCCGTAAACCAACTATTTTCCAATTCAGACATAACCCACATCACAGCAAGATTTAATGCAGAACACAGCTAAAGGTGCATAATACCTCAATAATAGCTTCCATTGTTTCTCTAATGTTAATAATATAGGTCATTTTCTGATAAATTGACTAGTGCTAAATAAGCCCAGTTTAATGGAGTCGTCATTTCTTAATAGCACTTTTTACTATAATTTTAACTTATTCCAAATCACTTAGGATTTTAGTGTGCTCTAATCCCGTGACTGCCCAATACTATGTAAAATGTGATATACTGTATGGTTAGAATAAGATCCTACTATTCCAACAGTTTGCCATTCCCTTTCCTGCTTCAATCACAAGTTGGGTTCACATTTATTTCTTTGTTTCATTTGAACTATGCCCGCAAATCTCAGAAGGCAAACATGGTTTGTTGAATAAAGGATTTATTGCCATCCATGGCTACTGTTGCTAATCAACATCTAGGTGGATGGATTGTCTGTGAAGCTGCATAATTATACTATCTGTTCATTGTGATGGCCAATTGAGTGTTGGCTCTGACCAACTGGATGAAACTATTTCAAGATGAGGACAATTGCTGCACATGTCAAGGTTTGACCAGCTCAACAGAAATTATCAGGACCAAGTTGATACGTCATGTTCCACCATGTCCAGTGATTATGTGACCATGTAACCCAATTTCAAATCATGAATGGCTGACCAAATTTCAGTTTAAGCATGTGAAGAACAAAGCAAGAAGCATATGAAGAACAAAGTATTTAGTGGCATGCCGGTCATGTGCTTGTGTTACTTATTACAGGTGTCAGAAATGTTAGTTCAGAAGGCAAAGGAAGGCAAGACAGAAGGAGCCATATTCAAGGTATAATTATGTTAATGTTGATTATTATGTCAAACACAAACCTTTTATCTTTGCATCACCTGTAAACATACAGGTAAACGGTTGAATATTTTGAAACTAATTTTACATGACTTGAGCCAGCATCGGCGTAAAAACAAATTAAGTTGAAAATAATCAATAGAATAGGTGTTACATTGTAAGCAATGTTGTCTATCTCATTTGTTGTCTTGGATGTCTAGTCTGCTGTCTTGCTTTATTGGCATGGGTGTTTTTAAACATTAACAGAATTAATACAGACTTGAAAAGCCATTTGCAGTTTTCAAACTTTGAAAAGCTTTGAATTGAAGATAATGATTATTAATATAGTGCCGAAGATAGCAATTATGGAATTTTCACCATATGTAATAAACTTGATATATTTGCAGTTTTTCCTGAAGAAATTTCGCACAATTATGGATGATACAAATGCCAGTTCCAAGGAAATCTCTGTTGCCATACAAGGATATGGAATGTTAGCAGCGGTATGTATGGTTCAGTTCTTTGTTGTTAACAATGTCTTACCATACTTGTCTATAGAGGGATAATTTCTAGTTATGCCCCACCCATTTCTAGCTAAGCTATGCCCACTATCTACTCACATTTAACCCTTTGACACTTAAATTTGTTCAAGAAAATTTCAATTTTTTCATTCCAAATGTCCATTTGCAGACCAAGAGAAGACGAGGTCTGAAAATTGACCACTAGATTGACTGGCTCGGTTATCGAGCCAGGCAGTCCAGTGGTAAATTTTCAAAAATAGTGTGGTTTTTTTCAAGACTACCACAGAGGCCTTTTTTGCTGATATGAGTGTTAAAAGCTTAAATTAGTTTCAAACTCTTCAACAGAATCTTTAATAATTTGTCAATTGAAATCTGACATTTGTTTGTGACATCAGCTAACATGTGAAGTATTTGGATTATGACGTCAGATACTTGAGTGACTGACAGATCTAATTCGGTCTCAAGCCAACTTCCCACAATGCATTGCGCTTACTACTGTTTAACGGTAACCGGAACCTGTACCAGGAGCAGTGCTCCGGTTAACATTAGGCTGTAGTGAGCGGAATGTATTGTGGGATGTTGGCTGAAGACTGAATACCTCCATAACAGCAAGCCCATTTTATCCTGTAAATGATGAGTTATAACCACTACACAATGCTATATAATTATCATATCAATTTTCCAAAGAAATTACTGATAGTTATTCTTCATGTGTTTTTCAAATAATTACCAAATTGTCATGTCTTGAATTTAAACTGTTATAGTGTAATCTATTTATGTCATTGATTGGTATTACCATTCTTATCAGCCGTGTCACATGTTTCTGAGCCAAGCTGATGTACAATACATGCTGACTGAGATGTTACATAAGAGTGAACAGTATTTTCTCAGGTAAGCTCACACATAACATACATAAGAATGAACAGTATTCTCTCAGGTAAACTCACACATATCATACATAAGAATGAACAGTATTTTCTCAGGTAACCTCAAACACATCATGCACAAGAGAAAGCGTTATTTTCTCAGATAAGTGAGTAGAGCTTCCTCAGGTAACCTCACACCTATCTAGCACCTTTACTTCTTTCATCACTGGAATAACAGTATCTCACTTTCAAAGCATGTATACACATCGGCTGTTCAATGTTTTTTCTGTACAGGGTATAGTGGCCAGTTTCACGAAGGTGCATAAGTTATGCTCTCGTAAAGTAGACAATATACCAATCAGAATGCTGCATTTAACATTTACACCAGACCTAAGTACACAAGTGTACGTAGGTACTATTTGTGAAACTGACCCCTGGTCTATCTGTGGATTTGTTTCCGGGGCATAAAATTCGATCACCCACTAGGGTCAAATTCGACTCACTAACCATGGTTAGGTATAGCTAAGTAGATCCAAGTCGAACTTGAAATAGTTAACTAGCTAGTCAACTATCGACGACCAAGCACCCGAGCTCGGTTCAAATGGTTAGTGTGGTTAGTAGGAAATTTGCGTAAATTTCAAAACGGCAAACACCTATCACTTGCCACGAATAAATTCATATTATAAGTGTAAATATTTCACTAAATAACTTTAATGAAATTATGCTTTCCCATTGTATGTCAACATTCTCAAGCCCCTATTCATTCCCACCTTATTTCATATGGATGCTTTTTGACGTCGTAGCGGACCAAAATAACCCATTTTCGTAGGCCATCAAAACGGATGACAGAAAGGGTTAATGGAGACATGTACCCGGCTCCAACTTTTCCGCAATAATAATTCAATAGGGAATCGGGTACCAACAAACTATAGTTAACTATCCAGTGTTCGACTGAGCATAGCAACTGTGCATGTTCAGTAAACCAAAAAACTGACTATGGTTAGCCAGTCGAACTTGACCTTGCAGTTGTTTCAAGTTTACTTTTTCAATACCTTGTGACAGAACCGCTTTTATCAGTATATTGTCGTAATCCTTCAATCTCACCTGAGTGATCTCCCATGGAAAATTTGTATATCCTATAAAAACCTCTTTGTTGACTGAATAATTAACAGGACATATTTTTTTTTTATTTGACTACAACATTTTCCAGTCAAACAACTTTCAAAAGATCTTGACTATATTATTATCCTCACATTTGAAAAAATCGTCGGGGGATATTGTAATCGCATCAGTCCGTATGTCTGTCTGTCTGTCTGTCACGCTATCTCCTCCCAAACCATTGAATGGAATTAAATCAAATTTGGTATGTGGGTTACCCATATGATTCCGCTTTGCTTGACGATATTTAGATTTGGCTTCATGCCCTCAGGGGTGTGGCAGGGGTCAAAAGGTCAAATCAGTTGTAACACAATTCCTATGAAATGTTAGACGGAACTCGACCAAATCTGATATCTGAATTACCCATAAGATTGCGGAGTGCAAGAAGCCATTTAGATTTGGCTCCACCCCCAGGGGTTGGGGAAGGGGGTCAAAAGGTCAAATTTTAACCTGGGTGAAATTGATTGTAACACATCTCGTCCGAAACCGTTGAACAGAATTCAACCAAATTTGGTAAGTGGGTTGCCCATATCAATGTGGAGTACATGAGCTCATTTACATTTGGCCCCGTCCCCAGGGGATGGAGGATGGGGTCAAAAGGTCATGAAATTGATTGTAATGCAACTCCTCTGATACTGTTGGATGGAATTCAACCAAATTTAGTATGTCAGTTACCCATCTCAATGTGGAGTGGATAAGCACATTTACATTTGGTCTCGCCCCCACGGTGTGTGTGTGTGATGGGGTCAAAGGTCATGAAATTGATTGTAATGCAACTCCTCTGACACTATGGGACAAAATTCAGCCCAATTTGGTATGTGAGTTACCCATATGATTGCGGAGTGCAAAAAGGACATTTAGATTTGTCTCTGCCACCCCCCACCAGGGGTGGATTGTGGGGTATTTCCTTTAACCATTTTATCCGCAAAATCTCAGTGACCATTTGCAGACCAAAAGAAGATTATTTTTGAAAATTTATCACTGAAATTGACTGGATCACTTACCAAACCAGTCATTTCAGCGCTTAATTTTCAAAAATAATCTTATTGGTCTGCAGATTGATATTTCTTAAGACCACAATAGGATCTTTTTGGCAGGTTTGGGTGTTAAAAGGTTAACAAGAGTTTGTGGAAGAAAGCTGTATGCTGACGAAAACGAGATGACTCACAAGAATTCAGAAATGTTAATATTAACTCGGGTGATATTTTCAACTTACAGAATAATACAGAATCTATCCACCATTAAGAATTTAATCTCTGTTTATATTAGGAACATCTCCAAATCAAATGTCCTTTGGGTTTTCGCTTTGGAAATGTTCCATTGTAATGATATTATGTGATGTATTTCAGTCAATCAGAAGGTTTTGAAGATCACCTGTACAGTTTGCCAAGTTACCTCATTGCTTTGGCCAACATTATCAAAGAGGTTGATCAGGTACACTTTACTAGCTTTTTAACCCTTTAAGCCTTAAACTTTTTCAAGTAAATTTCAATTTTCTCAAGAAAATGTCAATTTGCAGTCCAAGAGAATTTCTTTTTAATTTACCACTGGAGTAACTGGCTCGATAATCGAACTAGTAATTCCAGTTGTTAATTTTTTTTTAATGGTCCTCTCTTGGTCTGCAAATGGACACTTCGCAAGACCACTGCAGAGGGCAGTTTTGACTGATGTGAGTGTTAAAGGGTTAATGTAATATATCATTGATTACTGCACTAGTATTGAGGTAGACTAAATAATCTAAAGAAACGAGATGTTGATATAATCTCTTGTACATCTTTGTTCAGTTATATATTAATTATTACCTCTGCATATTGTAACAGAGAACCCTTTCCCAGTCTCCTCCCCCTTTAACTTTTCCCAGGCGAGTGGTGCTTGCACTGTAGGTAGGGTTAGACTTTATGTGCAGTCTTGAGTCTATATCCTTATACATGTAGATTGCTTATTGGGCAATATCATGGCCATTTAGGTTGTCTTTTGAAGATTAGACTGTATCCATGTGTTAATCATATTTCATGTGATTTTGCCTAATATTCATAGCTACCATATCGTAGAGTCTTCACACTGCAACTGTCCTGTCCTCAGATGCTATGCTATGGCCGGCTCACCTCAGTGGCAACTGTCAGGCCTGTGCCATAGCAGCAATATAATACCGTGTCATGATCTATGTGATAGTATGCAATAGCACCATAGGTCCACCTTTGCATATGGTGTTCGTTCAGGAGCGCGAATATTTTCAGTTCACCGAACATCTTGTTCAGTCACGTGCTAGGTTCGCCCATATATATCTGGGTGAACCTACCACCTGTGGGACATAGTTTTGAGAGGTAGGAGTATATCCATTTTCCACTGAAGTTCCCAGTAATGAACTTTCTTTCTGGTAGCTTTTCAACTCTTCTAATTGCTAAAACAGCACTACATCAGAGGAATCTGCCAATGTCATTGTATCTCTATATAGCACTCTCATCCATGTGTCTGTTTCTCTAGATGTCTGACACCAGTATTGGATCACTTGAGCGCTTGTTGGTGATTCTAATAGAGAACTATCCGGTTCTGAACACTAGTGTGCATTTTATCTGTTCCAAATCAGTCATCCGAGTTCTGCTAGCACTACAGCCTAAAGGAGCATCATTCAGCCAGCTGCTCACAAACACAGGTAACAGAGCATCATGCAGCCAGCTACTCACAAACACAGGTAACAGACCCATGCAGACAGCTACACACAAACACAGGTAACAGACCCATGCAGACAGATACACACAAACACAGGTAACAGCGCATCATGCAGCCAGCTACTCACAAACACAGGTAACAGACCCATGCAGACAGCTACACACAAACACAGGTAACAGACCCATGCAGACAGATACACACAAACACAGGTAACAGACCCATGCAGACAGATACACACAAACACAGGTAACAGAGCATCATGCAGCCAGCTACTCACAAACACAGGTAACAGAGCATCATGCAGCCAGCTGCTCACAAACACAGGTAACAGACCCATGCAGACAGCTACACACAAACACAGGTAACAGCGCATCATGCAGCCAGCTACTCACAAACACAGGTAACAGAGCATCATTCAGCCAGCTACACACAAACACAGGTAACAGAGCATCATGCAGACAGCTACACACAAACACAGGTAACAGACCCATGCAGACAGCTACACACAAACACAGGTAACAGACCCATGCAGACAGCTACACACAAACACAGGTAACAGACCCATGCAGACAGCTACACACAAACACAGGTAACAGACCCATGCAGATAGCTGCTCACAAACACAGGTAACAGACCCATGCAGCCAGCTGCTCACAAACACAGGTAACAGACCCATGCAGACAGCTACACACAAACACAGGTAACAGACCCATGCAGACAGCTACACACAAACACAGGTAACAGACCCATGCAGACAGCTACACACAAACACAGGTAACAGACCCATGCAGATAGCTGCTCACAAACACAGGTAACAGACCCATGCAGCCAGCTGCTCACAAACACAGGTAACAGACCCATGCAGACAGCTACACACAAACACAGGTAACAGAGCATCATGCAGCCAGCTGCTCACAAACACAGGTAACAGACCCATGCAGACAGCTACACACAAACACAGGTAACAGAGCATCATGCAGACAGCTACACACAAACACAGGTAACAGACCCATGCAGACAGCTACACACAAACACAGGTAACAGAGCATCATGCAGCCAGCTGCTCACAAACACAGGTAACAGACCCATGCAGACAGCTACACACAAACACAGGTAACAGAGCATCATGCAGCCAGCTGCTCACAAACACAGGTAACAGACCCATGCAGACAGCTACACACAAACACAGGTAACAGAGCATCATGCAGCCAGCTGCTCACAAACACAGGTAACAGACCCATGCAGACAGCTACACACAAACACAGGTAACAGAGCATCATGCAGCCAGCTGCTCACAAACACAGGTAACAGACCCATGCAGACAGCTACACACAAACACAGGTAACAGAGCATCATGCAGCCAGCTGCTCACAAACACAGGTAACAGACCCATGCAGACAGCTACACACAAACACAGGTAACAGAGCATCATGCAGCCAGCTGCTCACAAACACAGGTAACAGACCCATGCAGACAGCTACACACAAACACAGGTAACAGAGCATCATGCAGCCAGCTGCTCACAAACACAGGTAACAGACCCATGCAGACAGCTACACACAAACACAGGTAACAGAGCATCATGCAGCCAGCTGCTCACAAACACAGGTAACAGACCCATGCAGACAGCTACACACAAACACAGGTAACAGAGCATCATGCAGCCAGCTGCTCACAAACACAGGTAACAGACCCATGCAGACAGCTACACACAAACACAGGTAACAGAGCATCATGCAGCCAGCTGCTCACAAACACAGGTAACAGACCCATGCAGACAGCTACACACAAACACAGGTAACAGACCCATGCAGCCAGCTACTCACAAACACAGGTAACAGCGCATCATGCAGCCAGCTACTCACAAACACAGGTAGCGGAACATTTCAGCCAGCTACTCACAAACACAGGTAACAGAGCACTGCAGCCAGCTATACACAAACACAGGTAACGGAACATTTCAGCTATCTACTCACAAACACAGGTAACAGAACATTTCAGCCACCTACTCACAAGCACAGGTAACAGAGCACTGCAGCTAGCTACTCACAAACAGAGAACTGCAGCCAGCTACTCACAAACAGAGGTAACAGAGCACTGCAGCCAGCTATACACAAACACAGGTAACGGAACATTTCAGCCATCTACTCACAAACACAGGTAACAGAGCATTGCAGCCAGCTACTCACAAACACAGGTAACAGAGCACTGCAGCCAGCTACTCACAAAAACAGGCAACAGAATATTTCAGCCATCTACTTACAAGCACAGGTAACAGAGCGTTGCAGCTAGCTACTCACAAACACAGCTAACAGAGCACTCCAGCCAACTACTCACAAGCACAGATGCAGAACATTTCAGCCAGCTACTCACAAACAGAGCACTGCAGCCAGCTACTCAGAAACACAGGTAACAGAGCATTGCAGCCAGCTACTCACAAACACAGGTAACAGAGCACTGCAGCCAGCTACTCACAAAAACAGGCAACAGAATATTTCAGCCAGCTACTCACAAACACAGGTAGCAGAGCATCATCAGCCAGATACTCACAAACACGGGTAATGGGGAATTGCAGCCAGCTACTCACAAAAAACAGGTTCATTTCCAATATATTGTGCATACAGGGAGTCCACTAGAGGCATAGCCTATGTACCATGGACCCCCTTACATAAACATACATAAAACAATAGTATATAATATAATTTATCTATATGGAAGACAAAAGAACAGTATAACAGGCAGTCAACATTATGTTGCATTTCACCTAGTGATTTATTATTATTATTATTATTTTTATTATTATTATTATATTTTTATTTTTATTTTATTTTTTTATTATTATTATTATTATTATTATTATTATTGTTATTGTTACCATCAGTATTATCATGATCATCGATACTATAATTATTAACATTTCTATAGCTATTTAGCAGGTAGCATCATAACTATTACTATCATTGATGATTATTATGATAATCATCATCATCACGATAATTAACATTGACTAGACCTTTCATTGATTCAGAGCTTAAAAAATCTGATGAGGTTTTGGAGCCCACCACTGCATGATCCATGCGGCGAAATTTGGACAATGATTTAGGATACTTTAGTTATTGAGCCAGTTATTTCAGTAATAAATACTAAAAAAAAGTTTTTCGTCGGCGTGCAAATGGACATTTCTCAAGACAAGTGCTGAGGCTGGAGTCAAACGGTTAATCCAGCAATGGTGTACATGCCCCATTGGTGCAGTTTATTTGTAGCTATTTCAGAAATGTCAAAACATTGCTAACTTAACTAGTTTGTTGTCATGGGTGTCACTGAAAAGTTTGGTTATCTGATGTGTATAATTTTTCCCCAGTGTAGCATCTGCAGTTCTCATCGACCAGTGTTAGTCTACTTACTTCTTTAGAACATTTTAATGCTTGTCTTGCAAAATTGTTAGCTTCTATTAATAAACAGTTCCATTTTGTTTTATTTTGAAAATGTTGTAAACTGTTACTAAAGTGATGTCATGAAATTTTAAGTCTCAGGAAAACATACAAGTTGTACGTTTTATGAAGAATTTTCAATTTAATAAATATTCTGTTTAATATTTTGAAGCTAATATGACTGGGAGCTGTTGCTGCCATAAGCAACAACATCCCCCAGTCAAATTTGTTTCAAAATATTCAACACTTGACCAGACTATATAGTTTTCCTTGAAGTTTAGATTCTGGGAATTCCGGTTTCAAGGTTTTAAATCAAATCCAACATTTATAAAAAAGTGTACGGAGCTTAGCTAGAAATGGGTGGGGCATAAGTAGAAATGGATCTGTCTTGTTTAGACTCCACAAGGTGGCCACTTAACCCTTTACTGGTCAAAATCTGGTCAAGAAAATTTAAATATTTGTTTATTGAATGTCCATTTGCAGACCAAAAGAAGATCTTTTTTTTATTTATCACTGGAATTACTGGCTCGGTTATCAAGCCAGTTTATCCAGTGATAAATTGTCAAAAATTGTCTTCTCTTGGCCTGCAAATGGACATTACTCAAGACCACTGCAGAGGCGGGTTTTGGCCAGCTTGATTATTAAAGGGTTAAAAGAGTCTATACAGTGCAGGTTTTATTGAGCGGTATTGTGATAAGTGTATATATTTGGATTCTTCTCCGCTAGTCTATACAGTGCAGATGTTATTGAGTGGTATTGTGATAAGTGTTTATATATTTGGATTCCTTTCCACTAGTCTATACAGTGCAGATGTTATTGAGTGGTATTGTGATAAGTGTTCATATATTTGGATTCTCTTCCGCTATGTTAGTGTATCAGGGCCTTATAAGAACGTGTTCTCATCCAGTCGACTTGGAAACAGAACAACAAACTAACGAAGAACTCACAAGCCCACTCGGCCAATCAGAACGTAAGATCACATACAAGGACCATATGGAACTATGGATGTCACTACTGGATAGCCCACAGATCAAAGTACAGTACAGCTTAGAAATAACAAACATATTTCCAAAATAAAATAAAACACACTGTTGAATATTTTGAACATAATTGGATTGGAAGACATTGCAGCCTAAAGCAACAATGTCTTCCATCCAATTATGTTCAAAATATTCAAGAGCATCTCTTATTCTCTCTCCCTATCACAGCAACAATACCCAGTCAAATTAGTTTTAAAATATGTAATACCATGTTTATTAAATAGTAAAGACACAATTTGCACAACAATGCATTAATTAATTAAGTATTTGTGATGAACTTATTTACGTCATTCATGACCTCATTGATTATGACATCATCCTACACTTCACGTAGTTCATTATGACATTGAAAGATGGATGAATCAACTGGAAAGGTCAACTACTGTCCCTACTCAAGCGATTGTAGTATGGAGAAGATTGCTATCAAAATTTGTCTAAAATGGAAATCAAGTATGGCCACTAGGACGGCATCTTAAAAATATGAAATGCTTATTTGAGTGGTGGTGGTGTGGGGCTGGGGTGGAGAGGCGTCATAGATGCTAGCTAGCAATGTCTAATTAGACAATGTTCAATTTACAGTTGCAATGATAAAATCTAATACAAAACAGGACACTTATAAAGTGTCCTGTTTTGTGTTAGATTTTTTCATTGGAGCTATAAACTAAACATTCTATTTGTTCAGTAATTGCTCGTAGCCAGAGCTTTTCACTTTTTCGACAATAAGGCAGCCAGACAATTACATTTAATTTTTTTATCATCTTGTTCTTGAGGATTTTAGCATTTTCTCAGGTATTTTAAATTCACCTTTTCTTCAAATTTTATTTTTTTTATTCAATAATTCTTATGTTCTACCAATGGTTCTTATTATAATGTGTTGTTGCTCTACAGGACTTGGCAGTTGTTGGTATAAGTGTTGAGGAAAGGACACGTCTTACAGAAGCAGTTTATGATGAGATTATGCTTGCAGTTATGAGAGTCATTAATAAGTTGGATCTAAGTTCTACCATGTCACAATCTGAACAGGTATTGATACATGTTTCAGTTCTACCATGTAACAAACAGAACCGGTAGTGCTATAATCTTAGTTATATCTTGTCACCAACAGAATGGGGGGCATTACACCTCTATATGCCTTCACCTAGTGTGGGCATGCATGCGTTTGTGACTTTATATACATATATGCATACTGCTCCGTCTTGTCCCTTGCATCCATCCAAATGTAGTTTGTAATGTTTTTTGTGAAATGTGTAATGGTAATTCATTTGCATTTTCAGCTACTTTTGAATCACTGTCGAATGTTGAGAATAACGTTTTCTGAGATTATTTTGCTCATGGTATCTTACTGCAGGTTGTATTGGCAGAAGCATCAGGTTCAAGTACTGACATTGATAATGAAGACATATCAGCTGATCCTGTGTTTGGCATTCAGGCAAATAAACCAAAAGATTTTCAAGTCTTCATCAATCTTGTCAACTTTTGCAGGTCTGATAATTTTGTTCATCTCACCAATTTCTCTCATTATAATCACATTGCTTGCCTCAGCATGTTCCCTATTTTATGTGTCTTACTGTTCCTTCGATCCTTCCATTTGTTTTCATAAAATAAGCTGATATTGCCAGTATGCAAATTACCTTTCCAGAGTACCCAGCCATCACATGACATCATAATGAACTGCGTGGTGTGTACAATGACATCATAATGAATGACGTCGATAAGTACGTCACGAACGCATATTTGATGATGGTCTATGGGCTGTTGTACAAATTGTTTGCTTTTACTATTTAATAAATATTCTGTTGAATATTTTGAAACTAATTTGACTGGGCGCTGTTGCTGCCTATGGCAGCAACAGCACCCAGCCTAATTAGTTGCACAATATTCAACAGCTTCCCTGTATAGTATTCAGGAAATTGATAGCTAGGGCATTCGAGGATCGATCAATCCAAACACGGCGAGGTGTGGGTGGAGCTTAGCTAGTGATGGGCGGGGCATAGCTAAAAATGGAAAGGTCCATTACCTTTTATCAACTTCTGTTTTTGATTTGTCTTAGTCATATTTGTACCTCTTTGCTTAGCAGTTTACCATATTTCATGTTCTAGTATTATTAACAAATTGCCAGCACTGTGGGGCTTTGGTTATGTGCAAGCTTTACCTCTCCAAATTAAAGGCCCAGGTTTCATTTGATTTAGCGTCATTTACAGCTGGAATCTAGAAGGTGACTAATAAATACTTACTTGGGAATGCAATAAGAGGTGAAGAGAGCTCAGCCTGACTGTCTGTCGCAAACGGATCAGAGCTCTCACTTTTCCGAAGATGATCTAAATACAGTTTCTGATTCCTCATTATTGCTTCATCTCTATGTCTAATGGCCAAGTTTATAATGTTAATATGCCATCAGGCCTAAGCATTATTGATTGCACATGCTTCTATGCATTACAAATGGCATTGAATGTCTGTACACTATTGTCTCATTTGACAGCCTAACCATCACTTTTGAAGTATGTACCCTCTTTTCCAATTTCATCCTGAAGTTCTCACACAATCAGTCATTGTCAGTACTTCATCAAACCTTTAAATATAAGCCCAAGAGTGCCATAATGCATGCGAGGGTGTGAAAATGTGTGCAAAAAATTGTGCAAGATGGTGTGTGCTGATGTAAGGAGGATAGAAGCAAATATATATATACACACTTCTAATTGGGCCGGCTTGTTATGCTTTCAGAGACCTGTTTCCTGAGAAACACTGGGAGCTGTTTGATAAATGGGTCTTCCCATTTGGACATGCCATTGTTGTTATGGCAACACAGTAAGCTAGTTGTTATATTTTTGTTTCTATTTTGTTTTAGCGTTTATACCTCTGGCCTTTAAAATCAATTTATGGTTAAACTAGCCTAACTGGCCTGTATTTTTTAAAAAGAGTTAGCACTGCAAGGTAAATTTTCAAACGTCATCTCTTGGCATGCAAATGCGGTCATTGACCGAAAGTATTGACTTTTTTAACAATTAAATAATAATCCATTAATGTTGTTGTACATTTACCATTGCTAGTGTCACCTCATACATGGGTCTGTTGACCAGACCACACTCCCATCAAACCAATAGTCTTCTTCACAAAAAGAAATAAAAGTATCAGAAACCTTAAGTTTTAAGGGTAGACATAGCTTAATGCCAGGATTTCCAAGTTTTTGGAAATATTACTTAGGCTAAGCTTAATATTAAAATGCCTAATAATTTTGAGACAAGTCATTCATCAAATCCTAGAACAAGAATTATTTTCAGCTTAATAATTTTCAAAATAATCAGTATCTTGTTATCTACAGTCAAACCTGTATCATGATCAGCTGTTTTTAGGTGCCATAAAATGATGGTTCTTTAACCCTTTATTGATCAAATCAGCCAAACTGTCTCCTGTGCTTGTCTTGGGTAATGTCCATTTGCAGGTCAAGAGACCATTTTTGAAAACTGAAATGACTGGCTCGATAACCCAGGCGAATGACTGGCTCTGTAAATGAGCCATTCATTCAAGTGATACATTTTCAAAAATAGTAATTTCTTGGTCTGCAAATAGACATTTTCTGAGAATTTTTTTGAGTGAAATTGGACCATTAAATGTTTAATATGTATGCTCCTGTGATGACACATCCTAAATAACTGCTAGCGTATGGCCACAAAAGTCATTTCAACAGACTTATAGATGAATCCATTTCTAGCTAAGCTCCACCCACATTTTACGTGTTGGAGTCAATTAAAAACTGAAACCTGAATTTCCAGAACCTAATTTCAAGGTAAATATTCAGGTTCAAGCTCTTTAATATTTTGAAACTCATTTAACTGGGGGACTAAATATTCAACAGAATGTTTATTAAATTGTAAATTCATCATATAATTTGTACACTTTTGTGACATACTTTTCGATTTGCATGACGGGGAACGTCATTTTGATTGTGATGTCAAATAACATGTGATGTATTTGATTATAACGTCAAATACAAGTGTACTATAAACTGGTTTTACTGTGCATTTCTTAATAAGTGAATATATCAGTTAATCCATTATGTTTGTATTATTTTTCATAATTCTTTAATTCATAAAATTGGCTTTAATATATCAATTATAAATACATAGCCATAATCTAATAATATCCTGTGACTGTGTATCTTCTGCATTCATAGATGTCCTTTGGTCAGTGGATTTTACAAAGTCTTGACAGTATGCATGAAGGTGGCCACAAAGCTTGAGTACTTTAAGGTTAGCATGTCTTGTTTTGAAATATACGGATTATAATAATAATTATTTGCAGGGAAATGGTGAATTTGACATACTTGATTACAAAGAAGCATCACAGCTTTGTTCCATCAGAAATAATTATCTTTATTTTTCTCTTCTATTTAAAGTGTTTGGACTTGGATATTTTTTCAGACACCTCATCGGGTTGAGGGCTTTTAACTGGCATTTATCTCAACAACCTTGTGTGTTGTTTCAAAAAACATCTAGGTGTTTTTTATGCATATACATGTGATATATTCGCAGCCTGTATCATGAATCTTTAACTCTGACCGTGATTAGCCAAAACACCAAATCCTTTACAATTTAATAAATTTATTGTTGAGTGTTTTGAAACTAATTTGACTTGAAGCTGATGTTTCCTATGGTAGCAACAGGTTCGTGTCAAATGTGCTTCAAAATATTCAACAGCTGTATAGTAGTTACCTTCAAATTGGAGTTCTGGTAACACAGGATTCATAGTGTTAAATGGTATATGTGATAGTTGGCTTATTGTGATCTCCACCTTGTGCTGTTTTTCTATAGGGTATAGCTGTAGATGTCGAGGCACCAGAGAGCCAACAGAATGAGAAAATGGACGTGGATCAAGATTTAACCACTGCTGACCGTACACAAAAACAAACCTGCTATCTTCTGTTTATGAAGTTTGCAAAAGAGGTAGGAAAATCACAGATGTGTATGGATCAGCTGTATGTAGCTCTATGGTTATGTTATGGTACATTAACAATATATATGTTTGAGATGACAGCAGGTCTCTATATGACTGCTATATGACAACTTCGAATTTTAATTTCTGAATGATATTCTGAATTTATCCATTTGATAGGATAATATTGTGTTCAACATCATTCATTTTGAACATTTTGAGTTTTAATATAGCTTTCTGAATTAATCCATTATAAATTTCAAGTACATGTAAATGTTAAATATAAATATCAATCAGTTTATCACTTTTTTAAGATGGTAGAATCTGTAATTATTAGCAAAAAATAAAAACGTCATGATCCAATCTTTTTCAATTGTTTAGCGTTTTATAATCTGTAATTTCTTTATGTTTATCAATTAAAGGTTTTCCATGTAATCAAATCAATCTTGAGCCTATTAAATTAACTAACTTACAGTCAAACCTGCTCTAAAGGCCACTTCAAAATTATATAGCGCATCTGTATGTAAATAACATTTTGCTGCCCCGCTCCCCCCCCCCCCCCCTAAACCAATACTATACACTTGTGATCTGTCTCTCGGTAGAAAGACCACATGTCTATAAAGACCTTTTTTGTCTGGTCTCCACAGCAGTTTTTATAGATAAGTTTGGCTGTGATTACCATTTACGGTAATAAATAATGTTTTCCCATATGTCCTCTAATTATGATTTGCTTGCAGGTATTGGTACGCATGAAACAGTTTCGTGATGACCTCCTGGCTTCATGTCTCGGCTTTATTCTCTCTCTGCCAAAGGAGATTATTTCCTGTCTTATCAGAGATGTTGTCCCGGCCTTACAGGTAAACAATTTTCATCTTCTTGTACTCAGTCTTGACATAACAGGTAATCGGTTGTATAATTACAAATTGAAAGTAATCAATTTTGTATGTATGATTACTGTATTCTGCAGCTGTAGTAGTAGAAACATCCTACAGCTGCTATCAATCCTTCTTCGCTTTTGCCCACTGTGTCTTGTCCTCGGCTGAAATCCTTAGCTTCCTCAGGTCCATTCTTGACTTGAGTGTACCGAGTCCTGCTTTCTTGAGGTCACCTCATAGCACGCTTAGCAGATTTATGCAATGGCGTCCTCTCCTGGCTTTGTATTTGCTGGCTCCAAGTATGGCAAATTCCAAGGCTCTCTGCTGGTGTCTCTTCTGGCATCCTTAGCACATGGCCAAACATGGACCATCTTTGCTGGGCGACTTATAGACAGCGGCAACGTATTACACATCTTGTATAGTGCATCGTTGGAAATTATGCTGTCTGGCCATCGGTGGTCAGTGATGGTGTATAGGTGTTTGCCGTGGCAGGCATCAGTTTGTCTAGAGCTGCCTTTGAAGTTGCCCAGCTATTACAGTTATACAGCATCAAGGATACGCAGGTTGCATTGTATAAACGTAGCCACTTTATCAAGGGCATCTTTGATCTACGAATCCATAGCTTCCAGAAGGACTGGAAAGCTTTGTTCCCCATGAATGCAGCGTGCAGAAATGTCAGCAGTACTGGAAAGCAGTGAGCCCAGGATTTTACTTTTCCTCCATGGTTCACCACCACGAAGTGAGCCGTCATTTTCTATAGTTTCATGCTTTGTCGATAGGTATATGTGGGTGAACTCTGTTTTGGATTCATTCATAGAGATTCTCAATTTTTAGTTTGCTTGCAGCTATTGGGAGAAGTTCATCAATGGGTTTCTTTTCCTCGTCTATGAAGTCCACATCATCGGCATATTCCATCTCTAGCGGCATGCCCAGTATTGACATGGAGGGGGAGTCGGCTTTGGTCTTGTGGAACTTTCCCACACAGATTTCAATGTGGCAGCAAGGTAGCAGGTGAAAAGCACCGGAGATAAACCATCTCCCGGTAGGGTGCCGATTGATGTCTCAAACTCTACAGACTTCACTGACTTGACTTGTACTTTCATATTGGTGTCTGCAAGCGGTAGTCTCACTAGTCGTAGCGCATCTTCATTGCAAATGGTCTGGCATAGTACATCGAGGACCTTTGAGCGTTTACTTGTGTCGAAGGCTCGTGACATGTCAATGCCAATTTTGTGGAAGTCCCAGTGTTTGGACATGACTACCGACACAAGCATGCATTGAGCCCATACAATGTCTGCGCAGCTGCGTCCATGTTTGAAACCACTTTGACATGATCCGGTGAAGTAATCGATATTGTCTCGGATGCGGCATAGAGTAACATTGGATAGAATTTTCCGTATGCTGTTGAGGAGCACAATGGGCCGCAGATTGGCTGGGGGCCCAGGTGATTAGGTGTGTGATTGGTTTTGAGATAATTTCACTTGCATATTTGAATAGTTCATTGCTCATGTCATCAGGTCCACATGCACATCCATTTTTCAGGGCTTCAAGTGCCTTGTCAACTTCTGCTGTTTTAGTTGTTGTTTAGTAATGGCCTGGGGTCTCCTGAGAACGGGTGCAAGGGCTCGTCATCGTTGTCAGTGAACTATTCCTTGAACCATTCTCGGATCGCCTCGGCTTTTCACTGGTCAGTCCCGCTAAAGTGTCCTTCAGAGTTGTGTACAGTGAGTGGTGGTGTGTAGTCAGTAACTCTCAGGGCTCGGGCTGCCCGAAACATTTTGTGACAGTCATCCGTGGCAGTAAATCAATCTTGTAATTACAGGTAATGTGGGCATGACAGGTATATTTGCTCCAAGTCTTGATTTGGACATCTGTAAAAATGTAGAAATGGAAAAAAAATGTATTTAAATTCTGTTTGATAAAGAATGTCCTTACTCTGTGCTGAGAATATGACGTATAGAAAATTCAACATTGAGTTTTGACAGTAAAGGTGAACGGCAATCCGGATCTGCTTACCAAGATTGTAAATACATCATAGTGAAAGATATATTTAGAACATGTTAGGACTGTCATTTATCTGACATTAAATTTGTGTTCAGATGGTTTTGTTTCTATGCCTGGTATACATCTTTTCACTTCAAGAGTATACTTACCTCCCTAATACTCTTTGATATTGCTAAATATCGGCTTTCACTTAATAAAACACTCAGATTTAAAAAGAAAGTTGCCCCTTATGGGCAGGTAGTCAGAAGTCAGTCAGGCGGATGCCAGCCCCACCACCGCGCATGCGCCGACTAGTACTTCCTCTTTGCTAATTTATTGGCAGAGTGGTCACACATGTTTCATGCTTAAGGCTTTTCTAAAATAATTAGTTTATTTCAAAATGGCGCTATGAAATACTAATCTTTCTCTGTGTTTATGTCCACAGGTATCTACCTAGGAATGTTTAGGACATCACATCTTCAGAGAGTTGGTTTTTCTCTCCACCAAGGTTCCATTTCCTACTAACATTGTTAGGTTATCTAACCAAAAATTATGCCCAGTGAGTTGGAGGCCTCGGATGAAGGTCTTCTCACTTTGCCCTCTTGATCCACTTCCTTCCCCCTAAGGTGGAGAGAGTTAAGAGGTCATAATGTTGGTGGAGCGTCCGGTTCATCAGATCAAATGGTTTGTCTATGCTAAAGACTCAGGTACTCTAGTTATGATATGAGGCTTTTCAATTATATTTGAAAATATTTATAAAATCTTACTGCCATTTATCACTGTTTATCTGATGTTTGTAGTCTGTATAAACTATCCTGTCTAGTTAGGATGTTCTGGATATGATTACAATTCGTCCTTACACCTGCAGGTTTTGTTTCGGATCGATTTAACTTCTTATTCTTGAAGTTATGATGTCATAATCAGCCTTGCGCCTTACTATCAGTTATAAGTTTTGTCCAATGCTGATTTATTATTATTAGCTTGGGTCTTTATGGCCCTTCCTCCTTGTTTATTTCGTGTTGAGTTTTAATTCACTATCTGTAATACTCATTGTCTTCGTCCTCTGGTGTGTTTCAGAGGCCTGGTTGTCCTTCATGTGGTAGGATGGATAAGTTCTTCCCCCATTTATGCTTCCAGTGCAGCCCATGTGGTCCATTGCTTAAATGTGAGATCTGTAAAAAGTGGGGGGGGAAGCTAATGTCTGAATTTCTATCATTGCAGACCAGGGAGAAGGCTCCAGAGGAGAAGAGGAAACTTAAGAAAGAGGCTTCTGGTAAGAAGGGTAAGAGGAAGGCCTCGTCCGCTATGGATATGGAGGCCTTCCGTATTGAGATGATGGGAGAGATGAAGAGGACAATTAAAGATTTGGTCCCAGAGTTGTTTCGTGGCATGCTTCCTGGTCCAAATCTTTTGTTGTCCTCTTCATCTGCTCCGGAGCAGATAATCACTGCCTCTGAATCGGTACTATTTAGGGACCTATCAGTTTTCGACCATGATTCAGAGGTGGCCCTAATAGAGGGTGAAATACACGGTAAGAACACTGGCAGCAGGCTTGCCGCGCCAGTTGTTCGTGGTCAGGTGTCGCTGGAACCTGCCTGCTTATCAGGCCAGGGTTATCCGCACCCTGCAGGTACCAGTTCCTCCTATGGTACCTCTCCTGGCCAGTCCGGGTTAGCATTCTTTGCTAACCTGGAGTCTAATCTTTCTGGCCAGGAAGAAGAGGATTATCTGCTGGGTTTTCCTTCTGGCGCCGTGGCCATGGACATTGACGTACGTGCACCCCTCGCGGGGAACACGGGCGACATTGTCCACGGTACTACTCACGCAGGAGTAGCGTTCACGGCGCAGAAGGTAGCCCGTGCTGGTTCTGATGGCCAGTTTTACCGCATACCTCGGCTTGCCGATGGTGTAGCAGGTGCTGGCCAGGGCTGTGGTGTGGCGAAATTTTCCCCATGCAATACCACGGCGCCTGCTCCTGGTCAAGCCAGTCAGTTTGGCATGCCTGTTCTTTCAGGCCTGCATGCTTTCTCTGGCTTGCCAGGCGTATCAGTTCCACCAGCCACATACACACGTGTGATTGCTCAGGAGAATGACGAAGGCCCTCGTCTTGTGGAGCATTCACAGGTTGCCACGGAGGAAGACTGGTCTGACGTTTGTCAGTGGCTAATCAACGTCAGGCCAGATCTTGCCGTGGATCAGTCGGCCAGTCAACGGGACCAGCGCCCATGGCTGGCAGGAAAGCCGACTGTTACCGCTATGCCATCTTTGCCGTTAGCTGATCATATTGTTGATATTTTCACTGCGGCGGAGACATCCATTAAGGCACATGGACGTTTAGCGAAGGCCCCCCGCGAATTGGCAAAGCGGTACCGTATTACAGCTGATCAATATCAGTTATACGGTGTAGTACCGAAGCCAAGCACGGATGACCGTGCTGCGCTGGGTGAAGATACGTGGCCAGGTTCCCGGTCTGACACGGGAGCACTGTGTTCGAACGTTTTGCGTTCGGCTAACACCGCATTACGTGATGCGGAAGAGAGTTCGAGGGCATCTATTTCAGCGCTTTCGCATGTCTCACAGTTGTTACAAGGGGTAGTAACGGCATCCGCATTACGTCAGCCTTGTTTAACCCGGTCTGTAACCAGGAGTGTCCGGGCGAGGCGCACGTTTGCTCTTGACAACTTGTGCCAGGATTTGTATAATAGGCTGCTGCGTATGCCTATGACAGGTCCTGGTCTTTTTGGAGGTGAAGGATGTAAGCATCTCCAGGAGACGGTTACCCTGGTCAATAACCAGAGGGCATTACGTGAGCAATTTGAAGTGCTCCATAGAGAGCGCGTTCGCGCAGCTCCCCCTGCGTTTCATCCCCTGCAGGCTCGAGGTGGCGGTGGCCAGGTCAGAGAGGGGGGCGCAGGCGGTGCGAGTCGTGGTGCGTGAGGATCTGGTCGTGGTAATCGTACCTGACATGGTGATTACCACAGTAAGAGCTACCCCAGTGCATCTGCACCAGGAGACAGTGCCACTCTTGCGCTTCTTATGTCCACCTCTCTCCCTAGGTGGACCAGCGGGAGGCCGATTGGCCAACCACATGCAAGAGTGGGAACGGTTGACTCAGGACCGTTTAGTCTTGCGATGGCTTTCAGTCAGGTATCATCCCGGCTGGATAACAGGCCCACCATCACGACTGTCTCTGGTGCCGGTCTGGACTCAGATTCCAAGAGATCCAGATCAGCTGTTGTGTATAGAGGAGGAAGTAAATTCCCTCATACTCAAGGAAGCAATTCAGCCGGCGCCAAATTGCCCGGGCTTCTATTCAACCGTGTTCTTGGTAACGAAAAGCACTAGAGGGTGAAGCCATTGAACAAGTTCATAGACACACCGAGTTTCAAGATGGAAACTGTGAGATCGGTGTTGGCAGGGTTGGAGAAGGGAATGTGGACAGCTTCAATAGATTTGAAGGATGCTTATTTCCAAATTCCAATAGCGAGGAGTTTCCGTCGCTTCCTGAGATTTGCATTCCAGGGCAGACAGGGGGAATTCAGGGTGTTACCCTTCGGAATTTCTACAGCTCCTTGGGTCTTCACCAGGGTGGTTCTTGCGATAACAGCATACCTCCGCAGGAGAAGCATAGCAGTCCACGTACATAGACGACTGGCTGTTAAAAGCACACAACCAGGAAAGTTTATCAGCAAATCTGGAGATAGTTTTGAAAACTTTCACAGATTTAGGCTGGATAATAAATTTTCAAAAATCAGAGCTGACTCCATCCCAGAAGTTTGTTTACCTGGGAATGTTCTTCGATCTGGAGATAGGATATGTTTATCCTACTCAGGAGAGGGTACAGATACTCATCTCAGTAATACAGTCAGTGTGCAACAGTCGTCATGTCCTGGCACAGGTTTATCTGAGAATGCTGGGATTGATGGTTTCTTTAGAACCAGTCATTCCTCAGGCGGCCTTACGCAGGCGGCCGATCCAGTTATTTCTCATGACTCAATGGATCCAGAGTACAGGTTCACTGGACTCGAGCGTGTCAGTGTTGGAGCCTCTAGTTCATCACCTTCAATGGTGGTTGAATCTCCTGGCGGGGGGTGATGTTAACCCCTCCTCACCCTCAGTTAACGATGTATACAGATGCATTGATGGAGGGGTGGGGAGCTTGCCTGGAGGAATCCACGAGATCAGGGCTTTGGAATCTGGAACAGTCAAAGGAACATATCAATCTACTGGAATTACGAGCCATAGTCCTGGGCCTGGAACATTTCTTACAGAAAGTTCAGGGCAAGAGTGTTCTAATTCGATCAGACAACTCAACAGTAGTGACTTACATAAACCGCCATGGCGGAGCGAAGTCACCCAGTCTCTGTATGATGACTTGGAAACTGCTTTGTTGGTGCCTGGATCACAGGGTTACCGTGAAGGCAGTTCATATTCCGGGAAGGTTAAATCTGTTAGCAGACTCATTGAGCTGAAGGATGAGTGTTTTACCTACAGAATGGCAACTAAATCAATGTGTGGCGGATCATCTGTTCGACCACTGGGGGAAACCCAACATAGATTTATTCATAATGAAGAAGAATGCGAAGATGACGACGTATGTCTCCAATTCCAGATCCAGGCGCTTTCGCAACAGATGCGTTAGCTATCAGCTGGGTGGGAATGTATGCATACGCATTCCCTCCAGCAATTCTGGTTCCAAAAATTCTTCAGAAAATCAGACAGGAGGAGTGCCAAGTGCTTCTGATCGCCCCAAATTGGCCAAGCCGATCATGGTATACGGATCTGCTGGACCTTCTGGTCTGCAATCCGGTTCCTCTGCCTCTGATGGACAATATCATCTTCCAGGGCAAGAACCTTCACAACAATCCGTCAATGTTCCAATTGACTGCGTGGATGTTGTCAAGGAATCTAGAATTAAGGAGGGCTTTTCTGAGCAAGCAGCCATGTTCATGGCTAAAGTCAGGAGGGGGTCAACCTCCAGAGCATATAATTATAAAATCAACAGATTTGCAGAATGGTGCTCAAAAAGATGTATTAATCCAATGGATTCATCTATTCAGGTAGTAGCGGATTTCCTCTGTCACCTGTATGATGCCTATAGCCTCAAGCCTAACTCTGTTGCTGGCTATAAGTCAGCTTTAATGACAGTTATCCCTTGCTTGGCTAATAGGGGAAGTGATGAAGTAAATACATTAAATACTTTAATCAAAGGCATGGGCAATCTAAGACCAAGGAATCCCCCAGTGATTCCGTCATGGAGTTTATCACAATGCTTCACGTGCTAGCTGATAGGCCGTTTGAACCACTAAGCTCCATTTCTATGAAAATGTTGACGCTTAAAACTGTATTTTTAATTGCTGCGGCCTCGGCTAGGCGTAGGAGTGAGATTCATGCCTTGTCAACCGAGGCAGACCGTTTTGTGGTTACAGGGGAAGGCCTTAGGCTTCTACCCAGGATAACTTTCATGGCGAAAAACCAGTCTTTGAAATATCCGGGTCAACCGATAATTTTACCAGCTTTGACTAGGTTTGATCCTAATTCAAAACTAAGTGTCCAGTCCGAGCATTAATCTGGTACAAACAACATACTCAAGATTGGCGAACGGACCCAACAGCATTGTGGTTATCATATATTGAGCCCCATGGCAGGGCGTCAAAGGACACCATTTCCAGGTGGATTGTAGTGTATTCAATTTTGCCATAAATCCGCCACAGGTAAACAAGTTGACATGGCCATGGCTCACAGTGTCCGGGGTGTAGTGGCTTCCACTGCCCTATTTAATGGGGTACCTGTGGATGACATTATGTCAGTAGCTCAGTGGCACTGTGAGTCAAGTTTTACCGACCATTATCTCCGTGACACCTCGAATCCTCTCGCCTTATCGATTTTGAAAAGCAAATCTAGGTGTACATATTTTGATGAGGTATCCTCTTTTTTTAGATATTTCACATTTAATCAATGGAAACATCTACTTTATGGGCTGCATCAGTCTTCACCAATGGGGAGATGATGACAGCACTAATCTTCCACAAGGTCAGTCTTGTGTGTGTTGTCCATGGTTTTTTGTAATGTCACGTGACCCTTCGTTATTAATATGGTGATGGTACGTGTTTTATGTGGTTCATTATTGAGAGTATACGAAAATGTAGCCTTTTCGTTTAATGTCCTATAGTACATGGCACTTGTACGTAGAGAGCGTATGGGACATTGAGGTCATTCAGTCTTCCTCCCAAGAGGAGGGGGGGAGCACTTAAATGACTTTTGGTCATCTGTCAGCCATCGGTTTGTGTTAGCCGATGTTTTTCCTATCTATTCCTGATTGTGTTTCCACACAATTTCAGACGTTTAAGTGCCTTAATCGCAGAAAAGCGCATAGGGAAGAGCTGATCTTTTGACCTCGCCTCCCTCCCGCCAAATTCACTGACGAATTCTGGCAATATCAAAGAGTATTAGGGAGGTAAGTATACTCTTGAAGTGAAATAAACAAAATCATGGATTTCTTTTTTCACGAGAGAGTTGATACTTACCTCCCTAATATGGACCCGGCCTCTCCGCCCCACTGAGGCTCGGTCTTCAGGCTCTTATTATGTTGCATGTGTGTCAGCCAATAAATTAGTCAGAGGAAGTACTAGTCGGCGCATGCGCGGTGGTGGGGCTGGCATCCGCCTGACTGACTTCTGACTACCTGCCCATAAGGGGCACCTTTCTTTTTAAATCTGAGTGTTTTATTAAGTGAAAGCCGATATTTAGCAATATCAAAGCGTATTAGGGAGGTAAGTATCAACTCTCTCGTGAAAAAAGAAATCGTGATTTCGTTTAATTTTCTTTGTGATAGATGTTTTAGAATTGTAGCATCGAATTTGAAAGAGGGATGTTTGAATAGGGTCTTTCTCCACAGCATAACCGTAGAATGACTTTGTGGAAGCAATCAAATATCTCATGATATGACATTCCTTGAGATTGCATATCAGTGAAAATCATCCACACTTTACGGGTAATCTACGTTGAAAATCTAAATTCATCAAAAATAAGTTTTACACTGAATAAATTAGTATTTGAGTCAGAAGACCTGTGGTGAGCAAAAGTTTCCAGTGAAATTATTCTCAATAGTCAGCATTATTGTGCTAACAGCTCCTCAAATGGCTCAAAATTAAACTTTTATCAATTAACCCTTTAATGGTCAACATTTTAAAAGAAAATGATAGATTTTGCAGGCCGAGAAAACACTATCTAAAGTTTGTAAATTTACCACTGAAATTTGCGAAAATAGCTTTCTGTCGTCATGCAAATGGACATTGCACAAAATCACTGCATCAAACTGGTAATGGTAAAGCAAGTTTTGCCTAACCAGTGTCCATTTGCCAGCCAAGAGAAGACAGTTTTTGAAAATTTACCATGAATCATTCAGGTGGTGAATTTTCAAAAATTGTCTTCTCTTGGCCTGTAAATGGACATTCATAAAGACATCTGAAGGGGCCATTTTTGTCTGACTTGACAATTGAATGGCTAGCTTGCCACAAGAATAGCCATCATCATCATTGTGATAATAATTGTTTTTACATAGACCACCTTTGCTGTTGGATTGAGCTACCTGCCACTTGCATCAATCGGACTAGATGCGCTGGAATACTGGTCTCTGAATTTGCCAGTCTCAGTCTTAGAGCCATATTATAAAGATATTCTTCCATCTTTGGATAACTATCTCAAAACACCTGATCACGGTATGAGCATGTTAATATTAACTCATTTCAACTTTATTTCCCAGAAACCATTACTAATAATACATTTTATGCTTCTGAATTTTCTAACAAATCAACTATAATGCTGCTATAGCTGCAGAAATTGTGATTATATCAACATGAGTAATATAGGCATATATTTAATTATGCTATGTCAGTAGTCTATGAGAAGTGAGATGGAAGAAATTTGTAGACTAGAATCTTGCAGGGCAAGTGCACCTTTGATTATTGCAGAGTTCTAGCTGATGCAGAGGATGGGTAGATATAGCCATCTGAATGGCGTCTGGCTTAAGGTGTCTAATCTGAGAATCGCGTATAATGTTAGCTTTTAAAAAATATTAAAAAAGCTTGATATGTCTAGTCATTTTACCTTTTTATATTTTCAAACCACCTTTTAAACACATTTAAATATATTTATGCTGAACAGAAATTCTTTGTCATTGGCGTGCCATTGTCTTGTTACGCATATTTCTACAATTCATACTTTATTTGCTTGCTACCCAGGAGCTGAGGATGTGGCAGTTGGAAGTGTGATAGAAGTGAAAGGTGGCAGAGCTACTAGTCGTGGGCGTAAGAAACTCCCTGTCAGATTGGTCAAGGGTAAAGCTGCTGATACAGCATCAAAGGTGAGCTTAGCACATACCAGGATTTAATATTGGTTTGGATTGTGTGTACATGTGTGCATGAGTGAGTGAGTATGCATGTATGTTTTTTAGGGTGATAGTTTCGTGTTTATTTATGTTGATGAGTGTTATATGAGAGCTTCATGTGTTGCGTTCATTGGCTAACCTTCCTGAGTGCGTTTTGTGTAGTCGTGGAATATAATCGTCTGTAGCGTTTTCTTTCTTTACTCAAAGATTTATGATCTAATCAACATTTATAACAATCGTGTCATTCTGTCTGGTTTGTGTGCTTAGCGGTCTGTCTCTATAATATGCTATATTACAGAGCTATGTGTCCCAGCTGTCCATCTTGAAGCAGCGTATATTGCATTATCTCGGCTCATTGGGAGGCAGTGTCAATCATGCATTATTAGCTCATACCGAGCATGTGATAGGACAGAAAGCTGTTACCTGGGATACGATGCGACATTTGAAGTTTTCTGTTCCTTTTCAAGATATGAAACCAACAATTTACTTTGGTAAGTTTCGGTTTAGTCTGCATAATATGTTAACCCTTTCAACATCAATTCCCTGAAAAAGTAATTGCTTTACGATATAAAACTTTTTCTGTTGAATATTTTGAAATTAATTTGACTGGAAGCCTTTCAAATTAATTTCAAAATATTCAACAGTTTTCCTGTTGCCTTGAAAATGAAATGTGGGGAATTCGTCGGTGAACGGGTTAATCTTCTCCCACCATTCCTCCTTTTAGGTACAGGTATTTGTCTTGTCTACTGTTTGTATCTTTTATACATACCATTCATGTTATATTATACTGTATATGTTTATTTCAGATTACATCATGTATGCCACACCATATGTTGCTATTAATGTTTATACATTGTATATGAGGGGTCCACCACTTCATAGGCGTGCCTTCAGTTGACATCTACCTGTTGTATTATTTTTGACATTCATCACTAAATGTGAAAATAAAGAATTTTTTAATATTGAATCTTGAACCCTTGCAGTATTTAACAGGAAAGTTTTATATCGTAAAGAGTTAATTTCTCAAGGATTTGTTGGTGGAAGCGTTAAGCTAGGAAAGTTACAGTCTATTGGTGCATATCTTTATTGATGTTTTATTTAAGAATCATTATTCTTGTGTATTTCGAAGAAAAGTTGAGTGAGATGAACCAAAGTTGGGATTTGAGCAGTGAATGTGTGGATTTGCGAGGGCCGCCATCGACTGTCCGATCTAGTTCGTGATAATCTCATCGATATATATTGCCATCAATCTTTGGAGCCACAGAGAAAAGACAGACTGTTGATGTTAACGTTAATGTCTGAAAGGTCAAGGTCAATGTTACTAAGTAACGACTTCTACATGCCATAGTCCAGTCAAACTACTACTATGCATTCTTGCTTACCAATACAAGGCAGAATGGTGGGTGTGTTTCGTAACCATGATATAGTTTAACTGCTCATTACAAAACACATCAGCTAAGTTAAAAACAATTGTCCTAACTCAGCCATTAAAAATTCATTAAATAAATGCTCGTTCATTTATATATAAATTATTTATAAATAATTTCCAGACAACGCTCAATGGAAGAATCAATTTCTACCCCTGCCCATCTATTTCTAGCTCAGCTCCGTCCACCTTTTAAGCATGTTGGAATCGATTTGAAACTGAAATCTGAATTCCCCAAATCTCAATTTCAAGGCAACTATACACTAGGTACATGTAAGCTGTTGAATATTTTGAAAGTTATTTGGCTGGGGATATGCAGCAGGAGCTCCCAAGTCAAACCAGCATCAAAATATTCAACAGAACATTTGTTAGTTCACCTGGCCTGAAGGGCCGATTTCAACCAAATTTGGCGGGAAGGATCCTATGGAGGTAGGCTCCAGATTATCTATTCAGAATTTTGATTGATTGATTTGTATCTTCTCCTTAGCCACTTGATGGATTTCAACCAAATTTGGCTAGAAGAACCATATGGTTGTCCACTCCAGAAAATGTATTCAGAATTTTGATTGAACAATTCTTTGGTTGAGAATCTTAGGTTTTATGAAAAATCTATGGGAGATTGTCGAAACACATTTCCTCCTTAGCTGCTTGGTGGATTTCAGCTGAATTTGGCTGAAAAATTCTATCGCCCTAGCTCAAGTACTATGTAGAATTTTGATTGGTCAACTTTTTCGTGAAAATCTTAGATTTTATATAAAATTGACTGCAAATTGTCACAATGCATATCCTTAGCTGCCGTCAGGATTTCAACTGAAATTGGCTAGAAAGCCCTATTGTGGTCCACTCCAGGCTATTTCTACATGTGTATATAAGTATAGAACCCATTCTATGAAATATCTTAGAGGTTTGTGGTTTGTTGCGGATTTGGTCTGCAGAAATTTCTGTCTATTTGCTATATTTTTTCAGACCCTTTCCTACCACACATTGTTGACTTGGCTACATCCTCAAGTGATCGGCAAACAAAGGTGGCCGCATGTGAACTGTTGCATTCCCTGGTTCTCTATTCACTGGGTCGTGGTGCACAGCAACCCGGCGAGACACAGAGTAAATACCCCATGGAGAGAATCTATCGCAAGCTATTTCCAGTCATCTTACAATTAGCGTGTGATGTAGAACAGGTAACGATTGATCCATGTTCTGTGTATCGGTGCAATTCTAGCTATCAGATATGCTCACATGCATGCACACACATACCTGGTTATCTGATAGCCTATATTTTGAAATGAATTAATAGTGTTTTTAACTCTTTAATCCCGAATTTCTTTAATCCCGAAATTCTTTCTAAAAAATATCAATCTTTTCATAGAAAATCTCCATTTGCAGACGAAGATATTATTTTAAAAAATTTAGTACTGGAATGACTGGCTCGCTTATCAAGCCAGTTATTCCAGTGGTTAATTTTTTTTAATTTCCTCTTGGTCTGCAAATGGACATTGCTAAAAAACATTGCAGAAGCTATTTTTGTCTGGTTTGAGTGTTAAGGGGTGAATACAACACCAACTGTCTTATTCTTTGTCAAGTCACTTGTCTTAAGAGACCACCTGGCTATTGTGGCTAAATGTTTGTGCGCCATTGGGTGGTCGCTTAAGACAGTTTACTGTATGTTAATATATAGCATTTGTCTAAAGTAACTATAAAGATAATTTCTCTTTACTAACCCCATTTCCCTTACCTATGAGATATTGATATTATATATTAGACAGTTTAGTGGATTACTTTGTCCACTTTGCAAATTCTATTCTTGTCAATGACTACAAAATACGACATCGCCCGCTTGTCCTTGTGGAGAAGCAGAACAGACCACAGAGCACATACTTCAATGTTGCAGTACGTATCAGCTGCTGAGAGAAGAGATCTGGCGTTTGTCAACCTCTTTTCTTGAAAAGCTGTAAGAGCTAGTGGAAGAACTG
This sequence comes from Chaetoderma sp. LZ-2023a, assembly GCA_034401795.1. Classification (NCBI taxonomy): domain Eukaryota; kingdom Metazoa; phylum Mollusca; class Caudofoveata; order Chaetodermatida; family Chaetodermatidae; genus Chaetoderma; species Chaetoderma sp. LZ-2023a. Next base: position 28,373,649 of record CM067372.1, on the reverse strand, counting down.
CAGAAAACCACAGATTTCATCTTGAGAGCGGCTCTCCAAGTGTGATACCAGCGATCGAAAAGAAGAAGACCTCAAAATATTGTCCTATTCTTCACAAAGACTTGTGTATTGAAAGTGCTGTTACTGTATCCTTCTTTGCCGGTGGCATAGAATTTTTATGAAACGTCCTGTTGTTTGCCGGTACAGGTTGCTAAGCAGTTGTTCGAGCCTCTGATCCTGCAGCTGATTCACTGGTTCACGGGTAATAGGAAAGCAGAGAGTGAGGAAACTATGGCACTATTGGATACCATATTTGTAAGTAGAACACTGGTTAATATAGGGATTCATTTCTAGCTATACCCCACACATCTATCGCTAAGCTCCGCCGATTATTTTGAGTCTGTTTGGATCAATTTATATACACTGAATTTTCAGAATCACTTTTCAAGGTAACAATACAGGTAACCTGTGGAATATTTTGAAACTAATCTGTCTGGGTGCCGTCGCTGCCTACGGAGTATTTATTAAATAGTAAATCCATGAAAGAGATACAATTTGTACACTTGACAGACTTTTAAATGTTCATGGCGGAGCTAGATACATCATTCATTAGGCATTTTGATTGTGACATCATATACATGCTTGAATGATCGGATCCATCCATTAGGCTTGATATTTTTCCACTTAGAGCAGCATTTCAGTCTGCATAAATATTGATAAAATGTATGACGGGATTATTTTGAATAAAGCTGATTGAATGTTTTTGCAAGTTAACCTGATATCATGGTTTAAACACAAGCTTAATATTTCAGAATGAATTGAGTTATCACTTTAATGGTCAAGACAGTAAAAGGTTTATTGATGTGGTCTTGAGAAATATGCATTTTCAGGCCAGAATATTTTTTAAAACTTAACACTGAAATAACTTGCATTATCTGGCATTTTTACTAGATCAGAATGATGTTTGTTACAGGACGGAATTGTACAGCCTAAAGACACTGCTTTAAGAGATTTGAGTGCAAGATGTCTGAAGGAATTCCTCTTCTGGTCAATCAAGCAGACCAGCAAAAAGGTAGCTATGTGTGTGTGTTGTGTGCGTGCGTGCGTACGTGTGTGTGCACGCGGCATATGAATATTACTTGCTGGAATCCATTTCTAGTTAAATGCTCCACTCATATCTAGTGGAGCTCTGCCCAATTCTTCCTTGTTTTGAATCCATTTAAAACTTTGAAACCTAAGTTCTCAGAATCTAAATTTAAAGGTAACTATACAGGTAAGCTGTTCAATATTTTAAAACTAGTTTGACTGGAGGCTGTTACTGCCTATGGCAGCAACAACTCCCAGTTAAATTAGTTCCAAAATATTCAACAGCATGTTTATTAAATTGTAAATCCATCAAAGACATTACAGTTGACAGACTAGATTTTCATGACGGAATTTGAATTTGTCATGTTGATGTTGAAGTCCGCTACCTAGGGACGTAATTGATTGCAATGTCTGACTCAGATACTTGCGTGACAGATCAAATCCCTCCATTATTTGTTTCGTCACACATTTCTGTAGAATCAGGCCATCCTTGAATATTAATGATCAGATTTGTCTAGCAAATGGACATTAGTAGACCTGGGGGAAAATATTTGAAAACACTTGGTACTGGAATGGTGGCTCGGTAATTGAGCCTGTCTGACTGGCCTGGTTGATTATGAACCTAGTCATTCCAGTGGTTAATTTCCTCAAACATCAATTCTTCTAGCCATGGTAGCTTAACCAGGAATTAACCATTTCACTGATGAAAAAAGCCATATCTCATATTCAAGGCAGCCATGCAAGGAAACTGTTGAATATTTTAAAACTCATTTGACTGGAAACCATTGCTACTTTAGGCATCAATGGTTTAGTCAACTTGATTTCAAAATATTCAACAGAATAAGTTTTATATTGTAAAGAATATCCTTTTTCAGGATTTGTCTGTGAAAGATTTAAACGAGTTAAGCCATTCATGATGAATCTGACCAAAACCGGCCTCTACCATGTCTGCAGATATCTTGAGGAATGTTCATTTTACAGGCCCAGAGAAGATGATTTCAGAAAATTTACCACTGGAATAACTTGTTAGTTCTCTGTAACCCACCTCACAATTCTTTATGGTACATTGCTACGCTCAGATTAGCTTATAGTCAGCACCGTAATGTTTCCATACTATGCATTGAATATTCATGGTGATAATAATTATAAAACATTGATATAAGGTTTTTTTTAACCATTTATTTTCAGCAACAAGAGAAAAATCCAATTAATGCAAAAAGTGTATTGAAGCGCCTCTACAGCTTCGCATTGCATCCCAGTGCATTCAAACGACTTGGTGCTGCACTGGCATTTAACAATATATACACAGTGTTTAGGTCAGTAGAGTGAAGGGGTCAAGTAGCACCCCATTTTGTAAACTGATGTTTTATAGACTTTTTCTGTATAGCAATAACTAGTGTCATTTCTGTTTGTTCATTCCCCCACCTGTCTTATATGAACCCTGTTTCTAAGTCTATAGTATGCTTTGTAACTTCTACCACATTTAATTGCTTTAAATTAGACTTATTAGATGTTTTAAAAGCTTTATTTTTCATGGCTTGTTTTAATCTAGAGATTACAGAATTTATATCAGAAATACTTCTATTATTGCCACATTTTAATTTATATAACAGCTACAGATGTATGAATTTACAATGATTCCACTAAAACAACACATGCCTGCTTCCTTTGACATCTTCACAGTATGATCTATGAAATGACTTCCATACAATAAAATCTGACTTTATGTTCATGATCACTTTTGGAGTTAAAACAATCAATTCCTATGGACAGGTGTTGTCTAAATACACACAACTTGCTGTATAGGATTCATTTATTTTAGATCCAAAAGACTGGTTCATCGATACAGGTGGTTCACTAAGACTGGTGGTTCATTAAGATATGTGGCTCATTAAAATTAAGATAGGTGGTTCATTGAGACAGTTGGTCAAGACATGTGGTTCATTGACACAGGTGGTTAATTAAGACAAGTGGTTCATTTAGACAGGTGGTTCATTAAATCAGGTGTTTCATTAAGACATGTGTTTCATTAAAACAGGTGGTTCATTAAAACAGGTGATCCATTAAGACAGGTGGTTCATTTAGACAGGTGGTTCATTAAAACAGGTGATTCTTTAAGACAGGGGATTCATTTATACCGGTGGTTTTTTAAGACAGGAGATTCATTAAGACAGGTGGTTCATTAAGACAGTGGTTCATTAAGACAGGTGTTTCATTAAGACAGATCGCTCATTTAGATAGGAAGCTCGTTTAGACAGGTGGTTCATCTATACAGGTGGTTCATTAAGATGGGTGGTTCACTTAGACAGGTGGTTCATTAAGACAGGAGGTTCACTTAGACAGGAGGTTCATTTAGACAGGAGACAGGTGTCATTAAGACAGGTGGTTCATTAAGACAGATTCACTTAGACAGGTGGTTCATTTAGACAGGAGGTTCATTTAGACAAGATGTTCATTTAAACAGGAGGTTCATTTAGACAGGTGGTTCATTAAGACAGGTGGTTCATTAAAACAGGTTCACTTAGACAGATGGTTCATTAAGACAGGTGGTTAATTAAGACAGGTGGCTCATTATGACAGGTGGTTCATTTGGACAGGTGGTTAATTAAAACAGGTATCATTAAGACAGGTGGTTAATTAAGACAGGTGTTTCATTAAGACATGTGTCTCATTAAGACAGCTGTTTCTTTAAGACAGGTGGTTAATTAAGACAGGTGTGTCATTAAGACAGGTGTTTCATTAAGACAGGTGTGTCATTAAAACAGGAGGTTCATTTAGACAGGTGTTTCATCAAGACAGGTGTTTCATTAAGATATGTGGTTAATTAAGAAGGCAGTTCATTAAGACAGGTGTTTCATTAAGACAGGTGACTCATTAAAACAGGTGGTTCAATAGGACAGGTGGGTCATTAAGACAGATGGTTCATTTGGTCAGGTGTTTCATTAAGACAGGTCGCTCATTAAGACAGGTGGTTCATTTGGGCAGGTGTTTCATTAAGACAGGTGACTCATTTGGGCAGGTGTTTCATTAAGACAGGGTGTTAGATTCTTAACCCTGTCTTCTAAAGAACCACAATTCTCTTGCTATAATTGTCAGGTGGTACCTTGTGTGTATTTGGGTTAATTTCTTAGATCTGTATTTTCACTTTTCAAGAGAGGAGCAATCATTGGTTGACTGCTTTACATTTGAAATCCTGAAGCACTTTGTGGACAGTCTTTCTCTAGCACATGCTGATGAGAAGTCACTTGGTAAGTCAACAGTTCTCTATTAAATAACCTGAGTATGGCCAAGTGAGGCAATTCTTGGAGTGGTCTTGTGAAATGTTCATTTGCAGACCATGACAATACTATTTTAGAAGTTTAACACTGGAAAGATTGGCTTGCTAATGGTAATGGCTTCACCTTTTCAGGTGATGTGGAGACTGCTTACCTTATTTATTGCCAGTCTTATGACATGTCATACATGTGTAAGTTGTTCTTTGTTTTCCAGGAACTCAGGAACACTGTGGCAAGGCCCTGTCACATTTAGAGAGAATTATTACGGTGAAGGCTGATCTTCTCAGAGATAAAACAAAGCACAGAGTGGTTCCTAGGTTAGTTATAACAATACGATTATATTAAAACCAGCTCAAGAGACAAACTCTGTGCGTGCATGCGTTGAGGGCACATGCTTCCTTATGCTATCTCATGAAATGAGTTAACCTTTTCAACAAATTCTTTGTGAAGCAAGAAATATTTTACTAACTATGTTGGTAACAACAGTTCCCTATCAAATTAGCTTGAAAATATTGAACTAGTTAGCCAGGTGTATGCTCTCGAATTAAGATATTGTGACTTGAATGTTGAACATCTGTGTTAACCCTTTTATGACTAAGTTTTGTCAAAAAATTTAAATATTTGCTTATTGAATGTCTATTTTCAGGCCAAGTGAAGAGTATTTTTGAAAATTTACCACTGGAATGGCTGGCTCGGTTACTGTCATTTCAGTGGTAAAATTTAAAAAAAAGTTCACTTGGCCAGCAAATGAAAAATTCCTCAGGACCACTGCAGCAGCCAGTGTTGGATGGCTTCGTCATAAAATGGTTAAATATTAGTTGCCTCATCAGCAATATGCTATATGTCGACAACAGTAATCTAATCTTGGTGTAATGGATTGTAGAGAAGCTCTTGCTTCCCTTACCTTCACATTGCTTTGTCTTTCTATTGTCACCTGTACTTATAATGTCCTAGTCACATTCTGATATGTTGATTGATGATAATGTGATTTTAGTGATTGGAGCACAGGTACTGTGGAAATTGCTGTTCGTTGGTTACTACAACAATGTGGCCGACCTCAGACTGAATGTCGACATGTTTGCATGCGCCTTGTCTACCAGCTTGCTCCGCTCATTAAAGGTAGGTATTACAGCTTGTGTTTACCCCTTTCAGCCAAATGCAACAAATTACTGACACTAAATAACAATTTAATGAATATTTTGAAAACAATTTGTCTGAGAATTGTTGCTTTATAGGTTAGACTATATTCAAAGTAATCAAAAGAGATTTATGCTAATCTCAGATTTCTCTCCAATTTTGTGCCAGTACATGTGTTATTGGAATCAAACAGTTTCATCATTTAACAATATAATATATGTAAACTTCATCTAATACCTGCCATTCTATACCTGAACCAAGTTAGTAATACCATCTAAAACTGTAAAAGTTTTAAAAACTTGAAATTACAGGCCCTCATTAACCTATAGGTCCTGTCAGTACATTTCAGAATCTGTTATATCATGCGTTCTGAATATAATTTTAGTATTATTTTTCCAGGAATCCCGTCAGTGAATGTTTTCTTCTCATCATTTCTAACATCAAGAGGCAAGGATTATTTTATTGAACGGTATGTTCCAATCCCTCCGCAATCCCATAATCCTATATAAATGTATATTAGAGGTCAGAATGAAATTCAGAAAATTATTGTTTAATTATTCTGGATAATGATATATACTTCACAGCTGTAAATCAGCAGGTCCTTCCGGACCCCAATGGCAATCAGCCATGCAAATTTGGTAAAAATCCCTCGAGTAGAACCTGAGTTATCATGCGAGATAGATACATAAACAATTGTAATTGTCTCTCGACACTATCGTGAGATAAAATCTTACCCTTGACTTTGTTCTTTGGATTTGAATTCCTGTCCACCACTGCTCAATTAAGTGAGAACCCTGCAGGCCAATACCTCTAGCAATTACTACGCTTTTGTAAACTCCTTAGCCTATTTATCTGGTTCTGATCTGTTGATAACTCTCCAGTAAAGTATATTGTATCCTGCTACCAGAAATAGAGGCTTGCACATGTTTGACTGGCAATTGATAATCAATATAGATGACTATTCACAAGTGAAGAGCATTCTGCATGTAGTCTGAAAATAATGCAATCGACAAGCAAATTATTGATTTCAATATAGCATATCTTACTAGGTAACCTTATGCCCTAACTATTTGATATCTTCTGAAACATTTTAGCGACTACGAAGTGAAACAAGCTGTTGTGATACCCTGCACGTCGCCCAGTTGCAGTTGTGGTGGTGGTGGTGTCGGAGGCGGCGTCCAATTTGCATTTAGCTCACCTTTTCTGTTTATATCTCTGGTTTGGTGAATCATACTGGACACAAACTTGGGAACATGCTTCCATATAATGACATGGTATCTCACAATGACCTTGTCGTCAAAAGTCAAGGTCACTGTGACCTTGGTAAAAACCTAGTTTTCTTCAACTTTAACATTTTCCATTTTGCTCAACCTTTGTGTTTATATCTCAGGTTTGTTTAATCATACTGGGCCCAAACTTTGACACATGCTTCCCTATAATAACATGACACCATGATGATGAGGTCAAAAGGTCAAAGGTCAAGATCACTGACCTTTATAAAAACCTTGCTTTTTCAACATTAACATCTTCCATTTAGCTCAACTTAGCAGTTTATTTCTCATCTTTGGTTGATCATACGGGAACCAAACTTGGACACATGCTTCTTTATAATAACACAGCATCACACTATGATCTTGGGGTCAAGGGTTCAAAGGTCAATGTCGCTGTGACCGTGGTAAAAATTGGGTTTTTTCAATATTAACATTTTCCTTTATGGCTCAACTTTACATGCATCCATATAATGAGAGGGCATCACATGATGATAGTGTTGTCACAATTTCACATCAAGAGTATACTTACCTCCCTAATACTTTTGATATTGCTAAATATCGGCTTTCACTCAATAAACACTCAGATTAAAACAGTTAGGTGCCCCTACTGGGCAGGGAGTCAGAGCGTAGTCTGGCGGATGCCAGCCCCACCACCGCGCATGCGCAGACTAGCACTTCCTCTTTGCTAATTTATTGGCAGAGAGTCTACACATGTTTTTGTGCTAGAGCTTTTCTTTACTCAATTCATAGTATTTTTGTGTGAATTTGGAAGTTATTATCCCTGATAAAGATGGCAGAAAGGATGACTTCGCCAGAGGAGGGCCCAGGACCTTTAAATCAGGTGACTTCTAGTAAAATTAGCGAGTTTTCTCCCCGGTGTAATGTGTTTCCGGGACTCGCGTTTACCATGATAAGCGCCTTGTTTAGTTGGTTTATTTCAACTAGGTGCTATATAATACTAATCTCTCTGTGTGTTTATGTCCACAGGTCTGTGTGACGATATGTAATGGACATCACATCAGCAGAGGGTTTGTGTCTCTCCACCATGGTTCCATTTCCTACTAATACTGTTAGGTTATCTAACCAAAAATTTTATGTCCAGTGAGTCGGAGGCCTATTATAAAGGTCTTCTCACTTTGCCCTCTTGATCCAATTCCTTCCCCTAGAGGTGGAGAGAGTTAAGAGGCGTTCAGTGGTGGAGTGCTCCAGTTCATCAGGTTGGATGGTTTGTCTATACAAAGTGTCAGGTATCTAATTATTGATATGAGGTGATGTTAATTATTTAGTGACGAAAGGGAGATAATTAACAGTATTTGCCATTGTTATCAGTATATATCTGATGGTTGTGTAGTCGAAGTGTCCATTCTGCACATGTTCTGGTTAGAGATACAATTCGTCCTTGCACTTGGATGTTTGTTGGGATCGATTTTTTCCTGTCATAGGATTAATGACGTCATAATCAGCCTTGCTCTTTATTAACAATTAAAGTTTGTCCAAAGCTGGTTTTCTGATGAATGTTGATCTTTATGATCATTTCCTTCTCTTGAGTTGGTTTAGTTTCTAATCTTAACTAGATTGCTCATACTCCTCGTCCTTTGCCCTGTTTCAGAGACCTGCTTGTGCGTCCTGTGGACGGTTTTTGAAGGACAAGTTTGTGCCTCATCTCTGTTATCAGTGTAGTCCCTGTGGTCCCTTGCTTAATTGCGAGATATGTAAGCACTGGGGGGGGGGGCGAGCTAATGTCCGAATTCTTGTGCTTACAGGCGAAGGACAAGGTGGTGGAGGAGGAGAAGAAGAAGCAGAAAAGAGAGGGTGTGAGTAAGAAGGGTAAGAGGAAGGCCTCGTCCGCGGTGGACATGGAGGCCTTCCGGACCGAGATGTTGGGAGAGATGAGGAGGACAATAAAGGATTTGGTTCCAGTGTTGCTTCATGGCATGCTTCCTGGACCAAATCCTTTGCTGGCCTCATCATCTGCTTCGGAGCAGGTAATCCCCACCTCTGAATCACCTTTCCTTAGTACGCTTCCGTTGTTCGAAGATTCAGAGGTGGCCCCATTAGAGGGGGCGTTCCACGACCCTGGCAGCAGGCTTAGTGCCGCGCCGAGGGGCCGTGGACGGTTGTCGCTGGAACCCGCGGGCTGCTTATCAGTCCAGGGGTATCCGCACGCCGCTGGTGCCAGTACTTCCTATGGCACCTTCCCTTGCCAGTCCGGGTTAGCTCTCTTTGCTGACCCGGAGTCTAATCTGTCTGGCCAGGAGGAAGAGGATTACCTGGTGGGTTCGCCGTCTGAGGACGTGGACATGGATTATGACGTCTGTGCACCCCTCGTGGGGAATACAGGCGACTTATTCCACGGTTCTACTCATGGTTAGCTGGTAAGCCTACTGTTAACGCTATGCCTTCTCTGCCGCTGGCAGAGCATGTCGTTGACATGTTCGAGGCGACGGAGACGTCCATTAAGTCGAGTGGACGTCTCGCGAAGGCCCCGCGCGAGGTGGCCAGGCGTTGTCGCATCGTGCCCTTAAATTACCAGCGGTACGGTGTGGTACCTAAGCCGAGCGTGGATGACCGCGCGGCTTTGGGTGAGGATGCGCGGCCAGGCTCCCGTTCTGACACGGGAGTCTTGTGTTCGAACGCATTGCGTTCAGCAAATACCGCGTTGCGTGATGCGGAGGAGAGTGGGAGGGCTTCGATTGCCGCTCTGTCCCATGTCTCCCAGCTGTTACAAGGGGTAGTAACAGCATCCGCATCGCGCCAGCCAAGTCCGGTCACAGTCCAGCGAGCCATCCAGGATGGTATCAACCTGGCGCTGGACTGTATGACTCGGGCGGTGACCAGGAGTGTCCGGGCAAGACGCACATTTGCCTTGGACAATCTGTGCCCGTCCCAGGACCTGTACAATAGACTACTGCGTACGCCTATGACAGGTCCTGGTCTCTTTGGAGGTGAGGGATGCAGACACCTCCAGGAGACGGTTACTCTGGTAAATAACCAGAGGGCGCTGCGCAAGCAGTTTGAGGTGCTTCGTCGTGCTAACGTTCGCGCCGCACCCCCTGCGTATCGTCCCCTGCAGGCTCGGCCGCGTGCGATTCGGCCAGCAGCGAGGGGGCCGCAGGCTCCTCAGGCGCAGTCAGCCAGGCAGCCGCCCGCGCACCGAGGTGCGCGCGGTGCTGGTCGTGGCGCGCGAGGATCTGGGCGTGGTAATATTTCCTGATGGGACGGTTACCGCGGTGAGAACCGCGCCGGTGTTTCTGGCAAAGGAGACAGTGCCGCTCTTGCACTCCTTATGTCCGCCTCTATCCCTAGGTGGACCGGTGGGAGGCCGGCTAGCCGACCACATGCAAGAGTGGGAACGGTTAACTCAGGACCGTTTAGTCTTGCGATGGCTTTCAGTCGGGTATCATCCCGATTGGATGACAGGCCCTCCATCGCGACTGTCTCTAGTGCCGATCTGGACTCCAAATCCGAGAGATCCAGACCAAAGGTTGTGTATCGAGGAGGAAATAAATTCCCTCATACAAAAAGGAGCTATTCAGCCGGCACAAAGTTGTCCGGGCTTCTATTCAACCCTGTTCTTAGTAACAAAAAACACCGGAGGGTGGAGACCAATTCTCAACCTCAAGCCATTGAACAAGTTCATAGAGACGCCCAGTTTCAAGATGGAGACTGTGCGCTCGGTGTTGGTGGGGTTAGAGAGGGGAATGTGGACAGCGTCGATAGATTTGAAGGACGCTTATTTCCACATCCCCATACACAGGAGTTTCCGTCGCTTCCTGAGATTTGCATTCCAGGGCAGACAGTGGGAATTCAGGGTGTTACCCTTCGGAATTTCCACGGCTCCTCGGGTTTTCACCCGTGTGGTTCTTGCGATCACCGCATACCTCCGCAGGAGAAGCATAGCAGTCCACATGTACATAGATGACTGGCTGTTGAAAGCGCACACCCAGGAAAGTTTATCGGCCAGTCTTAAGGTTGTTTTGAAGACTATCACAGACTTGGGCTGGATGATCAATTTCCCAAAATCAGAGCTGACTCCATCCCAGAAGTTTGTTTACCTGGGGATGTTCTTCGATCTAGAGACAGGATATGTTTTTCCTACTCAGGAGAGAGTTCAGAAACTCATCTCATTAATTCAGTCAGTGTGCGACAGTCGTCATGTCCTGGCACGGGTTTACTTGAGAATGCTGGGGTTGATGGTTTCATTGGAACCAGTCATTCCTCAGGCCGCCTTACGCACGCGGCCGATACAGTTATTTCTCATGACACAATGGACCCAGAGTACAGGTTCGCTGGACTCGAACGTGTCAGTGTTGGCGCCTCTGATTCATCACCTGCAATGGTGGTTGGACACAGAGAATCTCTTGGTGGGGGTTATGCTAACCCCTCCCCACCCTCAGGTGACTGTGTATACAGATGCATCGATGGAGGGCTGGGGAGCTTGCCTGGAAGAATCCACGATATCAGGGCTTTGGGATCTGGAACAGTCAAAGGAACATATAAATCTACTGGAGCTAAGAGCAGTAGTCCTGGGCCTGGAACATTTCTTACAGAAAGTTCAGGGCACGATTGTTCTTATTCGTTCAGACAACTCAACAGTTGTGACTTATATAAACCGCCAGGGCGGAACGAAGTCGCCCAGTCTCTGTATGATGACATGGAGACTGCTTTGTTGGTGCCTGGATCACCAGATTACCTTGAAAGCAGTTCATATTCCGGGAAGGTTAAATCTGCTAGCAGACTCATTGAGCCGAAGGATGAGTGTTTTACCCACGGAATGGCAACTAAATCAATGTGTGGCGGATCGTCTGTTCGACCATTGGGGGAAACCCAACATCGATTTGTTCGCAACGAAGAAGAATGCGAAGATGACGACGTACGTCTCTCCGATTCCGGATCCAAGCGCTTTCGCAACAGATGCGTTAGCTATCAGCTGGGGGAGAATGTATGCATACGCATTCCCTCCAGCAATCCTCATTCCAAAAATTCTTCAGAAAATCAGACAGGAGGAATGCCAAGTGCTTCTGATCGCCCCGGATTGGCCAAGCCGATCATGGTATACGGATCTGCTGGACCTTCTGGTCTGCAATCCGGTTCCTCTGCCTCTGATGGACGACATTATCTTCCAGGGCAAGGCCCTTCACAACAATCCGTCAATGTTCAGATTGACTGCGTGGATGTTGTCAAGGAATCTAGAATTAAGGAGGGCTTTTCTGAGCAAGCAGCCATGTTTATGGCCAAAGCCAGGAGGGGGTCAACCTCCAGAGCATATAATTATAAAATCAACAGATTTACAGAATGGTGCTCAAAAAGATGTATTGATCCAATGGATTCATCTATTCAGGTAGTAGCTGATTTCCTCTGTCACCTGTATGATGCCTATAGCCTCAAGCCTAACTCTATTGCTGGTTATAAGTCAGCTTTAATGTCTGTTATTCCTTGCTTGGCTAACAGGGGAAGTGATGAAGTAAATACATTAAATGTATTAATTAAAGGCATGGGCAATCTAAGACCAAGGAATCCCCCTGTGATTCCGTCTTGGAGTTTATCGCTAGTGCTTCAAGTACTAGGTGATAAGCCTTTTGAACCACTTAGTTCCATTTCTATGAAACTATTAACACTGAAGACTGTGTTTTTAATTGCTGCGGCCTCGGCTAGGCGTAGAAGTGAAATTCATGCCTTATCAGCCGAGGATGACCGTTTTGTGGTTTCAGGGGAAGGCCTTAAGCTGCTACCTAGGATTAATTTCTTGGCTAAGAATCAGTCGTTGAAATATCCAGGTCAACCTATTGTTTTGCCTGCTTTAACTAGATATGATCCTAATTCTAAAGCATGGTGTCCCGTCCGGGCGCTTCGCCGGTACAAACAACGTACATCGGAGTGGCGCACCGACCAGTCGGCGTTATGGTTGTCATATATTGAACCCCATGGCAGGGCTTCTAAGGACACCATTTCCAGGTGGATTGTAGAATGCATTCAGTTTTGTCATAAATCCGCCACCGGGAAGCAGGTTGACGTGGCCAAGGCTCACAGTGTCCGCGGCGTAGTGACATCCACGGCCCTATTTAATGGGGTCCCTGTGGATGATATTATGTCGGTGGCTCAGTGGCACTGAGTCCAGTTTTACAGACCATTATCTCCGTGACACCTCTAATCCTCTCGCCTTGTCGATTTTGAAAAAATAACTAGGTTTATATTTTTTGATGAGGTTTCCTCATTGCTTATATATTTCACAATTAATTTATGGAAACAACCACTTTTTTGGGACTGCATCATTCTTCACCAATGGGAAGATGATGTCAGCAGCCATTTCAACAAGGTCAGTCTTGTTCATGGGTTGTCCATTGTTGATTGTCTTGTCACGTTACCCGTTATTAATATGATGATGGTTTTGTGTATTTATGTGGTTCATTGTTGAGAGTATACGAAAATGGAGTTTTTTCGTCTCTGTCCTGTAGTACATGGCACTTGTACGTAGAGAGCTTATAGGACATTGAGGTCATTCGACTCTTCCTCCCAGGAAGGAGGGGGGGGGGGGGAGCGCATATGACATTCGGTCATCTCTCATACATCGGGGGTGTTATCCGATGGCTGGTCAAATCCTGACTGTTTTTTCATACAGTTTCAGAAGTTTAAGTGCCTTAAACGCAGAAAAGCGTATAGGGATGAGCTGGTCTTTTGACCTCGCCTCCCTCCCGCCAAATTCACTGTCGAATTCTGGCAATATCAAAAGTATTAGGGAGGTAAGTATACTCTTGATGTGAAATAAACGAAATCAAGGATTTCTTTTTTCACGAGAGAGTTGATACTTACCTCCCTAGATACGGACCCGGCCTCTCCACCCCACAGAGGCTCGGTCTTCAGGCTCTTAATAGTTGCATGTGTATCAGCCAATAAATTAGTCAGAGGAAGTGCTAGTCTGCGCATGCGCGGTGGTGGGGCTGGCATCCGCCAGACTACGCTCTGACTCCCTGCCCAGTAGGGGCACCTAACTGTTTTAATCTGAGTGTTTATTGAGTGAAAGCCGATATTTAGCAATATCAAAAGTATTAGGGAGGTAAGTATCAACTCTCTCGTGAAAAAAGAAATCCTTGATTTCGTTTAGATCAAGGTCACTGTGACATTGGTAAAAACCTTTGCTTTTTCAATATTAACATTTTGCATATCGCTCAACTTAGCATATCTCATCTTTGGTTAAGTATACTCAAGGACTTAACCTTGGAGGGCATCATACAATGATGTTAGGGCCAAAAGGGCAAGGTCATTGTGACTGGTAAAAACTGAGTTTTTTTCAACATTGATTTTTTGTGTTTGACTCACCTTAGCAGTTCATATCTCGTTTGCTTAATCTTCCTAGACCCAAACTTGTACACATGCTTCTTTATAAGGAGAGGGCACAACACACTTACCTTTGTGCTAAAGGGTCAAAGGTCAATATTATTGTGATATTGGTAACTGACTGTTTTTTCAGCATTAACATTTTGCGTTTGGCTCACCTTACTAATTCATATGTCATGTTTTGTTAATCACACTGGACCCAAGCTTGAACACATGCTTCCTTATAGTGAGAGACCATAACACAATGTCCTTCAGGGTCAAAAGGTCAAAAGTGATTGTGCTCTTGTGAAATCAGTAACGTTTTGTATTTAGCTCAACTTCACTGTTTATATCTCATGTTTGCTTAATCATACTGGAGCCAAAGTTGGATATATGCATCTTTATCATGAGTGGGAATGACACATGGCAGCATGGAGTCAAAATGTCAAAGGTCAAAACATCAAAACTAACATCTGATCAAAACTAACATTTTGTGTTTAGCTCCACTTAGCAGTTTATATCTCATATTTGGCTAAGCATACAGGGACACATCCTTCCTTACAATTAGATGGCATGACAATCACCGTGGCATTAAAATGTCAAGGTCAGTTTGATAATAACAAAACTCACGGGTATCTCAACATTAACATTTTGCTTTTACCTCAACTTAGCAGTTCCTATCTCATGTTGTATTAATCATGCTGCACCCAAACTTGAACACTTGCTAATAAGAGGGAATGAGCAGTTCATATCTCATGTTGTATTAATCCATGTTATTATTCATGTTGCACCCAAACTTGAACTCTTGCTAATGAGAGGGAATGAGACAATTACTTTGGAGTCAAATGGTCAAAGGTCATGGTCATTGGTAAGTAGATTCATAGGCATTCTATATTTATTTTATGTTTGAAGTCAAGCGTCTTAGTTCATTGCAAATTCATAAAATAGAGCTTCATGGTTGGATTGCAACCACATTTCTGGTATTGTTTATATTTTTGTGATAAAATAGCTCAATATTATAAACCTGTTTTTCTCTTTCTAATTCTATCTCATTCCCGTAGGTTTGAACGTGGTGGCCACGTGAGTGGAGATGGTGGTTTGTCTAAATTTCCCCACCTCTCCGACATAAGTGATTGCTTCAGCCTGACCACAACGCTTAGCTGGTTTGATTTGTTTTTAGCAGCATTGGATTGCTATGCTTGGGTGTTTGGTCAGCAGCTTCTTCCACCCAATCTTCTAACTGGTGAGAATAACGAACATTTATTACCATATGAGACAGGAATAATTACATATGGTGTATGGTAGCTGTTGTGGAGGGCATATGATATCTGAAAACTCAGAATCTTATTTTTAAGGTAACTGTGCATGTAAGCTGTTGAATAGTTTGAAACTAATTAGACTGGGTAGTGTTTCTGCCTATGGTCACAACGGCGCCCGGTCAAAATATTTTCAAAACATTCAACAGAATCTTTATTAAATTTAGTAAATCCATCATATACAGACAATTTGTACACTTGACAGACTTTTAAATATTGATGGTGCGAGATACATCATTCATTATGCATTTTGATTGTGATGTCAGCCTACATATGATGTAATTGATTATGTCATATACTTGAAAAATCTCTGTAGAAGAAAATCTGACTTATATTAAAACAAAAGTCAACTTGATGTAGAGTAACTAGATTTGTGTTATGCTGTATAGGCAATTATATAGGTAAGCTGTCATATATTTGGAATTTAACTTACCAGCAACTTCCAGTCAAATTGATTTTAAAAAGGTAGCACAATATTTATTTCATTATAAAGAATAGTGTATCTGAGCTTGTACTAGCACTTAATGGGATAAGATGAAGATGCTACAAGTGTGGTCAACATATCACACATAATTTTATAAAACTTGTGATTATCTGCCTTTGTACTTATAGGTAAATCCAATGTATTCAAAGCAGTGAGTTACTTTTTGGAGCAGCTTGCTATGGGAGACATCAATGCTGCTGCAGTGTGCTTCTCTTCATCTAGGTCCCTATTCTTTACACCCAGAGAAGCGGAGATATATAACAAGTAAGTCAAGGTTTAGCTGCATTGCTTTCTATAGTTTCTTAAATCGGTAATGATGATTTACAAGTTTCTTTCACATCAAGAGTATACTTACCTCCCTAATACTTTTGATATTGCTAAATATTGGCTTTCACTCAATAAACACTCAGATTAAAACAGTTAGGTGCCCCTACTGGGCAGGGAGTCAGAGCGTAGTCTGGCGGATGCCAGCCCCACCACCGCGCATGCGCAGACTAGCACTTCCTCTTTGCTAATTTATTGGCTGAGAGTGTACACATGCTTTTGTGTTAGAAACTTTCTATACTCTTTTCGAAGTTTTTTGAGACTGTTTGCTAGAAGTTTATCCCTGAGAAAGATGGCAGAGAGAGTAACTTCGCCACAGGAGGGCCTTGGACCTTTAAATCAGGTGACTTCTAGTAAAATTAGCGAGTTTTGTCCCGTTGTAATGTGTTTCCGGGACTCGCGCTAAACGTGATAAGCGCCTTGATTAGTTGGTTTATTTCAACTAGGTGCTATATAAGACTAATCTCTCTTTGTGTTTATGTCCACAGGTCTGTGTGAAGAAATATAATGGACATGACATCAGCAGAGGGTTTGTGTCTCTCCACCATGGTTCCATTTCCTACTAATACTGTTAGGTTATCTAACCAAAAATTCTATGTCCAGTGAGTTGGAGGCCTATTATAAAGGTCTTTTCACTTTGCCCTCTTGATCCAATTCCTTCCCCTAGAGGTGGAAAGAGTTAAGAGGCGTTCAGTGGTGGAGTGCTCCAGTTCATCAGGTTGGATGGTTTGTCTAGACAAGGTGTCAGGTATCTAATTATTGATATGAGGTGATGTTAATTATTTAGAGGAAAGGGAGATAATTAACTCTATTTGCCATTGTTATCAGTATATATCTGATGCTTGTGTAGTCGAAATGTCCATTCTGCACATGTTCTGGTTAGAGATACAATTCGTCCTTGCACTGGGATGTTTGTTGGGGATCGATTTTTTCCTGTCATAGGATTAATGACGTCATAATCAGCCTTGCTCTTTATTAACAATTAAAGTTGTCCGAAGCTGGTTTTCTGATAAATTATGATCTTTATGATCATTTTCCTTCTCTTGAGTTGGTGAGTTTTC
Organism: Chaetoderma sp. LZ-2023a; assembly: GCA_034401795.1. Classification (NCBI taxonomy): domain Eukaryota; kingdom Metazoa; phylum Mollusca; class Caudofoveata; order Chaetodermatida; family Chaetodermatidae; genus Chaetoderma; species Chaetoderma sp. LZ-2023a. The sequence goes on along the minus strand of CM067372.1, from coordinate 28,356,402 downwards.
TAAGCTTAACTAGTTTGCTCATACTCCTCGTCCTTTGGCCTTTTTCAGAGACCTGGTTGTGCGTCCTGTGGACGATTTTTGAGGGACAAGTTTGGCCCTCATCTCTGTTTTCAGTGTAGCCCCTGTGGTCCCTTGCTTAATTGCGAGATATGTAAGCACTGGGGGGGCGAGCTAATGTCCGAATTCTTGTGCTTGCAGGCGAAGGACAAGGTGGAGGAGGAGAAGAAGAAGCTGAAAAAAGAGGGTGTAAGTAAGAAGGGTAAGAGGAAGGCCTCGTCCGCGGTGGACATGGAGGCCTTCCGGACCGAGATGTTGGGAGAGATGAGGAGGACAATAAAGGATTTGGTTCCAGAGTTGCTTCGTGGCATGCTTCCTGGACCAAATCCTTTATTGACCTCATCATCTGCTTCGGAGCAGGTAATCCCCACCTCTGAATCAACGTTCCTTAGTACGCTTCCGTTGTTTGAAGATTCAGAGGTGGCCCCATTAGAGGGGGCGTTCCACGGCCCTGGCAGCAGGCTTATTGCCGCGCCCAATAGGGACCGTGGACGGTCGTCGCTGGAACCCGCGGGCTGCTTATCAGTCCAGGGGTATCCGCACACCGCGGGTGCCAGTACCTCGTATGGCACCTTCCCTGGCCAGTCCGGGTTAGCTCTCTTTGCTGACCCGGAGTCTAATCTGTCTGGCCAGGAGGATGAGGATTACCTGTTGGGGTCGCTGTCTGAAGACGTGGCCATGGATTATGACGTCTGTCCACCCCTCGCGGGGAATACAGGCGCCTTTTTCCACGGTTCTACTCTCCCAGGGGTAGAATCCACGGTTCAGACTGTGGCCCTGGGCGCTGAAGGCCAGCGGTACCGCATACCTCGGCTTGCCGAGAGTGTCGCTGGTGCTGGCCGGGGCCGTGGTGGGGCGGTATATGCCCCGCGCTCTACCATGGCGCCTGCTCCTGGTCAAACCAGTGATATTAGCATGCCGGTATTGTCAGGCCCGCATGTTCTCCCTGGCTTGCCAGGGATATCAGCGTACCCGCCGTCAAGCTCTGTCAAGCTCTGTTGCTTGCGCTCAGGAGGAAGACGAAGGCCCCCGTCTTGTAGAGCGCTCGCAGCTAGCCACGGAGGAGGATTGGTCTGACGCTTGCCAGTGGTTGGTGAGTGTTAGACCAGATCTGCCCGTGGAGCAGTCGGCTAGCCAGCGTGAGCACAGGCCGTGGTTAGCTGGTAAGCCTACTGCTAACGCTATGCCTTCTCTGCCGCTGGCAGAGCATGTCGTTGACATGTTCGAGGCGGCGGAGACGTCCATTAAGTCGAGTGGACGTCTCGCTAAGGCCCCGTGCGAGGTGGCCAGGCGTTGCCGCATCGTGCCCCTGGACTACCAGCGGTACGGTGTGGTACCGAAGCCGAGCGTGGATGACCGCGCGGCTTTGGGTGAGGATGCGCGGCCAGGCTCCCGTTCTGACACGGGAGTCTTGTGTTCGAACGCGTTGCGTTCAGCAAATGCCGCGTTGCATGATGCGGAGGAGAGTGGGAGGGCTTCGATTGCCGCTCTGTCCCACGTCTCCCAGCTGTTACAAGGGGTAGTAACAGCATCCGCATCGCGCCAGCCAAGTCCGGTGACAGTCCAGCGAGCCATCCAGGATGGTATCAACCTGGCTCTGGACTGTATGACGCGGGCGGTGACCAGGAGTGTCCGGGCAAGGCGCACTTTTGCCTTGGATAATCTGTGCCCGTCCCAGGACCTCTACAATAGGCTACTACGTACGCCTATGACAGGTCCTGGTCTCTTTGGAGGTGAGGGAATTAGGCACCTCCAGGAGACGGTTACGCTGGTCAATAACCAGAGGGCGCTGCGCGAGCAGTTTGAGGTGCTTCGTCGTGCCAACGTTCGCGCCGCACCCCCTGCGTATCGTCCCCTGCAGGCTCGAGGAGGTGACCAGGTCAGAGGCCAACCACCATCGCAGCGCCGGCCTCGGCCGCGTGCGATTCGGCCAGCAGCGAGGGGGGCGCAGGCTCCTCAGGCGCAGTCAGCCAGGCAGCCGCCCCGCGCACCGAGGTGCGCGCGGTGCTGGTCGTGGCGCGCGAGGATCTCGGCGGGGTAATCGTTCCTGATGGGACGGTTACCGCGGTGAGAACCGCCCCGGTGTTTCTGGCAAAGGAGACAGTGCCGCTCTTGCACTCCTTATGTCCACCTCTATCCCTAGGTGGACCGGTGGGAGGCCGGCTAGCCGACCACATGCAAGAGTGGGAACGGTTAACTCAGGACCGTTTAGTCTTGCGATGGCTTTCAGTCGGGTATCATCCCGATTGGATGACAGGCCCGCCATCGCGACTGTCTCTAGTGCCGATCTGGACTCCAAATCCGAGAGATCCAGATCAAAGGTTGTGTATCGAGGAGGAAATAAATTCCCTCATACAAAAAGGAGCTATTCAGCCGGCACAGAGGGGTCCGGGCTTCTATTCAACCCTGTTCTTAGTAACAAAGAACACCGGAGGGTGGAGACCAATTCTCAACCTCAAGCCATTGAACAAGTTCATAGAGACGCCCAGTTTCAAGATGGAGACTGTGCGCTCGGTGTTGGCGGGGTTAGAGAGGGGAATGTGGACAGCGTCGATAGATTTGAAGGACGCTTATTTCCACATCCCCATACACAGGAGTTTCCGTCGCTTCCTGAGATTTGCATTCCATGGCAGACAGTGGGAATTCAGGGTGCTACCCTTCGGAATTTCCACGGCTCCTCGGGTTTTCACCCGTGTGGTTCTTGCGATCACCGCATACCTCCGCAGGAGAAGCATAGCAGTCCACACGTACATAGACGACTGGCTGTTGAAAGCGCACACCCGGGAAAGTTTGTCGGCCAGTCTGGAGATTGTTTTGAAAACTCTCACAGACTTAGGCTGGATGATCAATTTCCCAAAATCAGAGCTGACTCCATCCCAGAAGTTTGTTTACCTGGGGATGTTCTTCGATCTAGAGACAGGATATGTTTATCCTACTCAGGATAGAGTTCAGAAACTCATCTCATTAATTCAGTCAGTGTGCGACAGTCGTCATGTCCTGGCACGGGTTTACTTGAGAATGCTGGGGTTGATGGTTTCATTGGAACCAGTCATTCCTCAGGCCGCCCTACGCAGGCGGCCGATCCAGTTATTTCTCATGACACAATGGACCCAGAGTACAGGTTCGCTGGACTCGAATGTGTCAGTGTTGGCGCCTCTGATTCATCACCTGCAATGGTGGTTGGACACAGAGAATCTCTTGGTGGGGGTTATGCTAACCCCTCCCCACCCTCAGGTGACTGTGTATACAGATGCATCGATGGAGGGCTGGGGAGCTTGCCTAGAAGAGTCCACGATATCAGGGCTTTGGAATCTGGAACAGTCAAAGGAACATATAAATCTACTGGAGCTAAGAGCAGTAGTCCTGGGCCTGGAACATTTCTTACAGAAAGTTCAGGGCAAGATTGTTCTTATTCGTTCAGACAACTCAACAGTTGTGACTTACATAAACCGCCAGGGCGGAACGAAGTCGCCCAGTCTCTGTATGATGACATGGAGACTGCTTTGTTAGTGTCTGGATCACCAGATTACCTTGAAAGCAGTTCATATTCCGGGAAGGTTAAACCTGCTAGCAGACTCATTGAGCCGAAGGATGAGTGTTTTACCCACGGAATGGCAACTAAATCAATGTGTGGCGGATCGTCTGTTCGACCATTGGGGGAAACCCAACATCGATTTGTTCGCAACGAAGAAGAATGCGAAGATGACGACGTACGTCTCTCCGATTCCGGATCCAAGCGCTTTCGCAACAGATGCGTTAGCTATCAGCTGGGGGAGAATGTATGCATACGCATTCCCTCCAGCAATCCTGATTCCAAAAATTCTTCAGAAAATCAGACAAGAGGAATGCCAAGTGCTTCTGATCGCCCCGGATTGGCCAAGCCGAGCATGGTATACGGATCTGCTGGACCTTCTGGTCTGCAATCCGGTTCCTCTGCCTCTGATGGACGATATTATCTTCCAGGGCAAGGCCCTTCACAACAATCCGTCAATGTTCAGATTGACTGCGTGGATGTTGTCAAGGAATCTAGAATTAAGGAGGGCTTTTCTGAGCAAGCAGCCATGTTTATGGCCAAAGCCAGGAGGGGGTCAACCTCCAGAGCATATAATTATAAAATCAACAGATTTGCAGAATGGTGCTCAAAAAGATGTATTGATCCAATGGATGCATCTATTCAGGTAGTAGCTGATTTCCTCTGTCACCTCTATGATGCCTATAGCCTCAAGCCTAACTCTATTGCTGGTTATAAGTCAGCTTTAATGTCTGTTATTCCTTGCTTGGCTAAGAGGGGAAGTGATGAAGTGAATACATTAAATGTATTAATTAAAGGCATGGGCAATCTAAGACCAAGGAATCCACCTGTGATTCCGTCTTGGAGTTTATCGCTAGTGCTTCAAGTACTAGGTGATAAGCCGTTTGAACCACTTAGTTCCATTTCTATGAAACTATTAACACTGAAGACTGTGTTTTTAATTGCTGCGGCCTCGGCTAGGCGTAGGAGTGAAATTCATGCCTTATCAGCCGAGGATGACCGTTTTGTGGTTTCAGGGGAAGGCCTTAAGCTGCTACCTAGGATTAATTTCTTGGCTAACAATCAGTCGTTGAAATATCCAGGTCAACCTATTGTTTTGCCTGCTTTAACTAGATATGATCCTAATTCTAAAGCATGGTGTCCCGTCCGGGCGCTTCGCCGGTACAAACAATGTACGGCGGAGTGGCGCACCGACCAGTCGGCGTTATGGTTGTCATATATTGAACCCCATGGCAGGGCTTCTAAGGACACCATTTCCAGGTGGATTGTAGAATGCATTCAGTTTTGCCATAAATCCGCCACCGGGAAGCAGGTTGACGTGGCCAAGGCTCACAGTGTCCGCGGCGTAGTGACATCCACTGCCCTATTTAATGGGGTCCCTGTGGATGATATTATGTCGGTGGCTCAGTGGCACTGTGAGTCAAGTTTAACAGACCATTATCTCCGTGACACCTCTAATCCTCTCGCCTTGTCGATTTTGAAAAAATAACTAGGCATATATTTTTTATGGGGTTTCCTCATTGCTTATATATTTCACAATTAATTTATGGAAACAACCACTAATTTGGGACTGCATCGATCTTCACCAATGGGAAGAGGATGTCAGCAGCCATTTCAACAAGGTCAGTCTTGTGTATATGTTGTCCATTGTTGATTGTCTTGTCACGTTACCCGTTATTAATATGATGATGGTTTTGTGTATTTATGTGGTTCATTGTTGAGAGTATACGAAAATGGAGTTTTTTCGTCTCTGTCCTGTAGTACATGGCACTTGTACGTAGAGAGCGTATAGGACATTGAGGTCATTCGACTCTTCCTCCCAGGAAGGAGGGGGGGGAGCGCATATGACATTCGGTCATCTCTCATACATCGGGGGTGTTATCCGATGGTTAGTCAAATCCTGACTGTTTTTTCATACAGTTTCAGAAGTTTAAGTGCCTTAAACGCAGAAAAGCGTATAGGGATGAGTTGGTCTTTGGACCTCGCCTCCCTCCCGCCGAATTCACTGTCGAATTCTGGCAATATCAAAAGTATTAGGGAGGTAAGTATACTCTTGATGTGAAATAAACGAAATCAAGGATTTCTTTTTTCACGAGAGAGTTGATACTTACCTCCCTAGATACGGACCCGGCCTCTTCACCCCACAGAGGCTCGGTCTTCAGGCTCTTTATAGTTGCATGTGTATCAGCCAATAAATTAGTCAGAGGAAGTGCTAGTCTGCGCATGCGCGGTGGTGGGGCTGGCATCCGCCAGACTACGCTCTGACTCCCTGCACAGTAGGGGCACCTAATTGTTTTAATCTGAGTGTTTATTGAGTGAAAGCCAATATTTAGCAATATCAAAAGTATTAGGGAGGTAAGTATCAACTCTCTCGTGAAAAAAGAAATCCTTGATTTCGTTTATTTTATAGACTAATGTTTGACTTGCATTATGTGCTTTGCACATATGCATGGATAGCATGTGTGCATATGTGCACACAGACGCAGCCATTTACATGCACACAAGTATATAAGCATGTATACGTGCCATGCAACACCACACACATGTATTTTGTTGCTATCATTATTTTACCGTAGATAAATCATCTGCCTATATGAGTTTCAATGCGTTGTGTTACAGATCTAAATGCACAGTAATCATCAGACTGCTGAACTTCCTCACCACATTGCTTGCTAATAATGCCAAAGATGGTCTCAAGGTAACTCTTATCAGTTTACAGGAATAATTGAATGTATAGCTGCTACCTTGTAAGACTAACTATACACCTGTGCAAAAGTTAAGCACCACCCTATTTTTACGCACATGCGAGGGTATATTCATGTGCTATGAAGAAAGCAATAGCATAAACATTTATGTACCCATCCATCTTAGTGCAAGAGGTAATAATGCAACTAGAGGAATGCTGATTATGATGGTGGGGAAACACTGTACGTTTTTGTTTGAACTTGAAAACGAGGCCTGAATATGGTTACGTTAACACAACTGACAACTATTGCCCTACAGTTGACACACGTGGCTAGATTGTCATTAATGGTGTCTGAAAACGAAGTTTAACATCTGTGCACGAGTTTGAGACTGTCATTATTAATACCGGGTATATCCACCTTGTGCCTGGATGACGGCCTGGACACGACATCTCATGCTGGTCACCAACCGACTGATACGCCATTGTGGTATTCGTTGCCATTCAAGATGGAGTGCGTCTGTTAATTCCTGTAGGTTCTGCACAGGAGGATCCCTCCTCACCATGTTTCCCAGAATGTCCCAGATATGCTCAATAGGGTTCATGTCCGGCTCCTTGCTGGCCATGGTAGGGTTTCGATGGCATTCTGGCAGAGGTATTCATGCACAGCTCTAGCACGATGTGGTCGGGCGTTGTCATCCATGAATATAGGGTGGGTTCCAGGTGCATGATTTGCAAAATGAGGGACCACAACTCTATCCAGTATGGAATCTTGATATCTTTGTCCATTTAGTGTTCCAGGTACAGTCAACAGATCCAGCTTACAATCAAATGAGATGCACCCCCATATCATAACGGAACCTCCACCAAATGGAACTTCTTCCATGATGTTACGTTGGTCGTACACCGTGCGTCTGGACCTCCATACACGAGTTCGACCATCTGTGGCATGAAGCAGGAACCGACTTTCATCGGACCAGTGTACCCGTCTCCAGGATCTCATGTTCCAGTGTCTTCTTTCGTTGCACCACCTCAGACGCTCCTCTTTGTGGTGTGCAGTGAGGAGAGGACGTCTGACAGGTCTCCTAGCTTTCATGCCAGCAGCATACAGTCTCCTTTTGACGGTAGACATTGACACTCTATTGCGCGTTTCCCATTGCTGGCTGAGCACTCTGCTGTTGGTGAATGGAGATCTCCTAACAAGGCGTACTAGGGCTCGATCATCACGGGCAGTAGTCTTCTTCGGTCTTCCAGATCTAGGCCTGTCCTTCACCTCGTTAGTTTGCCCATGTTTTGCAATCAAATGACTGATTACAGTATGGTTAATGTTCAGCTGTCTGCCAATCTCTCTGCATGACATACCAGTGGTATGCATGCCTATGATTTGCCATTTCACACGATCACTTAACTTTTGTCTTGCCATAGCGGTTCACAATCAAGAGCTAATTCTCTCTGTACAAATAAACCACGGTCATGAACACAAAATTCCTAATCTTGTCGCCTAAATCTGTATGTAATGTTCTACACCTCAAACTGGACTTTTACATAACTGAACACGTGTGCTGTTTCCCGCCACGCACGGACATCAAGCGGCGTGAAGTCATGCATGCATGTGCATTTCGTACTTGGAATTATGTCAGCTAATGCGGGGACAAAAAGTATGGCAGCCTAGTTGTACCATCATGTTTCTACGTTCTATTGTTTTTGCTGGTGCTTAACTTTTGCACAGGTGTATATATAGAGTTTTGATAAGCATTCCCACATGGATATTGATTTTGTTTCATCAGCTGATGTATTGAAGTTAGTTTTAACAAGTACTATCTTTGAGTCCTGTCATCATCATTGCCAGACTAACCTGCTTAAAATAACTTTCTATCATCAGTTAATAATTTTAATAACTTAAATGGGAACATTCGCTGACATAGGCGGCAACATCTCCCAGTAAATTTAGTGACACAATAATCAACATCTTACCTGTATAATTAGTTACCTTGAAATTTAAGTTCTTGGAATTCATAGACCAGTGTTAAAATCCATTCAAACATGCATACAAAGTGGGCAAAGCTTAGCTAGAAATGGATCCCTCTGACATACAAAGAGGGTCGTACACTTGTTGACATTTTCTATCAAATTTATCAAACGAGTTTAGTAAAATTTCATTTTGAATGGACGTTAGCGAGTTTTAAATTAAATTAAATTTCTAATTGAGTTTGATAAATTTGATGCGAAATGCAAATGAGTGTGGGAGCCAGTCATTCAAGTGGTAAAATTTCAAAAATATTCTCTTGTCCTGCAAATATACATTCAATAAGCAAATATTTTAATTTTTTTTAGAGAATTTGATCATTAACAGGTTAATTCTTGTCATGTTCTTGCCATTTTGCATGTTTTTTGTTTACCACTGTAAGGTGTAACTATTGAGTTTTGCTCAATATGCAAATAATATAGTGACAAATGCTACATCTTATTATTTCGGCTGTTAAATTGTTTTTTGATTGATCTTTTAAAACTTTTATACTATTAAAAATTTATCAAACTCATTCTACAAAATTTTAACAGTAGTAAGATAATGTTACAAGCATTATTGTTATCTCATGATAGCTGACAACGTAACTATGCAGTAATTTATTACTTGTGATGTGCGTCACTAGCGCACAAATTTATTACACTAGTGGGATATAAAATAATATGTAGCGGTTTAACCCTTTAATGGTCAAATTCAGTCAAAAAAAATGTAACCATCTGCCTATTGAATGTCCATTTACAGGCCAAAAGAATACAATTTTTGAAAATTTATCACTGGAATGACTGGCTCGGTTATCGAGCCAGTCATTACAGTGGTAAATTTTCAAAAATTGTGTTCTCTTGGTTCTGTAAATGGGCATTCCCCAAGACTGTAACAGAAGCCAGTTTTAGCCAGTAACACCATTAAAAGGTTAGTGAATGTTATGCAATGGTATACAAGCTTGCTATGTGATAAATATATTTATTTAACTGAGAATCTTCATTTGATAAAGATTCATACTCAATTTGTTTACTTTGTAATCACATCAAATGTGAATAAATTCTATGGTTCCTCTAATTCCTGTGTTGTTATGCAGGTTATTCCCGCTAGCATATGGTCAGATAACCTGTGGGATTTGTTATTGGCATGCACAGTGAGGCCTGGTAGTGTGGGATTCAACGTAGGTGATGTGGAAATAATGATGAACCTACCACAGGAGGTAAACGCACGTAGAAGATTTATGCTTTAACATGTTAAACCTAGTTCATTTACTAGAAGTTACAAAATATTGCAAGAGTTAATTTCCCAGTGTGTGTGCGTGCGTGTGTGTGTGTGTGCGTGTGTGTGCGTGAATGCGTATATGCATGTGCATCTATGCATGAGCCTTTATCAACACTGTCCTAAATGAACATTATCATGAAAAGTGAATTTAATGAATACTAGAATTTTAGTTGTGAATTGCATCTACTATAGGTCTGTGTCTATGTCTGTCTGTCTGTCTCTAGCCGTCTATGCATCCATCCGAGTGTCGGTCCACACATCCATCCATCTGTCTGTCTGTGTCTGCCTGCCTGCCTGCCTGCCTGTGTCTGTCTATCTGTCTCTGTTTGGTTGGTGTCAACTTTTTGACATTTTTGACAAGGCCATCTATATGTTGCAACTCTAGTGTGCTCGCTGTTTCTTTGCAGATTGAGACAGTGTTAAAGGTGTTTTCTAAGAGTCTGCCCATCAAGACAGTAGATGATTTCAAGAACCATATTCACAGAGCACTAGAAGCACCACAGTGAGTTTGAGTCAAATACGGAATTGACATAATACACTATCTTGACAAGAGATACAATTATTTGTACATCAGTAGATGTAATTTTGTATGTTATAAACTAACGACTTATATATCATAATTATGATGTTATTAGGAAGAATGGCTTTCTCATTGCCTTGTTTCACATCATGAGATCATACTTACCTCCCTAACACTCTTGATATACTAGTATATCGGCTCTAAGTTCAATAATATTCAGAATTATAAAAAGTTAGGTGCCCCTAATGGGCAGGGGATGTACACAGGCATGCACATGACAGACCCCACCTGCTGCGCATGCGCATACTGGTACTTCCATTTTCTAATGTATTGGCTGACAAGCTACATGTGGAAAACTTTTCCAGTCTCTTTTTTGAGAATTTTCAATACTTATTATCATCTTTTTGGATTAATGGCTGATTCAGTCTGCAGTGGAAGCTTCCGCATCATCTGTTAAGGTGATATTGTTCCATTTATTAATTTAGATTTGTAGCTTTAATATGTTACCGGTTTTCGTTCGCGGCCGTTTTGGCGTTACCGCGATTTCAGGCGCTGGGAATCCTTGTTAAATTCTCCCAGCGCCTAGGCCCTAGGGATATTAATCCCTTGTGCTTTGTGTCCACAGGTTTAACTTATGAATGGTAAGGGTTCCTGTTCTTCTCTCGAAGGTTGTTGACGTCTCTTTTTTTGCTTATCATTATGATATGTCTAAGGGCTGGAGATATAGTAAAAAATAAAAGAAATATCTCCTTCCTTTTGTCCCATCCCCCTCATCAGTTTCTACAGAAAGAAGAGTCTCGGCGAATTGATGGACGTGTTCTGCACAAGAGGATGGTTTTGCCAGTGCTCAGGCTAAGGGAGTTTATTAGTTATGGTACATAATTATTTGAAAATATTCACAAATTTCTGCTGCCATTTGTTATTGCACTGTATTCTCTCTTGTATGTGCATGGGTTGTCGAATATATATAATTTAATATTATATTATTCGGGAGTAATGAATGTCTTTAGTCTCTAGATGTTTCTTGCATTCATTTCTGATGTCCCCTCTCCTTGAAGGGGCTGTTGCATTGAGGTTTGATGTCATAATCAACCAGAGTTTTTTCTCTCCTTGATGTCATAATCTTAGTTTAGAGAAATCTTTTTGATGTTTTTATCATCTTTTATTATGCTTGTGGAAAGATATCTAGATAGTCAATAATCTTTCTCTCTCTCATTATTAATTTGGGATCCTAGTTGTGATTTGTTATTATTAACAAGAGAAGTCAGCTGTCCCGTCAGGGTTGTCTGTAATAAAAGTGGGTGTCCTCTGTCGAGTTTGTTCTTGTTTTTCTTTACTAATAGTCAAATGACAAGGTTTTTCAAACTATAATGCTAAGTGTCTTCGTATGCCTTCCTTTCAGAAGTCATGTCCATCATGTTTCAAGCCCATGAAGGCTAGATTCTTCCCCCACCCTTGCCATCTTTGTACAGTTTGTAGGCTGTCCAGCAAATGTGTCTATTGTAAAGAGTGGGGGTGGGTGGGTGGGGATCTAACCTCTGAATTCTTTGCTTTACAGGCTAAGCTGATGGTTGAGGAGGGCAAGAAGACAAAGGAGGGTAAGAAGACCTCTGAGAAGGGTGAGCTCGAGGCCTTCAAGATTGAGTTAGTGAGTGAGATGCGCAGGACTGAAAGATCTGATGCTTGACATGCTTCGCGGCATGTTTCCGGGCACGGGTGTTTCAACTTCCTGCGCATCGACCTCAGTGCAGGTAGCCCCTTTTCACTTCAAGAGTATACTTACCTCCCTAATACGCTTTGATATTGCTAAATATCGGCTTTCACTCAATAAACACTCAGAATAAAAACAGTTAGGTGCCCCTACTGGGCAGGGAGTCAGAGTGCAGTCCGGCGGATGCCAGCCCCACCACCGCGCATGCGCAGACTAGCACTTCCTCTTTGCTAATTTATTGGCTGAGAGACAACTCATGTTTTCTATGCTCATAGGCTTTTCCTTAATTTCTGAAACTTTTGACTGTGTAGAAGTTCTATTTCTCCTGGATTAATATGGCAGAACGTGTTACTACTCCAGAGGAGCGCCCAGGACCTAGCCATCAGGTGACTTCTATTATATTTTAGCGAGTTTTTCCCAGTGTAATGTGTTTCCGGGACTCGCGTTTATCATGATAAGCGCCTAAAATAACTAGGTTATTTCGAAATGGCGCTATGAAATACTAATCTCTCTTTGTGTTTATGTCCACAGGTATCTACCTAGGAGTGTTAGGACATCACATCTTCAGAGAGTTTGGTTTTCTCTCCACCAAGGTTCCATTTCCTACTATTATTGTAAGGTTATCTAACCAAAAATCTTTTTCCCAGTGAGTTGGAGGCCTCGGATGAAGGTCTTCTCACTTTGCCCTCTTGATCCACTTCCTTCCCCCTAAGGTGGAGAGAGTTAAGAGGTCATAAGGTTGGTGGAGCGTCCGGTTCATCAGATCAGATGGTTTGTCTATGCTAAAGACTCAGGTACTCTAGTTATGATATGAGGCATTTCAATTATATTTGACAATATTTATAAAAATCTTACTGCCATTTATCATTGTTTATCTGATGTTTGTATAGTCTGAATAAACTATCCGGTCTAGTTAGAATGTTCTGGATATGATTACAATTCGTCCTTACACCTGGAGGTTTTGTTTCGGATCGATTTAACTTCTTATTTTTGAAGTTATGACGTCATAATCAGCCTTGCGCCTTACTATCAGTTAAAAGTTTTGTCCACGCTGATTTATTATCATTATTAGTTTGGGTCTTATGGCCCCTTCCTCCTTGATTATTTCGTGTTGTGTTCGAATTCAATATCTGTAATACTCATTGTCTTCGTCCTCTGCTGTGTTTCAGAGGCCTGGTTGTCCTTCATGTGGAAGATTTATCCTTGACAAGTTCTTCCCCCATTTATGCTCCCAGTGCAGCCCATGTGGGCCATTGCTTAAATGTGAGATCTGTAAAAGATGGGGGGGGGGGAGGAGCTAATGTCTGAATTTCTCTCATTACAGACCTGGGAGAAGGCTTCAGAGGAGGAGAGGAAGAGTAAGAAAGAGGCTTCTGGTAAGAAGGGTAAGAGGAAGGCCTCGTCCGCTATGGATATGGAGGCCTTCCGTATTGAGATGATGGGAGAGATGAAGAGGACAATTAAAGATTTGGTCCCAGAATTGCTTCGTGGCATGCTTCCTGGTCCAAATCTTTCGTTGTCCTCTTCATCTGCTCCGGAGTAGATAATCCCCGCCTCTGAATCGGTGCTATTTAGGGACCTATCAGTTTTCGACCATGATTCAGAGGTGGCCCTAATAGAGGGTGAAATCCATGGTAAAAACACTGGCAGCAGGCTTGCCGCGCCAGTTGTTCGTGGTCAGGTATCGCTGGAACCTGCCTGCCTATCAGGCCAGGATTATCCGCACCCTGCAGGTACCAGTTCCTCCTATGGTACCTCTCCTGGCCAGTCCGGGTTCGCATTCTTTGCTAACCTGGAGTCTAATCTTTCTGGCCAGGAAGAAGAGGATTATCTGCTGGGTTCTCCTTCTGGCACGGTGCCCATGGACATTGACGTGCGTGCACCCCTCGTGGGGAACACGGGCGACATTGTCCACGTTACTACTCACGCAGGAGTAGTATTCACGGCGCAGAAGGTAGCCCGGGCTGGATCTGATGGCCAGTTTTACTGCATACCTTGGCTTGGCGATGGTGTAGCAGGTGCTGGCCAGGGCTGTGGTGTGGCGAAATTTTCCCCACGCAATGCTACGGCGCCTGCTCCTGGTCAAGCCAGTCAGTTTAGCATGCCTGTTCTTTCAGGCCCGCATGCTTTCTCTGGCTTGCCAGGCGTATCAGTTCCTCCAGCCACGTACACACCTGTGATTGCTCAGGAGGATGACGAAGGCCCTCGTCTTGTAGAGCATTCACAGGTGGCCACGGAGGAAGACTGGTCTGACGCTTGTCAGTGGCTAATTAACGTCAGGCCAGATCTTGCTGTGGTTCAGTCAGCCAGTCAACGGGACCATCGCCCGTGGCTGGCAGGTAAACCTACTGTTACCGCTATGCCATCTTTGCCGTTAGCTGATCATATTGTTGATATGTTCACTGCGGCGGAGACGTCTATTAGTGCACATTGACGTTTAGCGAAGGCCCGGCGCGAAGTGGCAAAGCGGTGCCGTATTACAGCTGATCAATATCAGCTATACGGTGTAGTACCGAAGCCAAGCATGGATGACCATGCAGCGCTGGGTGAAGATACGCGGCCAGGTTCCCTGTCTGACACGGGAGCACTGTGTGCGAACGTGTTGCGTTCGGCGAACACCGCGTTACGTGATGCGGAAGAGAGTTCGAGGGCATCCATTGCGGCGCTTTCGCATGTCTCACAGTTGTTACAAGGGGTAGTAATGGCATCCGCATTACGTCAGCCTAGTCCGGTGACTGTCCAGAGAGCCATCCAAGATGAAATTAACTTGGCTTTGGACTGTTTAACCCGGTCTGTAACCAGGAGTGTCCGGGCGAGGCGCACGTTTGCTCTTGATAACTTGTGCCCGTCCCAGGATTTGTATAATAGGCTGCTGCGTACGCCTATGACAGGTCCTGGTCTCTTTGGAGGTGAGGGATGTAGGCATCTCCAGGAGACGGTTACCCTGGTCAATAACCAGAGGGCATTACGGGAGTAATTTGAAGTGCTTCGTAGAGAGCGCATTCGCGCGGCTCCCCCTGCGTGTCATCCCCTGCAGGCTCGAGGTGGCGGTGACCAGGTCAGAGGCCAGCCACCAGCGCAGCGTTGGCCATGGCCGCGTGCGCTTCGGCCAGCAGCGAGGGGGGCGCAGGCTCCGACGCAGCCAGCCAGGCAGCCGCCCGCGCACCGTGGTGCGCGCGGTGCGGGCCATGGTGCGCGAGGATCTGGTCGTGGTAATCGTACCTGACAGGGTGATTACCACAGTAAGAGCTACTCCAGTGCATCTGCACCAGGAGACAGTGCCACTCTTGCGCTTCTTATGTCCACCTCTCTCCCTAGGTTGACCAGTGGGAGGCCGATTGGCCAACCACATGCAAGAGTGGGAACGGTTGACTCAGGACCATTTAGTATTGCGATGGCTTTCAGCCGGGTATCATCCCGACTGGATAACAGGTCCACCATCACGACTGTCTCTGGTGCCGGTCTGGACTCAAATTCCAAGAGATCCAGATCAGCGGTTGTGTATAGAGGAGGAAATAAATTCCCTCATACACAAGGAAGCAATTCAACCGGCGCAAAATTGCCCAGGCTTCTATTCAACCGTGTTCTTGGTAACGAAAAGCGCTGGAGGGTGGAGACCAATTCTCAACCTCAAGCCATTGAACAAGTTCATAGACACACCCAGTTTCAAGATGGAAACTGTGAGATTGGTGTTGGCAGGGTTGGAGAAGGGAATGTGGACAGCTTCAATAGATTTGAAGGATGCTTATTTACACATTCCAATAGCGAGGGGTTTCCGTCGCTTCCTGAGATTTGCATTCCAGGGCAGACAGTGGGAATTCAGGGTGTTACCCTTTGGAATTTCTACGGCTCCTCGGGTCTTCACCAGGGTGGTTCTTGCGATGACAGCATACCTCCGCAGGAGAAACATAGCAGTCCACACGTACATAGACGGCTGGCTGTTAAAAGCACACAACCAGGAAAGTTTATCAGCAAATCTGGAGATAGTTCTGAAAACTCACAGATTTAGGCTGGATAATAAATTTTCAAAAATCAGAGCCGACTCCATCCCAGAAGTTTGTTTACCTGGGAATGTTCTTTGATCTGGAGATAGGATATGTTTATCCTACTCAGGAGAGGGTACAGATACTCATCTCAGTAATACAGTCAGTGTCCAACAGTCGTCATGTCCTGGCACGGGTTTATCTGAGAATGCTGGGATTGATGGTTTCTCTGGAACCAGTCATTCCTCAGGCGGCTGATACAGTTATTTCTCATGAGACAATGGACCCAGAGTACAGGTTCACTGGACTCGAGCGTGTCAGTGTTGGAGCCTCTAATTCATCACCTTCAATGGTGGTTGAAGACAGAGAATCTCCTGGCAGGGGTAATGTTAACCCCTCCTCACCCTCAGTTAACGATGTATACAGATGCATCGATGGAGGGGTGGGGAGCTTGCCTGGAAGAATCCACGATATCAGGGCTTTGGAATCTGGAACAGTCAAAGGAACATATAAATCTACTGGAATTAAGAGCAGTAGTCCTGGGCCTGGAACATTTCTTACAGAAAGTTCAGGGCAAGAGTGTTCTAATTCGATCAGACAACTCAACAGTAGTGATTTACATAAACCGCCAGGGTGGAACGAAGTCGCCCAGTCTCTGTATGATGACTTGGAAACTGCTTTGTTGGTGCCTGGATCACAGGATTACCTTGAAGGCAGTTCATATTCCGGCAAGGTTGAATCTGTTAGCAGACTCATTGAGCCGAAGGATGAGTGTTTTACCTACGGAATGGCAACTAAATCAATGTGTGTCGGATCGTCTGTTCGACCACTGGGGGAAACCCAACATAGATTTATTCGCAACGAAGAAGAATGCGAAGATGACGACGGACGTCTCTCCGATTCCAGATCCAAGCGCTTTCGCAACAGATGCGTTAGCTATCAGCTAGGTGGGAATGTATGCATACGCATTCCCTCCAGCAATCCTGATTCCAAAAATTCTTCAGAAAATCAGACAGGAGGAGTGCCAAGTGCTTCTGATCGCCCCAAATTGGCCAAGGAATCTAAGACCAAGGAATCCCCCTGTGATTCCGTCTTGGAGTTTATCGCTAGTGCTTCAAGTACTAGGGGATAAGCCGTTTGAACCACTTAGTTCCATTTCTATGAAACTATTAACTCTTAAAACTGTATTTTTAATTGCTGTGGCCTCGGCTAGGCGTAGGAGTGAAATTCATGCCTTATCAGCCGAGGTTGACCGTTTTGTGGTTACAGGGGAAGGCCTTAAGCTGCTACCTAGGATTAATTTCTTGGCTAAGAATCAGTCTTTGAAATATCCAGGTCAACCTATTGTTTTGCCTGCTTTAACTAGATATGATCCTAATTCTAACGCATGGTGTCCCGTCCGGGCGCTGCTCCGGTACAAACAACGTACATCAGAGTGGCGCACCGACCAGTCAGCGTTATGGTTGTCATATATTGAACCCCATGGCAGGGCGTCTAAGGACACCATTTCCAGGTGGATTGTAGAATGTATTCAGTTTTGTCATAAATCCGCCACCGGGAAGCAGGTTGACGTGGCCAAGGCTCACAGTGTCCGCGGCGTAGTGACATCCACTGCCCTATTTAATGGGGTCCCTGTGGATGATATTATGTCGGTTGCTCAGTGGCCCTGTGAGTCAAGTTTTACAGACCATTATCTCCGTGACACCTCTAATCCTCTCGCCTTGTCGATTTTGAAAAAATAACGAGGTTTACATTTTTTGATGAGGTTTCCTCATTGCTTATATATTTCACAATTAATTTATGGAAACAACCACTTTTTTGGGACTACATCATTCTTCACCACTGGGAAGATGATGTCAGCAGCCATTTCAACAAGGTCAGTCTTGTTCATGTGTTGTCCATTGTTGATTGTATTGTCACGTTACCCGTTGTTATTAACATGATGATGGTTTGTGTGGGTATGTGGTTCATTATTGAGAGTATACGAAAATGGGGTTTTTTCGTCTCTGTCCTGTAGTACATGGCACTTGTACGTAGAGAGCGTATAGGACATTGAGGTCATTCGAGTCTTCCTCCCAGGAAGGGGGGGGGGGGTGAGCGCATATGACATTCGGTCATCTCTCTTACATCGGTTGTGTTATCCGATGGTTGGTCAAGTCCTGACTGTGTTTCACACAGTTTCAGAAGTTTAAGTGCCTTAAACGCAGAAAAGCGTATAGGGATGAGCTGGTCTTTTGACCTCGCCTCCCTGCCGCCGAATTCCCTGTCGAATTCTGGCAATATCAAAAGTATTAGGGAGGTAAGTATACTCTTGAAGTGAAATAAACGAAATCAAGGATTTCTTTTTTCACGAGAGAGTTGATACTTACCTCCCTAGATACGGACCCGGCCTCTCCACCCCACAGAGGCTCGGTCTTGAGGCTCTTAATAGTTGCATGTGTGTCAGCCAATAAATTAGTCAGAGGAAGTGCTAGTCTGCGCATGCGCGGTGGTGGGCTGGCATCCGCCAGACTACACTCTGACTCCCTGCCCAGTAGGGGCACCTAACTGTTTTAATCTGAGTGTTTATTGAGTGAAAGCCGATATTTAGCAATATCAAAAGTATTAGGGAGGTAAGTATCAACTCTCTCGTGAAAAAAGAAATCCTTGATTTCGTTTAATTTCCAGATGGATAGTAGAATGTATTCAATTCTGTCATAAGACAGCCACTGGAATTCAAGTAGATAGAGCCAAGGCTCATAGTGTCCGTGGTGTGGTAACTTCCACGGCATTATTTAATGGTGTTTCTATTAAAGACATTATGTCAATAGCCCAGTGGCACTGTGAATCCAGCTTTACCGACCATTACCTTCGTGACACTTCTAACCCGCTCGCCGTCTCAGTTCTCAGAAAATAAATAAATGTATATATATATATATTTGTATTTAGTTTTCCTCCTCTGCTATTTAGAAATATCACATTTGTTGGTAGTGTATCCCTACTATTAGCTGGTACAATTCTCTTCATCCGGTGGGGGGGAGAGATGAGTGCCGCGCCCAAGACATCAGAGGTCAGTATATGTGACATTTTGTTTTTTGTCTTGGTGATGGTGTCATTTTTTATTTATTTAATATGGTGATGGTTAATGTCTAATTGTGGGTCTTTCAGAGAGTTTTTGAAAATGAAGCAATTCTTCTTTTTTTCCAATGTCTAGTAATACTTTCATCAAGTATTAGAGAACGTGCTAGTCATTTAGAGCAGCGTTTTTTCCTAACCTTCCTCAGAAAGAGGGGGAGGGGGAGCGCATTTGCCGTTTGATCAATCTCTCTTCATCGGTCGATTATCCGATGCAAAATTATATTCCTGGTTGTGCTTTCAGACACAATTTCAGATGTATTAATTTTGAAAATTCATGGAGCCTAGTCTCTTCGAGGGTGTGCTGGTTTTCAGGACCTTGCCTCCCTCCCACCAAATTTACTTTCAAATTCTGTTTTTTATCAAGTGTGTTAGGGAGGTAAGTATGGTCTCATGATGTGAAATAAGAAAATTTACCAAATTTCTTTTTCACGAGTGAGATGACATACTTACCTCTCTAACAGGATCCTGGCCTCTCCACCCCACGGAGGCCTGGTCCTTTGGTTATTTGATTAGTTACTTCTATGTCCGCCAATATTTAGTAACGGAAGTACCAGTATGCGCATGCGCAGTAGGTGGGGTCTGTCATGTGCATGCATGTGTACCTCCCCTGCCCATTAGGGGCACCTAACTTTATAATTCTGAATGTTATTGAACTTAGAGCCGATATACTAGTATATCAAGAGTGTTAGGGAGGTAAGTATGTCATCTCGCTCGTGAAAAAGAAATTTGGTAAATTTTCTTATTATCATGCATCTACCCTATAATTACTCCTTAATGTGATCTGTCACGAGTATTGTTATTTTGCTCTTGAATTAGGGCTGCGCGATATACCGATACCATATTTAAAACCGATATCCTGCACTGACGGTTTCATAACCGATTATCAGAAATAAATATCGAAAAACCGAATATGAACATATTTTCGGTTTTTCGTATCAGGATTGTTAAAAATAAAAGATACTAACGAGCATGAAAAGTGTAATGAATAATAATGGCCATACTTTCCATTAAGCTACGTTCGGGGCAACTAATAATTGAATGTGGCCCCAATTGCGCATATTGTGTAACTCCATGTAACTAGCTGTACGCCGAGAGAAATCAAGCAGTGAATTAATTAAATAAATATCCACTCGTCTTTTCTCTGGTAGTCTCTGATAAATTTGCAATATAAAACACAATACTAACGCGGGAATTTGTCATTGAAATTTGTATCGGGGAAAACATTTCTAAACAACGGCATCCATTTTATTTATGTCACCGGCTAATTAACATAATGCAAAGTCGTCCCGAAACTAAATCGCCTGAATGCATAAAAATCTCGCCAATAAATATAATGCTGAATACATTTTGCTGATTAGGATATAATTTTAAATAAAATTATTACTCAAACCGTTTTTAAAACGTTATCTTCTATACACAATATCATATTAACTTTTGAAATTCGTGTTCGCAATATTACAGTTAATATTTTCTTCAAGGCATGATTTCGTCGCCGGGCCGAATTGGAAATGAAAGAAGAAAGGGAGATACTTACATCATAATTAATTACAATCACGTGATTTACGTCTTTTCGCAACCTGTTTTGCTGATAATTTATGATTAGTTTTGACAAAATAAACGATGCTTATTTAACTCTGCGTAATATTTAGGTGGTCTAATTAATAATTTCACTCCCGCGATGATGGATATTATGAGGTATATTAAGCTTTAAAGGCGTAAACTGTTACGAATGTATCAGGGCGTGAAAATACGTTCTGTTTTCGTGCTATTTTTTATAATTTAAATTTTTTGTTTCATATCCATAAAACCGATATTCGGTTAAAATCGATATGAAAAGTCATATCGAAACCGATATGTCTGTAAGCCAAACCGCGCAGCCCTATCTTGAATATATGTCCATCTTAAGTAATCTATTTATGATCACTCAAATCAATAATCTCAAAGCTTACCTTTACATATGCCAGCAATTTTATTTATATTCAACAGTCCATCTATTCTTGTTATAGAATTTTTTTGTGATGTATTTAACAAACTGCCATTTGTTCCTATAGCTTATCAGGGTACATCTTAAGCTAGCTTTGTACTCTGTTATTTCCAGGAGTGTATTTAGTAATCTGCCTGTGTATTTGACTGACCCGGAGACTGACCATCTTGGTGTCCAGCAGATGTTTTGTGGGTGTGGATATTTACACAAAGCTGGTTTGCTCAGTACCCTAATGACTGGCAAGAACAGATATCTGCATCAACAGTTATTTGACAATGTCCTACAGGTATCAAGCATTCAACAACTAGCCTATGCTGAAGATGTGATGAGTTTGCAGAATTGTCATTAACCATTACAAACCAGAAATTACAAATTCTTGATGATATAAGGAATATTTTGTTGAATATTTTGAAATTCATTTAACTGGAAGGAAGCTCTTGCTACCTGGTTCCGGTCGAATTAGTTTGAAAATATTCATGAGACCACCTTGCTAAAGGAACCACCATTTTCTAGCCCCCAAAAGGCATATAACCATTGTATAATTATGCCTTTTGGAGCCAAAAGGTGGTGGTTCCGTTAGCCAGGTGGTCTCATGGTCCAGATTTAACCAACTATATGTGAATGTAGTTAACTCTTTAACACTTGAAAGTCTGGAGACCCAATTTCAAGACAATGATACAGGAAAGCTGATGAATATTTTCAAACTAATTCGACCGGAACCAGGTAGCAAGAGCTTCCAGTTAAATGAATTTCAAAATATAGTTTACCTACATTTTATTGTGTTTTTGGAAACATTTTAACGTACATCTGAACTGCACTATATTATGCCATATCTTGAATTAAGAGGCAACCTGTCTTTAAACTGTTCGTGATCCGTAAAGTATTTACTGATTCTAATTTATTACATGTCTCTATGTTAGTTACAGTCAAGATCACGTGATTGAATGCTAATTACAATGTCTGGGATCCTCGTTGACATACACGTATGCATGTTCTTGCATGTATGCTCGCTCTCACTGGCTCACTTGCAAACCCCCACATGCACATCAAGTGATGATGTATGTTTTATTATTTGTAGAGTGTGATACAAAAGATAGGCGACAAGAAGAAGGCTTTAATTCTCTCACCATTGGCTCAACAAGCAGCAAGAAGTATGCTACAGCTTAGCTTTCAATTGGGATTGCCAGTAAGCAAAATACTGTAATTAAGTGTATTTCAGGCATATAAAATTACCTCCCTCTATAAGGTCAAACAATAAGTGTTACGATTTATGACTTATTTTCTTTATTCTTATCCTGGTCAAGATTGTCTTCTGTGATTTTTAGCTCGGCAGAATTTGTTAGCTGAACTATAGCGCTCACCCACTATCCGGCCTCTGTCCATGGGTCTATCTTGACCTTTCCAGTTTTAGCTATGCCCTGCCCATCTCTGACTCAGCTCCACCCACACTTTGCTCATGTTGGGATTGATCGATCCCTGAACTCCCTGACTATCAATTTCCAGGAAACTATACAGGTAAGCTGTTGAATATTTTGAAACTAACTAAAGACATACAATTCGTGCAATGTGTCGGACTGTTAAGCGTTTATGACAGACTAAATCATGTCATTCATGCTGTAATTGATTATGACATCATCCTACACATCACATAGTAGATTATGACATATGATATATGGATAAACTGGAAAGGTCCATTGTGGCACGTTTTCTTATTTCTGGACAGATTGACACCATAATTAAATTGTGCATATTGCCATCTAATATCTCTTTTTACGAGAATGAAGCTGTTTGTGATATTTTGTTTGCAAGGCACAGACGTTAGTCGACACACTGTTAGATAAGACTCGCATTGAGGGTGCCAGTCGCGACATGGAGCAGTGCTTGGGTGAGCTCGTGTTCACAGTCTTCAAGGATGGGATATGTTTGCAAATAGCTGATTCTGCCACTGATGTATTGCCACTGTTAGCAAGTCGTGCAACACCTGACGGTATGCGAGTATGCAGTATCCTTATAGCAACACTGGATGCGCTAAGTAGAGATAGGGCACTTCGGAAAAAGTATGTTGCATAGGATAATCATTAAAATAACAGAGTGCCACACTTGTAAAGGAAATTTAGCCAGCTTAGCGTAATGTGTGCATGCATACAGGGGAGCATATATGAGTACCTATGTGTCTGTGTTTATATGCACATGTGTGTAAATTTGTAACGGAACTTATCTGTCACCTACATATAGTGCTTGATGCATGTTGGTGCATTTATGTGTGCGTATGCATGTGTGTGCATCAATGTGTCTTTGTGCATGGACGTGTACATTCATGTGTGCGTACATGCATGCATATATATGTGTATGCATGTGTGTGTGTGCATGCATGTATGTGTGTAATAGAAGGATCCCCTCTGTCACTCAAGTTTGCAACGTTAGCTGAGATTACAATCAAAATGAGGTATATCCGTAATAAATGCCGAAATGTTTGTCACAAAAGTGTATGAATTGTATGGGTAATAATTTTGCAATTTAATAAACATTTTGTTGAATTTTTTTTAAAACTAATTTAACTGAGAGCTGTTACGCATCAACATCTCCCAGTCAAATTAGTTTCAAAATATTCATCAGCTTATCTGTATTGTTACCTTGAAAGGTGTAGTCCGGAAATTCAGGTTTCATAGTGTTATAATTGATTCCAGCGCGCTTGTGTTCTACTTCGAATAATACTTACCGGATGTACTATTATGATAATGTCTATTATCTATTCTAGCTCAAAATAAACAATTAAAAGTCCGCACTCTCCATGGTCCTGCCCATACTGTGTCCGGGAATTACCATGACCTGTAGGTACAGAGTCAATTCCCCAGAACAGTCAGATTCGTCTATTTTGCTCGACCTTTCAGTCGTGTTTTCTAGAGCTCTCAGTTTAAATTAAAATTTACGTGTTCAGTGCTTGGTTGGACCTTTCATTTGTGGCACCATAGATGGAAAAGGAAAATCATCACAGGGGCAGGTTGTATCAATCTAGAATTTATCCATTCGTACCATAATGACTGTTTGAATTTTATTTAAATTGGCACATTATTTTAAAATGGTAGCCATTTGTTGGAGTCGCTCTGTTTCACATCATGAGAATGTACTTGCCTCTCTAACACTCTTGATATACTAGTATATCGCCTCTAAACTCAATAATATTGAGAATTATAAAAAGTTAGGTGCCCCTACTGGGCAGGTGGAATGTACACAGTCATGCACATGTCAGACCCCATCTCTGCACATGCGCATACTGGTACTTCCGTTTTCTAATATATTGGATTATCAGTAACATTGAAAACAATTTCAAGCTCTATTTTGTTGAATTTTCACTTAATTTCTTTCATCCATTTCACTGTGCCTGAATCTAAAGCGTCAGAGGAGTCTGCCTCATCATCCATTAAGGTGATATTGTTCCATATATTTTTTAAAGACTTGTAGCTTTTATATGTTACCGGTTTTTGTTCGCGGCCGACCTGGCGTTAGCGTGTTTTTAGGCGCTGTGAATCCTTGTTAAATTATCCCAGCGCCTAAGTTCTACTAATCCCTTGTGTCTTTGTGTCCACAGGCTTAAGATGGTAGAGCTCCTGTTCTTCACTCAGCGGTTGATCATGTCTCCTTTTTTCTGACATCATCTGATATGTCTAAGGGCTGGAGATATAAAACGAAAAATATCTCCCTCCTTTTGTCCCATCCCCTTCATCAGACTCTACAGACTCGGCGGATGGTATGGACGTGATTTCTGCACAAGAGGAATGGTTTACCTGTGTTCAGGATAAGGGAGTTCATTAGTTATGGCACCTAATTATTTGAAATATTTATCAATTTTCTACCATCCTTATAGCACTGTATTCTCTTGTGGTTGTGCATGGGTTCTCAGCTATTAGCTTTCATGCGAAATAATATTAAATTAATGAACCGAAAATGTCGAATCATGTATTATAATGCTTATATCCTTCCAGACTTGAATTACTGTCTTACTGTTTGGGGTAACTGCCATAAAGCTGAATCTGACAGACTGCTGAAACTTCAAAAAAGAGCAGCAAGACTTATTCTTGATGCAAATAAAGACACACCTAGTGCAGACCTGTTTCAGCAATTAAAGTGGCTTCCATTTTCTGATTTAACATATATTCGCACTGCAACAATGGTATACAAGTCTCTAAATGACCAGACACCACAGTATGTAAGAGATATGTTTAAATATACATCAGAGGTACATAGTCGGTCACTCAAATCTGTAACAAATTGTAACCTATATATGCCCATGTCTAAAACTGAGATTTATAAGAATGGCTTTGCTTGTACGGGCACAAAAATTTGGAACAGCCTACGCATTAATGTACGTGAAGCAACCTCACTAGGAGCTTTCAAATTCGAGCTTCGGGCCCACGTAGCCAGATAATATATTATTTAATTTACTGTATTGTAGTCCATCTTTTATCATAGACTACTGTATAAACTTTTGGATTTGTTTTATATAGTAACTCACACCCAAATGTATCTGTATTATTATTATTTTATTTTCAAAGCGGGTACGTGTGGGTGGGGAGGATTATGCTTTTGGCATTTGGTTTATGCTTAATAACTTCCGTTTTAATTGATGGATTTATTTCAAATTTGTTATGTCAACTCCTGATGACATGCCCTCGGTGGCTGGGTGGGTGTTTGGGTGGGTGGGGGAACATGTAATGTACATCGTCTAGTTGTTGTATATACCTGTATCATACTCTTGTATAGATAGTTTATATATCTGATTGTAAATATTCAAACTGTAAATAGTTGAGGGCCTCGGGGAAGAACAGTTATTTGTACTGATCGAGTTTACTGTACCCTCTATAAATAAAGATATTATTATTATTATTATTATTATTATATATAATTATAGTATTATATTATTCTTGAGTGATGAATGTATGTAGTCCTAGGTATTTCTTGCATTCATAATCTGATATCTCCTCCCCTTGAAGGGGCTGTTGCATTGAGGTTTGATGTCATAATCATAATAGTTTTTTCCCTTTGACAGCATAATCTTGTTTTAAAAAAAGAGGATCTCTTGATGTTATTATCATTATTATTTATGAATGTGTAGAGATAACTGGGTGTACATTTTCATGTTATCCCTGGCTGTGTTTTTTATTCCTTAATTTTTTTCATTTTTTTTTTGTGAAGACATCTGTCCCTTCGGGGTTGTCAGTAATAAAAGTGGTTGTCTTCTCTCTCAAATTTGTTTTTTTATTTAAACTTTAACAAAATTAACAAACTAAAATACTCATTCTCTTCGTATGTCTACCTTTGCAGAAGTCATCATGTCCGTCTTGTCTGAAGCATCTTAAGGCTAGATTGTTCCGCCACCTCAGCCCATCTTGCACAGATTGTAGGCTATCTAATAAATGTGCTATTTGTAAAGGGTGGGGGGGGGCGGAATCTAACCTGAATTCTTCTGTTCTCAGGCGTAGATGATGGTAGAGGATGGCAAGAGGGTGAGGAAGGAGATGAAGGGTAAGAAGAAGGCCTCCAAGAAGTGTGAGCTGGAGGCCTTCAAGGTAGAGTTAGTGAGTGAGATGTGCAGGACCTTGAAGGACCTGATGCCTGACATGCTTCGCGGCATGTTGCCGGGCACAGGTGTTTCAACTTCCTGTGCATCGACCTCAGTGCAGGTAGCCCCCGTCCGTGGATCATGGCCTCCTAGTTCGGACAAAGCTTTCTGTGATCCGGGGGCAGTCAACTTGGACCAGGCTTGATGTTCACATCGCCTGGTGATCCAGGCGGGACTTGACCAGCGGGCCTGACGACGATCACTCGCGGAGTACCCTCGTCATCTGCCTACGGACCTTCTGGTCAGTCTGGATTAGTTTTCTTTGCTAACCCGGAGTCTAACTTTCCTGACCAGGAAGGTGACGAAGACTACCTGCTCAGCCCACGGGATGATCATGAAGCCATGGATGCGAGCGTTTACACTCCCCTCATTGGGAGTGTGGCCGCTCGCACTTATGGTACCATTCCCTCAGGAGTGGGTTTCGTGATTAAACCTGTGGGCCAATTTGGAGGGTACACGGCCACCAGTATAAGATACTACGCTTAGCTGTGGAATCTTATACGGATGACCTGGAGCGCGCTAGTCTGCCTTATGCCCCTCACACGAGCGCGGCTCCGGTGCGCGGCCTGCCCGTGGAGAATGTCATGCCAGCCCTCGCAGGCCCGTACGTATTCCCCGGTATGTCTGTAGCCTCCTCCACGACCCCACCTGCAAATGCCATTGATGATGACGAGGGCCCGCTGCTCGTCGGCAATTCACAGATGGCCACGGATGAAGACTCCGTGTATGAAGCGGCCGCCAGTAACCGGTTACAGGCTAAGTCCTTGGCCACCTCGGCTCAGCAAATGCTGCACTGCGTGATACCGAGGAGAGTTCGTGAGCAGCAATCAGTGCGCTGTCTCACATCTCTCAACTGCTATCAGAGGTAGTAGCAGCCTCGGCTCACCAGCAGCCTAGTCCAGTGACCGTCCAATGAGCCATCCAGGATGGTATTAACCTGGCGTTGGACTGTTTGACTAGGTCGGTGACCAAGTCATTGAGGACAAGGCGCACGTTTGCACTGGACAATCTGTGCCCGTCCCAAGAGCTCAAGTCACGCTTAATGCAAGCACCGATGGCGGGCCCTGGTCTGTTTTGGAGGTGAGGGTTGTCGGCACCTCCAAGAGACAGTGAACTTGGTCAACAACAAGAGGGTGCTGTGTGCACAATTTGAAGTGTTGTGCCAAGAACACGTGCTTGTTCAGCCCTCGTGGCGGTGCTGGCAGTGTCAGAGGCCAGCAGGCCGGCCGAGTTCAGAAATCTCGCCGGCCGCGCCAGCCTGTGCACCTCGGTGTGCATTGCGTGGGGAGCAGCACGTAGTAACCGGGCCTGATGGCCTAAAAGAATTTTCAGTTACCACAGGTACCACTCTGGTGTTGTCACACGTGCCAGACACGCCCACTTCTAAAATGTATATGCACCCCGTTAACCCTAGGTGCACCAGTTGGAGGTCGATTGACTTTCCACATTCAGGAGTGGGAGCGGTTAATTCAGGACCGCTTAGTCTTACAATGGCTTTCACGCAGATACAGTCCAGAGTGGATAATAGGTTCGCCATTGCATCTGTCTCTAGCACTGGTCTTGACTCAAATTCCAAGAGATCCAGACAAGCGGTTGTGCTTGTAAGAGGAGATAGAATCTCTAATTCTAAAAGAAGCAATCAAACCGGCGCAAGATTGCCCGGGTTTCTATTCAACTGTATTTCTGGTGACAAATAACACCGGTGGCTGGAGACCAATTCTCAGCCTCAGACCTCTAAACAAGTTCATAGACACACAAAGTTTCAAAATGGAAACAATAAAATCAGTGTTGTTGGTGTTAGAGAAGGTGATGTGGACAGCTTCAATAGATCTGCAAGACGCTTATTTCGACATTCCCATTGCAAGTTTTCGTCGGTTCCTGAGATTTGCTTTTCACGGACGCCAATGGGAATTCAAAGTTCTTCGATTCGGAATTTTGACGGCTCTGAGTGTCTTCGCTCGAGTGGTCCTTGCTATCACAGCTTTCCTCCGCCGGAGAAATATAGCGGTCCACACTTAAATAGATGACTGGTTGACTGGTTGCTAAAGGCACACAACCCAGAAAGCTTGACAGCAAACCTGGAGATAGTTGTGAAAACTCACAGATTTAGGCTGGATAATCAACTTTCAGAAATCAGAGCTGACTCCATTTGCAGCCGTCGTTATATTCTAGCACGAGTCTGAGAATGATAGGTCTGATGGTTTCAATGGAACCAGTCATTCCTCAGGCGGCCTTGCGCATGCGGCTGATTCAGCTGTTTCTCATGACTCAGTGAACGCAGAGTTCAGGATCACTGGACTCGCGCATTCAGTTGTTGGATCCTCTCATTCATCACCTTCACTCGTGGATGGAGAGAGAATCTCCTGGCGGGGGTCATGCTGACCCCTCCCCACCCTCAAGTAACGATGTTTATGGATGCATCTACTGAGGGATGGGGAGCTTGCCTGGAAGAAGCCACAATATCAGGGCTTTGGAATCTGGATCCGTCAAAGGAGCATATCAACATGCTAGAATTACGACTTGTAATTCTAGGCCTGGAACACTTCTTAAAGGAAGTGGAGGGAAGGTTTGTGTTGATACGTTCAGACAACTCAACAGTAGTGAGTTACATAAACCGCCAGGGCGGAACAAAGTCGCCCAGTCTCTGTATGATGAAATGGAAACTGCTTTGCTGGTGCATGGATCATATGATCACCTTGAAAGCAGTTCATATTCCAGGAATGCTGAATCTGTTAGCAGTCTCATTGGGCCGAAGGATGAGCATTCTGCCTACGGAATGGCAACTAAATCAATGTGTGGCGGATCATCTGTTCAATCATTGGGGGAAACCCAACATAGATTTATTCGCAATGAAGAAGAATGCGAAGATGACGACATACGTTTCTCCGATTCCAGATCCAAGCGCTATCGCAATAGAGGCGCTAGCTGTCAGTTGTAAGGGAATGTATGCATACGCATACTCTCCAACAATCCTGATTCCAAGGATTCTTCAGAAAATCAAACAGGAGGAATGTCAAGTGCTTCTGATCGCCCCGAATTGGCCAAGCCGATCATGGTTTACGGATCTGCTGGACCTTCTGGTCTGCAATCCGGTTCCTCTGCCTCTGATGGACAATATTATCTTCCAGGGCAAGAGCCTTCACAACAATCCGTCAATGTTTCAATTGACTGCATGAATGTTGTCAAAAAATCTGCAATTAAGGAGGGCTTTTCTGAGCAAGCGGCCAATTTTATGGACAGAGTCAAAAGAGGGTCAACCTCCAGAGCATATAATTATAAAATCAACAGATTTGCAGAATGGTGCTCAAAAAGATGTATCAATCAGGTAGTAGCTGATTTTCTCTGTCACCTGTATGATGCCTATAGTCTTAAGCCTAATTCTATTGCTGGATATAAATCAGCATTAATGACTGTTATCCCTTACTTGGCAAAGAGGGGAAGTTATGAAGGATGTGTATTAAATACTCTTATTAAAGGTATGGGCAATCTCAGACCGAGAAATCCTACACTGACACCATCATGGAGTCTTTCTCTCGTTCTTCAAGTTTTGAGTGATAAACCTTTTGAACCAATTAGTGCTATTTCTATTAAATTATTGACACTTAAAATTTTGTTTTTAAGTGTGGCAGCCACAGCCAGACGCAGAAGTGAAATTCATGCCTTCTCTGCTGAGCCTGACCGTTATATAGTTAGGGGTGAAGGCTTTAAGCTTCTACTGAGATCGAATTTCTTGCCTAAGAATCAATCTTTAAAATATCCAGGTCAACCTATAATTTTACCTGCCGTAACCAGATATGATCCTGGTGCTAAAGTATGGTGTCCTGTCCATGCTTTAAATAAGTACAAGAGAAGAACTCCGGTTTGGCGGACAGACCCATGTTCCCTATGGTTGTCATATATTGAACCCCATGGTAGGGCGTCAAGAGACACTATTTCCAGATGGATAGTAGAATGTATTCAATTCTGTATAAGACAGACACTGGAATCCAAGTAGATAGAGCCAAGGCTCATAGTGTCCGTGGTGTGGTAACTTCCACGGCATTATTTAATGGTGTTTCTATTGAAGACATTATGTCAGTAGTCCAATGGCACTGTGAATCAAGTTTTACCGACCATTACCTTCGTGACACTTCTAACCCGCTCGCCGTCTCAGTCCTCAGAAAATAAAATAATTTAGAGGTTTATGTTTGTAAATAGTTTCCTCCTCTGCGATTTACAAATATCACATTTGTTGGTAGGGTATCCCTACTATTAGCTGGTACAATTCTCTTCATCCGGTGGGGGAAGAGATGAGTGCCGCATCCAAGACATCAGAGGTCAGTATTTATGACCATTGTCCTGGTGATGGTGTCATTTTTTATTTTAATATGGTGATGGTTAATGTCTCTTAATTGTGTTTTTTTCAGAGAGTCTTTTGAAATAGAAGCAATTCTTCTTTTTCCAATGTCTAGTAATACTTTTCATTAAGTATTAGAGAACGTGCTAGTCATTTAGAGCAGCGTTTTTTCCTAACCTTCCTCTGAAAGAGGGGGGGGGGGGGGGCGTTTAGCGCATTTGCCTTTTGATCAATCTCTCTTCATCGGTCGATTATCCGATGCACAAATTTTATTTCTGGTTGTGTTTCAGTCACAATTTCAGATGTTTTAAATCTCTTGAGAATTCAAAGAGCCTAGTCTCTTCGAGGCTGTGCTGGTTTTCAGGACCTTGCCTCCCTCCCACCAAATTTACTTTCAAATTCTGTTTTTTATCAAGAGTGTTATGGAGGTAAGTATGTTCTCATGATGTGAAATAAGAAAATTTATCAAAATTCCTTTTTCACGAGTGAGATGACATACTTACCTCCCTAACAGGATACCCGGCCTCGCCACCCCACGGAGGCCAGGTCCTTTGGTTATTGAATAGTTGCTTCTATGTCAGCCAATATTTAGTAACGGAAGTACCGGTATGCGCAGTGGGTGGTGTCTGTCATGTGCATGACTGTGTACTTCCACCTGCCCATTAGGGGCACCTAACTTTTTATAATTCTGAATATTATTGAATTTAGAGCCGATATACTAGTATATCAAGAGTGTTAGGGAGGTAAGTATGTCATCTCACTTGTGAAAAAGAAATTTGATAAATTTTCTTAGTTTACCGCACTTTTTTCTCGCAGTCTTTCAAGATATTCAACTGAGAATTGGTCCATTACTTTGTTATGAGAAATTACAGACCAAGTTCGAGTTTCAGGCGTTTGCGTCATTTTTTAATGGAGTTATGTCCCCTTTCGACTTATGAAATACAAACATATCAGCTTTCAAGATTTTTTCCTTCTCCTTCCCCATATATAACTGAAACTTGGTTTATTGCTATGCTATGAGAAGTTACAGATCAAGTTCATCTTTCAGCTGCTTCTGTTAATTTTTAATGGAGTTTTTGACTGTCAATCTCTAAAGATTTATATCACCAGGTAGGGGACATGTATTGCAAAGCAATACTTACAGAATGCTTGTTTAATGGTGTTTCTGTTGAAGACATATCAGTAGCCCAGTGGCACTGTGAATCGCGTTTTACCGACCATTATCTCCGTGACACTTCCAACCCGCTCGCCGTCTCAGTCTTCAGAAAATAATGCAGAGGTATTTATCTGTAATTAGTTTTCCTCCTCTGCTATTTACAAATATCACGTTTGTTAGTAGGGAATCCCTACCGTTTCCGGTTACATTCTCTTCATCCATATGGGGGAAGAGGTGATTTCCATGCTCAAGACATCAGAGGTCAGTATATGTGACCATTTTGTTTTTTGTCTTGTTGGTTGTGTCATGTTATTATTTAATTGGGTGATGATTAATGTGTCTTAATTGTGGTTCTTTCAGAGAGTTTTTGAAAATGAAGCAATTCTTCTTTTTCCAATGTCTAGAAATACTTTTCCAAGTATTAGAGAACATGCTATTCATTTAGAGCAGCGTTTTTTTCCTAACCTTCCTCGGGAAGAGTGGGGGGGGGGGGGGGGGAGCGCATTTGCCTTTCGATCAATCTCTCTTTATCGGTCGATTATCCAATGCAAAATTCTATTCCTGGTTGTGTTTCAGACACAATTTCAGATTCAAAGAGCTAGTCTCTTCGAGAGTGAACTGGTTTTAGGACCTTGCCTCCCTCCCGCCAAATTTACTTTCAAATTCTGGCTTTTATCAAGAGTGTTAGGAAGGTAAGTATGTTCTCATGATGTGAAATAAGAAAATTTATCAAATTTCTTTTTCACGAATGAGATGACATAATTACCTCCCTAACAGGAACCCGACCTCTCCACCCCACGGAGACCTTGTCCTTTGGTTATTTGAATAGTTGCTTCTATGTCAGCCAATATTTAGTAACGGAAGTACCATTATGCGCATGTACAGAGGTGGGGTCTGACATGTGCATGACTGTGTACATTCCACCTGCCCAGTAGGGGCACCTAACGTTTTATAATTCTGAATATTATTGAATTTAGAGCCGATATACTAGTATATCAAGAGTGTTAGGGAGGTAAGTATGTCATCTCACTCGTGAAAAATAAATTTGATCAATTTTCTTATTACACGTTAACTTTTTAATCCTATCCGGGTACTCAGTTAATTTCTCTTGCGACTCGATTCACTCCGATGCGCCCTTAGCCAAGATGGCGGTGTCCATGATTAGCATTTTGTTTTGGTTTGGCTTATCTGTACACTCAGTTTAAGCCGGTTATTTAGCTCTCGCTTCATTGTCGAAGTTGTATGTAGCGATTAGTGTTAATTTATTGGTTATCTTAATGCTTGTTAGTTTCCAAATTGTGTGTATAAAATTTGCACTCTAAAAAATTTCAAATAGTTTCCTGCCTAAATCTTGATTAACATTAATTTAAGAGAAAGTTCATGTTTTTAAAGTAATTGATGATTGCAATCAAGATCTTGTCCGTTGTGCTCATATGCATGTTATCATGTTCAGCGTTTTAATTCTTATTCTGTGTTCGCAGAAGGTCAAGGGGCAGGGCAAAGCCCATCCAGATACATTGTGCTCCTTTTGTAATCGCTTAATGAAGCGGAAGTTTGCGGGACATCATTGTGTTGCCTTGCGAAGTACAAACTGGGCTCTCCTTGCGATGTTTTGTTAAGTGGTCATCGGAGTTGGTGGCCGAATTTGATAGAGATCAACGTGCACGTATGGAGAGGATCGTGACGGATAAGGCGACCGAGATGGATCAGGCATCCGTGAAGGGATTGGAGGAGTGTGTGAATGGACGTATGGACTCGGCCTTGGGTGTCTGGGTGGCCCAGTTTACGGCCATGTTTGAGTCCTTCCAGTCCTCAGTTCTGGCGATGCAGTCTGGTGCAGGACAACCAATCGGTGGACTGGCCGGGCATGCGGAGGAACAAGCACCTGCCCCGTCTCTCGCATCGGCTCATGAGCCGACGGTGGAGGGGGAAGACTTCCTTCTGATGGAGGACTCTGGCATGCTGGAGCTTTCACAGATAGTAGATTTCAGTCTTTCCGTGGGTCACCCCTGGGATATGTATGGGTTTGTCAGCCGGATGGTGATATCGACATTCCGTCTGGCATTTTCCATCCAGATTTTGTCTCGTCCGTTGCCATTCAGGCTGTCTTTTATGGCTCCCATTGGCGTCGTGGATGCAGAATTGCCGGCTCCTCTTGGAGTCACCCATCCTATGGTATCAGCAGACGTGATCCCGGCTCCCGTGCTGGAGCCGATGGATTGTGGAGATTCAGTGTCTGATAATTCGTTAGACACTGGTGCCACGAGCAGCCGAGCTGTAGACCCGCTTTGAATTGGAAGTTTGGTCCGTAGTTCTCAGCAGGAATCGTCTGCAACCTTCTCATCCAAGGGTGAGAAGGAGGACGAGAACGGTAGTCCTTTAATGGGCGAGTCCTCGTTCTGCATGGAGGCTGAAAGGGTACAAGTCCTTGCCTGGATGTCCGACCGTGGTTGGCATCTGACCAAGGGTCTCAGCATGATCCGGTGATGGAACGGATGTCAGAGCATGCAGCTAGCGCTCTGTCAAGTGGCTCTTCAGCCATGCCTACCCTTCCACTTGATACTCAGTCTTCTGATATGTTAGAAGTCGCGGCGTACCATCGGGTTCAGTCGGAGTACACTCTCCCAAAGGCCCCTAAGGGGATAAGGAGTAGGGTCCGCTCTCCGGAGCAGGCCTATCATCAGTATGCCCATGTTCCTCACCTTTCCGTCAGAGAACGTGAAGCCCTGAATAGGCCATTGGCTGGGAAATCCAGCGGTTGTTTTCGGCAATTGGTATCTCAGACCAGTAAAGATACGTTCAGTGAGCTTACGCTCATTGAAGATGCGACGAGAGCGGCCATGGCTGCTCTCTTGCATGGCTGTACCATCCTGCAGGGGATGCTGACCTGTGCGGCGGAAAGTGGGGAAGTGCCAGAGGCTGCTCCCGGAGTTGTCCGGGACACCATACGCTTATCCCAAGATTGCCTGACCACGGTGATCACCAGATCATTGGCGGTGCAGCCCTCAAAATTTCAAATATTTGCGAGATCCATTTTTGTGTCCCGTGTTTTCAGGTCTGCGTAACCAATTGTTCGGTTGCGCAAAATCAGTTTGCGTAACCAATTGGTTGCGCAAATTGGTTACGCCATTTTTTATCCAATCCTGCTTTATCTGAACATATTTCATCTGTATATTAAGTTAATAATGAATTTAAAGTGCATGTTGCTGAATTATCATTAGCATATTGATTACAGCATGGACTTATCCACCATTTACCTAATTTACAGATAAAATATGTTTAGTTACTCAACTATTGACCTCATAATCAATTATATCACATATAGGTTGATGTCACCAGTCACTATTATAATTGACAGACAATACTAACTCTCATAGTAGTCTGTCAGTAAGTATTAATTGTATGTCTTTGAAATTTAATAAACATTCAGTTGATTGTTTTGAGGGGAAGTTTGTTTCAAAGTATTCACTAAGTTAGCTGTATAATTACCATGAAATTGAGATTCTGGAACAAAGCTTGGAGCATAGCTTAGTTAGAGATGGGTGGGGAATAACTAAAAGTTATGTGATATAAGTTATTGTGATATAAGTACTGTAATATTTCTCAAGTAAATTTGTCAAAAAGCAGATTGAGTTTTTATTTTATGTTCATTCATTCGTTCCATTTCCAGACCAAGAAGAATATTTTGGAAAATTTACCCCTGAAATTACAAGCTCGATAACCGAGCCAGTCAATCAGTGTTAAGTCTCCAAAAACAATACTCCTTTGGGCTGCAAATGTACATTTTCTCTGCCAAAATATCAGTATTTGTATGACAACACTCATTGGTAACATCTTTCCCGCTTGCAACAATTTCAGGGTTCATACACCTTGGGCACAATAAAATTCCATACTTTTTCCAAACTTATATTTCAAAATTCCAGACACACTATAATAATTAATGACTAATGACCCAATATTTATAAATATCTTAACACCCTCCTCCCATCCCACCCACAAACCCCACTACAAAAACAAAGAATTGAATATCTTACATTGTTGTGGCTTACCTAGTTGAGCAACCCTCTCCAGCCCACCCACCACCACCTTGAAAGCAATGGCTTCCAGTCATATTATTTTCAAAATATTTAAAAGAATATGCTTTAATTTGTAAAGCATTCCACCTGTATCAAAGAACTACTGTCTCAATGGCCCC
The DNA here is from genome assembly GCA_034401795.1 of Chaetoderma sp. LZ-2023a. Classification (NCBI taxonomy): domain Eukaryota; kingdom Metazoa; phylum Mollusca; class Caudofoveata; order Chaetodermatida; family Chaetodermatidae; genus Chaetoderma; species Chaetoderma sp. LZ-2023a. Next base: position 28,320,222 of record CM067372.1, on the reverse strand, counting down.
AAAAACAACAGGGGTTGAAATGTTTATAAAATTGTACCTGTGACGGGTAGATTCTTTTGTAACTGTTACCAAATATTTGTACTTGTACAAGCAACGTACATTTCTAATATAAAACAATAACCCGTAAGTCGGCAACAATAAAAAGCGTAACCAGCTCTAAGGCATTTAGTAGAGAGCTTGACCCTTCTTAACTTGTAAGCTTTAAACTGACAATTTAGTGCAAATGCGATTTACTTGAAAATAAGAGGTACGGCGCACCGGTTTTCCTGACATATAGTCCTGTTTTCTCGGTCGCTCCAAAGCAATGAACCACTTAAATATCGGGTGGTGTTACTGTCGGAACCTTCCAATAATAATATATTGGGTCATATAACCCGTGAAAGTGGGCGCTAACATATTGCTTTACTGCGTTTAAAAGCGGCACAGTGACTAGATTTTTCGTTCACCATTAGCCATCAATATTAATCGTGAGAGTCGCACAGAGATTGGTTGAAATAAATCATGTGATTAATTCGTTATGAATGACAAGGCACGTGATAAAAATTTGACTATGATAGTAATTTTCATTCATGCCTATTGAAATCGGATATCCCGCGAGCCAATCAGAAACTACGAGGGCGCATTATCGATTGTTATTAACTACGACTGTGCAGTCACGCGAGACATTTCTCATTACCGGTGTATTAGCAGACCCCCCTCTAGGCTGAGTCGTGACATAATTTTTATTGTTGAAATTAGTAACCGGGATCGTGGCGTTCTGTAAGAATGGAATGTTTACGTTTTTGGAAGCGTTTATTTACGAGAATCCAGTTGGATTCCCGTATTTTTCAATTTCGGGAATATTACGAGAATCCCGTCGAATTTCGAGGCCTAAATTATTGTGTGTCATGGACAAGTACACACTGACACAGTAGCTAGGATCTATGAATGTAACAGTTTAATTTAACATATAAATTCTTAATCAGCTGTTTCTACAAGCCAACTGAAACTCAAGGAGAATATACTGTGAGACTCGCTCAACAATGCATGTCTTCCTATGTTATATCGGGATCCAATCGCGTATATAAAATAATACCTCGGGAACATACCATATGACGGTTGCACGTACTTGCATGCAACAGTTTATAATTGAACAGTCCGTTGTTGATGCATAACGTGTAGCGAGACTAGTTCCCGGCCTATGTAGTAATGCCAGCGGAAATACAACGGAAGTTTGTCTCTGACACATGCGCGCTGTCGCTTATTTATAGAATTTGACAGACAGATGTTATCGATCTTTTAGATGTTTGAAAATGCTAAATTCCGTTGTAAATAGCATGCTTCATATCAAAAAGTTGTTGAAACCTTTCTGTTTTCCACGATCAGAGATAGCTACCATTCTGGGCTTTGTCACTTACGCAACCATTTTTTACTTATTTAATTTAATTTTACTTCACGTACCCGACACGCCAAATTTTGAGTGCTGCGGCGCGGAGGAGAATGGTTCTCGATTGCATAGAACCAGGACCCGAGATGAGGGCTGCATTGTCTTCTGTGCCCTTCATTGGTCTGGGCTTGTTTGGTGGTTCGGCACGGCAAGCTCTCCAATGTTGCGTCCACGGTTGCGGAGCAGGAAGTTGTCGGCAAGTCGTGGAAGTCGGCGAAGAGGACTCGGCCACAGCAGTTCTATAAGCAGCACCGGCAGGAGCAGCAACGACAGCGGCAGAGATCGCCATTCTATCCATCTGGCCGTGATGCCCATTGGGCATCCAGTTCTCAAGGACCTGGCTGATCTATCGTCTTCGTACAAAGCCTCTAATAAGAGGCTGTGTGAAGATAATAGGAAGGGTGGTGGCTTGGGACGTACTGGCTAACGTAAGGCCAGCCGGGGTGGTGGTTCCGGGCCATCCTATGCCAAGAAGCCGCGTGGTGGGTGTGGTAGACAGTCCTGATGGCCTTCCGGCGAGACCCGTACCCGTGGTGCCAGGAATGCATGGATTCGAGAATCTTCACCAAAACGAATTAACGTCTTGTCATGCAACATCGACCGCGAGCTGTGTGCAGATTCCTGCCGTCGGAGGCAGACTTCAACTGATTAGTCTGTCATTGGCTAAGAAAAGGCTATGAACCGGACTGGCTCATCCATCAATCATTAGTTCCATTAACATCAACTCCCGTATGGACTCCAATTCCAAGGGAATCCGATCATATCGAGGTCATTTGCTCAGAAATAAAAGATCATCTGTGGAAGAATGCGATTCATTTAGTCCGCCATCAGTCCTCCCTGGTCTTCTATTCGATGATTTTCCTCATTCTGAAACACACAGGAGGTTGGAGACCGATTCTCAACCTCAAGCCGCTGAACAACTATTGTTTCACCAAATTTTGGATGGAAACTGTAGCAGCGGTGATGGCAGGGCTGAGAAAGGGCATGTGGGAACTATCGATAGATCTGAAGGATGCTTATTTTCATATTCCAATCTCAATCCCTTTTCAGAAATACCTTTGCTTTACATTCCAAGACAATCTCTAGGAGTTCAATGCTTTGCCATTCGGCCTGACCACAGCTCCAAGAGTCTTCAACTAAGTGATTATCGCCATGACTTCTTACCTAGACGACTGCCTGCTGAAGGCGGGGAATCCAGTCACTCTGTGCAACAATCTTCAGGTAGTCCTGGCCTTACTAAAGGACCTAGGATTGATTGTGAATCTAGAGAAATCAGAATTGACTCCATCCCAGGAGTTTGTATATCTGGGTGGGTTTACTAGTATCTCTGGAGAAGGTGGTGCCTTATGCGGCACTCAGGCACAGGGCATTCAGATGTATTTAATGTCATTCTGGTCTCGGACAATGGATTCCAGTAAAAGAACCATTGATATTTCACCTTCAGTGGTGGTTGTCAGAACAGAATCTCCTGCAAGGTGTTCCTTTACAGCCTCCTCAACCGCAGATGTCAATTCTCACGGATGCATCGGTGACAGGGTGGGAAGCAGTATTGGATGATCTGTCAGTGTCGGGGGAATGGGAAGCGCAGAAACACAAGTGTTCTCGATTTTATTAGCAGTGACAGTAGCACTTCAAAAATTCAAGAGCCTATTTCAAGATAAGATTGTCCTGATAAGGACAGACAATTCCACAGTGGTGTCCTATTTGAACCGCCATGGCAGTACAAGGTCACCAGAGTTGTACATGATGATTTGGAACCTTCTGCTGTGGTGCCAAGAGAGGAATATTATTCTTCGCGCAACACACATTCCAGGAAGATTGAACATCCTAGCGGATGCTCTCAGTCGAAGGGCGCTTTGTCGTCTGAAGGAATGGCAGCTCAACCAATCAGTGTCTGAGGTTCTATTCAAACATTGATGCAAACCAAATGTGGATCTATTTGCGATGAATGGAAACATGAAGATGGTCACATACGTGTCACCGATCCCAGACCCGCTAACCTTAGCAGTAGATGCACTGGCGATAAGTTGGAAAGGAATGTACGCTTACGCGTATCCGTAACAATTCTCATCCCAAAAGTTCTGGCAAAGATGGGCACATGCCAAGTACTACTGATCGCTCCTCATTGGCCAGGCCGATCATGGTTTACGGATCTGCTGGACCTTCTGGTCTGCAATCTGGTCCTTCTTCCAGACAGAAGGAACCTGATATTTCAGAACAAAGGTCTGTATCATCACGACAGACCGGAGATGTTCTAATTGACTGCATGGATCTTATCAAGTAGCGAGCAATTGAGAGTAGCTTTTCTGAGCAAGCAGCGAAGTTTGTCGCTACAGCCAGAAGGGAGTCAAGCACCAGAACATATAATTATAGTTTCAACAAGCTTGCAGAGTGGTGAGAGAAGAAATATTAATCCCTTTTCTGCATCTGTTCAACATATACCTGTTTATACGAGGTTGACAAACTTATGCCTTTAACCCTAGCAGCATATAAGTCTGCTTTAGCTTCAGTTATTCCCAGTCTGGCTCTAGTAGGAGGTGAGAACGACACGTTAAATGAAGTTATTAAAGGACTGAGCGATCTGTGACCTAGACAGCCAATTCCTCTCTGAGCATGGAATCTATCTCTTGTTCTACAGGTTTTAGGGCATGCTCCCTTCGAACCAATCAGATCTATTGATATTAAACTGTTAATTATTAAGTCAGTTTTCTTGGTTGCAGCAGCATCAGTGAGAAGAAGCGAAATTCATGCGCTTTCTGCCGAACAAGACCGTTTTGTTGTTACGGGTGAAGGTTTAAAGATGTGAGGACTAGATACCTGATCGCTCTGATTAACTTGACAATCATAATACAGATTCTCCTTTACCAGAAGACCAAAATGCTTTTAAAATTTTTGTAATCGGCCCGGCCAAAGCTGAGATAAGCATATAGCAACCACCTTGACAACCAAATGTTTTTAGCTATCGCGCTAGAGTTGTGACGTCACACCGGGATGACACCAATTCCTATTAATCTAGATTATTATCTCGGGGAGCATAGCTAGGCTCTCTACTGCTGCGCGTGTTAGGCACCTATGTACCTATTCTTTGACAATTCATTGTTCACACAGGGACACTACATTGTTCGAGATGCACAAAGGTTCAATAATATCAATAAGTTGATGATATTTTTATTGATTAAACTTAAAGGACAGACCTTATGATCACGGTGCCTGACATCACAATTCTAACGTATAGGCCTGTTAGAGGTGACAGTAACATCAGATTTCATGTACGTGAATTAGGCTATATTTAATCAAACCCACACACTTCTTGGAATACAATTCTACAAATGCATATATTTCTTATCTTTCTGGATTGACTGCAGAGATTTTGCATGGATGATAGGCATGCATGTACACAAATGTACAACTTTTTAAATGATAGTTAAGTCACAGGCATTTGAAGTTTACCCTCCTATTTCTTATTATTAGCATATTTCATATACTACTATGTGTATTATATATATATAGTAGTATATGAAATATGCTAATAATATGAAATAGTAGGGTAAACTTCAAATGCCTGTGGTTAAGTAGGCCTAGCCGCCTACACCGCTCAGTGCACGTACGATCGCAATTTACCATTGTGTAGGCTTATGAATAAATTTATGATTGCAATATAGCAGTTACTCCAGTTATGTGTTTAAAGTTAACTAAAATGTCGGGTAAATATAAATCTAATCTAAACTAATCTATTTGCGTATAGTCTACATTGACATATTTTTGATACACGGTTTGTTTACAATTTAGCATTTTAGGCAGCGGTCGAGGTGCGTAGCGAGGCTTTCACTGCAGTCCGCACGCTTATAGTACAACTTAAATAACATATACTGTTGAATATTTTGAACATAATTGGGTTGAATTTCAACCCAAATTGTGTTCAAAATATTCAACATGACGTTTCTTTTATCATGTTCATATGGTTCTAACTAACATATTTGTGTTTTTGCTTTGGAAGCATTTAAACTTATTTATGAGCTGCGCTGTAAATAAAGATAATACGCTAGCGACCTCTGAACATCTGTCAGTTCACCTACCTATTTAAAATTTGTACATCCGCTACAGTTTTGCTTTTTGATAACATTGAAATATGAGTGTATGCTACTTCCATACATGGAAGAAGTTGGTTTGAAAACGATATACCGTATTTCGCTTAATAGTAGCCTAGGCTTCTATTAGGACAAGAGGTGTTCAATTTCCAACCAACCATCTCTGAGAAGGGGGTGGACTTATATTACAGAGTTTTCCCAAAAAGGTTTTCTAAAATGATACCACGGAAATTCAACGTATTTTCTCCCGTAAAAATTCCCACCGTCTACGCCTATGTTTAATATATACCTCAAAACATCACTGGGGAAGTGAAATTATTTGATTTGAGCACCTAAATATTGTTTATCATTTAATAAAGCTTGTTTATTACATCAAAATTAATCGACAATTTGGCGTCGCGAAAAATTCAAATCACGTGATTTGCCTCCAATTGAAGAGTTTATTTTAGAGCGAGTACTCGGATATAAATATTCTGGAATCGGGGACTCGGAACTCGGGAATACCTATATATTATCATTGCGCGATAGGAACTGAGTATTATACTGATCTTAAAAAACAGGTACCCGTTTGATAAACTCCCGTTAGCGTATAATATCTCGCGAGCACATGATGCCTCCCATCTCAAGAACCGCTGGCTCGCCAACTTAAGAAGCCGGCTATATTGTCGTTCGTAATAATTCAATTTGTATCTCGGCGTTACAAAATTGATGCGCATCTTCTCCCATGCTTGTTGTTTGGTACATAGATTTGGGTATTTAATCATGCCAAGACTGTTTTACGCACATTTTGACTACACACGCACGCACGCATGCACGCGCGCGCGCACGCACGCACGCACGCACGCACGCACGCACGCACGCACGCACACACACACACACACACACACACACACACACACACACACACACACAAACATACACACACACACGTAAGTGTTGACCCATACATGCCTCTACATTATTATTATACAAACACATTGGCAAAAGCTTATAGGTAAACACGGACACATTTATTGTACATTCGCAATCTTCAGAAAAGGTTGTAACTGCACTCTATAGCCTATACATTTAGATATGAATAATAGTACAATTATAGCCATCGTCAACCTCTCCCACCCACTTCGATCATCACACTCACATCCATCCATCCATCCCAGATATTACATAATACACCTAGTCCATTCAAGAATGGTAATGGATTCGCAATTAGGCCTACTAGACTACAGAGTGTTTGTCACATGCATTGAAATATTGCTGATTTTCAGCATTGCCCATGGTGTACCATAGTTATAGGCATATTATTATGCGCATATAGCTATCCATGAAACCATTAAAAATGAGTAAATATCATAATAGATTTTTTTAAATCATGATTTTTTATTTCTTGAAGACCTAGCTTCAACCTGACATAATTTATGTTATGGTAGGTAAAGTCTATCCTGTTAAACGCACGTTTTAAAATGTTACCTTTGTACTACAGACAGAGAAATATTGACCCAGCTCACAGCGCCGTTCCCGGTGTGACGTCACAGCGAGTAGTGATGTGATTCAGATTGAGGCATCATTTAATCTCGTTATTTGGGCTGTCTAATATATTTTTCTCATGCCAAAGTGACGCTATTGTGTCTAAATAGTGTAGTAGACCATAAAATTAATTGAAACTTGTTATCGACCGCAAGTCCTCACAGGACCTTTAAGACTACTACCACGTCTTTGTTTCCTGGCAAAGAATCAGTCACTTAAGTATCCAGGGCAGCCAATTTTAGTTATGCATGATCCAAGCTGTTCTGCTTGGTATCCTGTCAGATGTCTGAAGATGTATAAGAAACATACAGATGAGTGGAGAGATGACCCAAAATCTCTGTGGTTATGTCTCAAAGCTCCTCCTCTTCGCGCCTCGAAAAACACTTTCTCGTTGGATAGTCGATGCTCTTCAGATGTCGCATAAAATCGCAACAGGAAAGCAGATTGATCGCGCGAATGCCCATCAAGTCGGAGCACTTGTAGCATCATCGGCCCTGTATAAGGGTGTCTCATTAGAGGAGGTGATGTATGTAGCACAGTGGCTAGCCGAGTCAACATTTACTGATTTCTACCTTCGCGATATCTCCAGCGCACGTAATCCGGTAGCTGTCGCCAATTTATTGAATCTTAGGCCACATCCGACCACTCTTAACTCAAATATCGTAGGGTTTCCCACAGGCACTGACACGGTTTAAGTGACTAATGATAATAATAATATTAATAATATTATTGTTTCGCTTACAGTCGAAATACCAGACTGATTAAGTGGAAGGTCTGATTCTTGAGTATACTTATTCATTGTAACAGACTTTAGACTCATTCCAATTTGAAAATCTGGTCAGGTTATTGATAGTTTTTCACAATTTAGAAGTTGTAGTAGCTTCTTTACACTCTCCTGGACTGCCCTAGCCGGGATGTGGGGCTCACACTGGTCTGGTGAGTGTTGCCTCCCTTTTGACAGCCCTCTGGAATTTGTGCGGACAAATGGGGTGGGGGGGGGTTGGAGGGGAGAGAGGGAGCGCAGTCTAGACCGTGGAAGTTTAGCACTCCAGCGTTTCCTGGCTGTCGAAATCCGGAGATTATCATAATAGTACATCTGATAAGTTTATTCGAAGTAGAATCAAAAAAGCATCCGCTTTTGTTTCTACGAGAATTGCTAATACTTAGCAGATGTACTATGGCCCACCTCAGCCGCCCCTCTGAGTTGAGACAGCTCCTTTCGCTGTTTGTCAAGACAAATATAAGACGAATCTGACTGTTCTGGGGAATTGACTCGGTACCTGGAGCCTATGGTAATTCCCGGACACAGTATGGGCAGGACCATGGAGAGTGTGGAGTTTTAATTGTTTATTTTGAGCTAGAATAGATAATAGACATCATAATAGTACATCGGGTAAGTATTATCAATTCTCGTAGAAACAAAAGCGGATGCTTTTTTGATGCAGTGCTTAGCTAGGAATAGGTGTGGCATAGCTATAATTATATCCCCCCAATTGATAAGCCCAGCACATTGTTTACTGAGCAATTTTGATTTGTGTGGAGCTCTATATTCCTTTCTTGCAGACAGGGCAGTCAAATGTCCTTATCCTTGCTCAAGCAATGGAGTAGGCTCAGTATCTGGTGGGACAAGGCAGCCTCACTTGAGCAGCACAGCATGGCTCTGCTATTACTCACTAAGCTCCTCATTATTGACAGTCAGGTAATTTGAATAACAACATCATAATTTACATACTAATAAGCTTGCCAATTTCTGTCAGTATTCATGGTTTTAATATTACAAGTTATGATTATTAGTATTGTTTCATATTATTGCAGTATAACAAAGTGAATCCTGTGTAATAGTTATTATATACATTGATTTTAACCTACATTTTCAAATCCTCAGATTAACCGCTATCTTGTAGTCGTTTAGAGTTATTCGAAGCTGACGTTAAAACAGCCACGACCTCCCTACCCAATTGGCCCAGGATACATAGCCTTGTATAGAACAAGTGCATGAATAACAATCTGCATCATCATTGTAGGTAATGGATTGATTCATGCCAGAAAATCTGAACTTTTTATTTTCCAATAAGTTCTTCAAATTTCATTACTTTCTCCCCCCACCCACCCCCACACCCTAGTTTCCTCAGATACCAAGCATTCAGCAGTCTCAGATGTCCATGCTATGTGCTATGTGTCATCTCTATGTTATATGAACTGCTTATCCCCCCCCCCCACACCCCCCTCACCCACAATTTTCCATCAGATGCCAAGCATTCAGCATTCTCTGATGTCCTTACTATGTATCATCTCTATGTTATGTGCATTACTTTCCCCCCCAGGTTTCATCAGATACCAAGCATTCAGCATTCTCCGATGTTGTTGCTATGTATCAGTGCATGCTTACGGACACCAGAACTGGACTAGCTTTCAAGGTAACAATAGCTGATAATTTTGCAAAACGTCTGTTTGTTCGTGATATTCTATTTCTACCCCTATTATTGTTAGTCTTCCCACAGTGACTTTGTCATGACATGGATTAACCCTTATAGTACAAAACTGGTAGCTTTTCGTTTTATTCACTTTGAGGATAGTGCTGCTTAATTTGAATGTGAAATAGTTTGTCATAAGTCATGATTAGTATTGCAATAATTTGGGTGTCAATGCAATCAATGATGCACTCGTTTTACAGTCTATTAGGTAGATTATATGTGGATGTGTGAAATGGAAATTTGTAGATGTAAAGTAGCAATATGCTTAAAATCTGTGTACGGTGAGAATTATTTTCTCCATTTAATAATATTGCAGTTTTTGTCTCGTCTGCGAAGCAGAAAAAGCGAGACATAGGTATCACTTTTCCGACGGCGTCGTCGTCAACATTAATGTTCTGCGTTTAGCAAAAGTTCTCAGCTTATATTTCAGGATTGGTTAAGCCTATTGCAACTAAACTTGGATACATGGTTACCTATAATGATAGGAAGCAGCATGATGATGTTGGGTCACAAGGTCAAAGGTTACGGTCACTGTGACCTTGATACAGAACTCGGTTATTTCAACATTAAGTTTTTGCGTTTAGCAAAACTTCTCAGCTTATATTTCAGGATTGGTTAAGCCTATTGCAACTGAACTTGGATACATGGTTACCTATAATGTTAGGAAGCAGCATGATGATGTTGGCTTCACAAGGTCAAAGGTCAAGATCACTTTGAACTTGATACAGAACTCTGCTTTTTCAACATTAAGTTTTTGCATTTAGCAAAACTTTGCAGCTTATATTTCAGGATTGGTTAAGCCTATTGCAACTAAACTTGGATACCTGGTTACCTATAATGTTAGGAAGCAGCATAATAGCGTTGAGGGCAGAAGGTTAAAAGTCGAGGCAACTGTGACAAACAGGAGACAGACGAGACATTTAATTCCGCGGAATTCTTGTTAAAGAGAATCAGTTGTGTGAAATAATCTAATTTAATGTTTGTTCTAGGTGAGTGTTAATTTGCATACAGTCCATGTGTCATGCTAACAGTCCATGTTTCATGCTGACAGGACATGTTTCATGCTGACAGGACATGTTTCATGCTGACAGGACATGTTTCATGCATACAGTACATGTTTCATGCATACAGTACATGTTTCATGCTGACAGGACATGTTTCATGTATACAGTACATGTTTCATGCATGCAGTACATGCTTCATGCTGTCTATGCATGTTTCATGCAGACAGTACATGGTTCATGCATACAGTACATGTTTCATGCATACAGTACATGCTTCATGCTGTCTATGCATGTTTCATGCATACAGTACATGTTTCATGCATACAGTACATGTTTCATGCTGACAGGACATGTTTCATGTATACAGTACATGTTTCATGCATGCAGTACATGCTTCATGCTGTCTATGCATGTTTCATGCAGACAGTACATGGTTCATGCATACAGTACATGTTTCATGCATACAGTACATGTTTCATGTATACAGTACATGTTTCATGCATACAGTACATGCTTCATGCTGTCTATGCATATTTCATGCGGACAGTACATGTTTCATGCTGACAGGACATGTTTCATGCTGACAGGGCATGTGTCGTGCTGACAGTACATGTTTCCTGCTGATTAAGCTTCCATTATTTAATTTGCTATTGTATATTCTGATGACTTGATTAAGTGTCTATTTTTAGTGTCGAGCTCTGGACTTACTGCCCTTCTTCTGTACCATGCCTGAGTGTGAGATCCATAAGCTTAAGTAAGTGCTGTAAATCTTTAACCTAGATCTCATCAATGGCCTATCTAATATGTTATATTCCTAAATATATTAGTGTTTATATTTAACCCTTTAAAAGACAAATTTTGTTTAAGAAATCAAAATATCTGCTTATTGAACATCCATTTTCAGAGACTATTTCTTTAATTCTCCACTATAATGACTGGCTCGGTTATCTATCCAGGTATTCTAGTGGTAAATTTTCCAAAATAGTCTCTTGGTCTGCAAATGAACATTAATCAAGATCACTGCAGTGGTCGGTTCTGACTGGTTTGGTCATTAAATGGTTTAGTTGAAGCGATCAAGATGGTCCCAGCACCTCTGCTAACTGCCATTCTCAGTCTTAATATATGATTTTATTACGGATTTATAGTGTTTCTGCTAATTACATTGGTATTGAGCCCTGTGTGAATGTCTGGGAGCCAACAATGGTATGAAATGATGCCTGATATCAGCCATCCACTATTTAACCCTTTGACACTTGAAATTCCAGTGTCTCAAATTCAAAACAACTAATCAGGAAAACTGTTGGATATTTTGAAACTAATTTAACTGGAACCTGTTGCTGCCATATGCAAATTAATTTCAAAATATTCATCAGACTTCCATCATAATGAATTTGTTGTTTCTGGTACGTCTTAAAGGGGTAAGGATGAAATAAAATATTCAAGGTTACCTGATTATGCAGCAAATAAGGTGATTGAGCTCGAGTATTGAAGCTCATTGCCCTTACAATGGCATCAGCAATGGAGGGATCCTTTACCGTTTCATTCCAAAACCAAACAAGCACAGCCTCTGCAGTGGTCTTGAGGAATGTCCATTTGCAGGCCAGAGAATTCTATTTTTGAAAATTTACGGAGCCAGCCATTTCACTAGTAAATTTTGAAAAATAGTATTCTGGGTGGCAATTGGACATTCAATAAGCAAATATTTGATCTTCTTGACAAAATTGAGGTATTAAAGGGTTAATCTGTGACAAATATCTGACGTCAAAATCAAAATGTCTGACAAAGTGTCAGAATTGTGTCTTGTGAATCCACAGTTTAGTAAATATTGTGTTGAATATTTTGAAAGTAATTTAATTTGATGTTGAAATTGAGATTCTGGAATTTCAGGGTTAAATGTTTTAAAATAAATTCAAATGTTTTACCAAAATTGGCGGAGGTTAGCTCGAAATGGGTGGGACATAGTTAGAAATGGACCCTCTTTATCAACTCAATGAGGCACGCTGGGTGAGTGGTTAGGGATTTGAGCTCGTAACTCTAGGTTCGCAAGTTCACTTCCCTGCCGATCCGCCGAGTTGTGTCCTTGAGCAAGTCACTTAACTCTGCGTTGCTCCAGTTGACCTAGCTGTAACTAGGTACCTGAGATGACATGGCTCTCTGCGCACCATATGTGGCTGCTGGGCTTAGACTGTCAAATGAACAGGAGTTCTACTTCGAATAATACAAACCAGATGTACTATTACACAAAATGTATGATAATGTCTATTATCTAGTCTAGCTCAAAATAAAGAATTAAAACTCCGCACTCTCCATGGTCCTGCCCATACTGTGTCAGGGAATTACCATAGCCTCCAAGTACCGAGTCAATTCACAATTACAGTCAGATTCGTCTATTTTGCACTCCAATCTAGTCGCTCGTTTTTTGCTCTCAAATTTGCAATTTCTTGAGGATTTAAACCATCTCTATCTGATTCGTTGCCGCAATCATGGAAAGGAAAGGAAAGTCGTCGCAGGGGCAGGTTGTATCAATCTAAAATTTATACATTCGTGACGTAATTGCTGTTTGAATTTTCCTTAAATTGGCACATTGTTTTAAAATGGTAGCCATTGTTGGAGTCGCTCCTTTGCCCGTTAACTTTTTTATCTTATCCGGGTACTCGGTTAATTTCTCTTGCGACTCGGTCCTTTCCAATATGGATGCGCCCATAGCCAAGATTGTGGCGCCCATGATTATCATTTTGTTTTGGCTTGGCGTGTCTATGCATTCAGTTTTAAGCTGATCATTAGCTCTCGCTTCATTGTCGAGGGTGTTTGTAGCGATCGGTCTTATTTTCTTGGTTATTTTAACGTTAGTTAACTTCTAAGCTGAGTTTATAAAATTTTCACTCAAAATATTTTCAAATATTTCCTGCCTAAAACTTGAAAGATAATGTTTCTACAGTACAGATCATAGTTAGCTTTACTGTTTGACGAAGCAAAAACGAAACTAAAATGTGTGTTTTTAGTTACCAAACCTCGTAGCGTTTACAGATGTGGCCAAACTTACTACGCGTCATTAAACATAAAGTGGAATCGGAATACAGTCTGTCAAGGAGCTGTACATCTATACATTTATTACCTAATATCTAACTTGCAATTGGAGCCATAGATGTGTTAAGTACATGCATCGAGTATTAATCCAAAAGCGCCATCAATTACCCCCAAAATAATGAACATTCATCACCTTTAGTTATTTTTAGTGACTTTAAATGATAATTGCCGAGTCATATCATCGTAATCGTAATTTTGTATCAAATGGACGTGTGTGAACTCCGCACCTGGGTATTCTTTACTGTGTATGAAGCTGGGGGTGATGGCGGTGCGAAAAAATTAATAAATTTTCAATCCACAATTTATCTTGAAAGCTGGATGAATATACCAAGATATTCTCTGGAATGGGTTTATTACAATATAGTCTAATTTGAGCCGACTTAATAGGCATAACCTTTTAGAACAATATATGCAACCATTGCAGCTAATTTTATAATGTCTTATAACGGAAAGGGAAGCGATCTACAAAATCTGCAAACTTGACATTCAGTTGTTTTCGAAATACGGTATTTCATATATAATATGTAACCGAAAATCTCCGCTTGTACATAATATGCATGCGTACATAATTGTTTTACCTGCGCCTGATATCCGAGTACGTAAGCTCATTACCCGTTTTCACTTCAAGAGTATACTTACCTCGCTAATACTTTTTGATATTGCTAAATATCGGCTTTCACTCAATAAACACTCAGATTAAAACAGTTAGGTGCCCCTACAGGGCAAGGAGTCAGAGTGTAGTCTGGCGGATGCCAGCCCCACCACCGCGCATGCGCAGACTAGCACTTCCTCTTTGCTAATTTATTGGCAGAGAGTCTACACATGTTTTTGTGCTAGAGCTTTTCTAAACTCTTTTCAAAGTCTTTTGAGTGTTATTTAGAAGTGATAACCCCTGATTAAGATGGCAGGAAGGAATACTTCGCCAGTGGAGGGCCCAGGACCTATTTAGTGAGTTTTTTCCCGGTGTAATGTGTTTCCGGGACTCGCGTTTACCGTGATAAGCGCCTTGTTTAGTTGGTTTATTTCAACTAGGTGCTATATAATACTAATCTCTCTTTGTGTTTATGTCCACAGGTCTATGTGAGGATATGTAATGGACATCACAGCATCAGAGAGTTTGTTTTTCTCTACCTTGGTTCCATTTCCTACTAATACTGTTAGGTTATCTAACCAAAAATTTTTTGTGTTCAGTGAGTCGGAGGCCTAGTATAAAGGTCTTCTCACTTTGCCCTCTTGATCCAACTCCTTCCCCTAAGGTGGAGAGTGTTAGGAGGCGTAGTCTTGGTGGAGTGCTCCAGGTCATCACGTTGAATGGTTTGTCTATACAAGGTGTCAGGTATCTAATTATTGATATGAGGTGATGTTAATTATTTTAGAGAAAATTAACTGTATTTACCATTGTTATCAGTATGTATCTGATGGTTGTGTAGTCGGAATGTCCATTCTGTACATGTTCTGGTTATGGATACAATTCGTCCTTGCACTTGGATGTTTGTTATGGATCGATTTTTTCCTGTCATAGGATTAATGACGTCATAATCAGCCTTGCTCTTTATTAACAATTAAAGTTTTGTCCAACGCTGGTTTCAGATGATTATTGATCATTATGATCATTTCCCTCTCTTTGAGTTGGTTTGAGTTTCTAAGCTTAACTAAGTTGCTCATTGTCCTCGTCCTTTGCCCTGTTTCAGAGACCTGGTTGCTCGTCCTGTGGACGTTTCTTGGAGGAAAAGTTTCTTCCTCATCTCTGCTATCAGTGTAGCCTCTGTGGTCCCTTGATTAATTGCGAGATATGTAAGCACTGGGGGGGGGGCGAACTAATGTCCGAATTCTTGTGCTTACAGGCGAAGGACAAGGTGGTGGAGGAGGAGAAGAAGAAGCAGAAAAGAGAGGGTATGAGTAAGAAGGGTAAGAGGAAGGCCTCGTCCGCGGTGGATATGGAGGCCTTCCGGACCGAGATGTTGAGAGAGATGAAGAGGGCAATAAAGGATTTGGTTCCAGAGTTGCTTCATGGCATGCTCCCTGGACCAAATCCTTTGTTGTCCTCATCATCTGCTTCAGAGCAGGTAATCCCCACCTCTGAATCGCCTTTCCGTAGGCCGTTTCCGTTGTTCGAAGATTCAGAGGTGGCCCCATTAGAAGGGGCGTTCCACGACCCTGGCAGCAGGCTGGGTGCCGCGCCGGGGGGTCGTGGACGGCTGTCGCTGGAACCCGCAGGCTGCTTATCAGTCCAGGGGTATCCGCACGCCGCGGGTGCCAGTGCCTCCTATGGCACCTTTCCTGGCCAGTCTGGGGTAGCTCTCTTTGCTGACCCAGAGTCTAATCTTTCTGGCCAGGAGGAAGAGGATTACTTGTTAGGGTCACCGTCTGAGGACGTGACCATGGATTATGATGTCTGTGCACCCCTCGCGGGGAATACAGGCGAGTTCACGGCTCAGAAGGTGGCCCTGGGCGCTGCTGATGGCCAGCGTTACCGCATACCTCGGCTTGCCGAGAGTGTCGCTGGTGCTGGCCGGGGCCGTGGTGGGGTGGTATCTGCCCCGCGCTCTACCACGGCGCCTGCTCCTGGTCAGGCCAGTGAGATTAGCATGCCTGTTCTTTCGGGCTCGCATCTTTTCCCTGGCTTGCCTGGTGTATCAGCATATCCGCCGTCAAGCTCTGCTGCTTGCGCTCAGGAGGAAGACGAAGGCCCCCGTCTTGTAGAGCGCTCGCAGCTAGCCACGGAGGAGGATTGGTCTGATGCTTGCCAGTGGCTGGTAAGTGTTAGGCCAGATCTGCCCGTGGAACAGTCTGCTAGCCAGCGTGACCACATGCCGTGGTTAGCTGGTAAGGCTACTGCTAACGCGATGCCATCTCTGCCGCTGGCAGAGCATGTCGTTGACATGTTCGAGGCGGCGGAGACGTCCATTAAGGCGAATGGGCGTCTCGCGAAGGCCCCTCGCGAGGTGGCCAGGCGTTGCCGCATCGTGCCTCTGGATTACCAGAGGTACGGTGTGGTACCCAAGCCGAGCGTGGATGACCGCGAGGCTTTGGGTGAGGATGCGCGGCCAGGCTCCCGTTCTGACACGGCTTCGATTGCCGCTCTGTCCCACGTCTCCCAGCTGTTACAAGGGGTAGTAACGGCATCCGCATCGCGCCAGCCGAGCCCGGTCACAGTCCAGAGAGCCATCCAGGATGGTATCAACCTGGCTCTGGACTGCATGACTCGGTCGGTGACCAGGAGTGTCCGGGCAAGGCGCACGTTTGCCTTGGACAATCTGTGCCCGTCCCAGGACCTGTACAATAGGCTACTGCGTACGCCTATGACAGATCCTGGTCTCTTTGGAGGTGAGGGATGTAGACACCTCCAGGAGACGGTTACTCTGGTCAATAACCAGAGGGCGCTGCGCGAGCAGTTTGAAGTGCTCCGTCGGGAGCGCGTTCGCGCAGCTCCCCCTGCGTATCGTCCCCTGCAGGCTCGAGGTGAAGGTGGCCAGGTCAGAGGCCAACCACCATCGCAGCGTCGGCCTCGGCCGCGTGCGATTCGGCCAGCAGTGAGGGGGCGCACGCTCCTCAGGCGCAGTCAGCCAGGCAGCCACCCGTGCACCGGGGTGCGCGCGGTGCTGGCCGTGGCGCGCGAGGATCTGGTCGTGGTAATCTTGCCTGACGGGCCGGTTACCGCGGTGAGAACCACTCCAGTGTTTCTGGCAAAGGAGACAGTGCCACTCTTGCACTCCTTATGTCCACCTCTCTCCCTAGGTGGACCAGTGGGAGGCCGGCTAGCGGACCACAAGCAAGAGTGGGAACGGTTGACTCAGGACCGTTTAGTCTTGCGATGGCTTTCAGTCGGGTATTATCCCGATTGGATAACAGGCCCGCCATCGCGAGTGTCTCTAGTGCCAGTCTGGACTCCAAATCCGAGAGATCCAGAGCAAAGGTTGTGTATCGAGGAGGAGATAAATTCCCTCATACTAAAAGGAGCTATTCAGCCGGCACAAACGTGTCCGGGCTTCTATTCAACCATGTTCTTGGTAACAAAAAACACCGGAGGGTGGAGACCAATTCTCAACCTCAAGCCGTTGAACAAGTTCATAGAGATGCCCAGTTTCAAGACGGAGACTGTGCGCTCGGTGTTGGCGGGGTTAGAGAGGGGAATGTGGACAGCTTCAATAGATTTGAAGGATGCTTATTTCCACATTCCCATAGCCAGGAGTTTCCGTCGCTTCCTGAGATTTGCATTCCAGGGCAGACAGTGGGAATTCAGGGTGTTACCCTTCGGAATTTCCACCGCTCCTCGGGCTTTCACCCGTGTGGTTCTTGTGATCACGGCATACCTCCGCAGGAGAAGCATAGCAGTCCACACATACATAGACGACTGGCTGTTAAAAGCACACACCCAGGAAAGTGTATCGACCAATCTGGAGATTGTTTTGAAAACTCTCACGGATTTAGGCTGGATGATCAATTTCCCAAAATCAGAGCTGACTCCATCCCAGAAGTTTGTTTACCTGGGGATGTTCTTCGATCTAGAGACAGGATATGTTTATCCTACTCATGGGAGAGTTCAGAAACTCATCTCAGTAATTCAGTCATTGTGCGACAGTCGTCATGTCCTGGCACGGGTTTACTTGAGAATGCTGGGGTTGATGGTTTCGATGGAACCAGTTATTCCTCAGGCTGCCTTACGCAGGCGGCCGATCCAGCTTTTTCTCATGACACAATGGACCCAGAGTACGGGTTCACTGGACTCGATTGTGTCAGTGTTGGCGCCTCTAATTCACCAGCTGCAATGGTGGTTGAAGACAGAATCTCCTAGTGGGGGTTTTGCTAACCCCTCCCCACCCTCAGGTGACTGTGTATACAGATGCATCGATGGAGGGTTGGGGAGCTTGCCTGGAAGAGTCCACAATATCAGGGCTGTGGGATCTGGATCAGTCAAAGGAACATATCAATCAACTGGAACTATGAGCAGTAGTCCTGGGCCTGGAACATTTCTTACTGAAAGTTCAGGGCAAGATTGTTCTTATTCGTTCAGACAACTCAACTGTAGTGACTTACATAAACCGCCAGGGCGGAACGAAGTCGCCCAGTCTCTGTATGATGACATGGAGACTGCTTTGTTGGTGCCTGGATCACAGGATTACCTTGAAAGCAGTTCATATTCCGGGAAGGTTAAATCTGCTAGCAGACTCATTGAGGATGAGTGTTTTATCCACGGAATGGCAACTAAATCAATGTGTGGCGGATCGTCTGTTCGACCATTGGGGGAAACCCAACATCGATTTGTTCGCAACGAAGAGGAATGCGAAGATGACGACGTACGTCTCTCCGATTCCAGATCCAAGCGCTTTCGCAACAGATGCGTTAGCTATCAGCTGGGCGGGAATGTATGCATACGCATTCCCTCCAGCAATCCTGAGTCCAAAAGTTCTTCAGAAAATCAGGCAGGAGGAGGGCCAAGTGCTTCTGATCGCCCCGGATTGACCAAGCCGATCATGGTATACGGTTCCTCTGCCTCTGATGGACGACATTATCTTCCAGGGCAAGGCCCTTCACAACAATCCGTCAATGTTCAGATTGACTGCGTGGATGTTGTCAAGGAATCTAGAATTAAGGAGGGCTTTTCTGAGCAAGCAGCCATGTTTATGGCCAAAGCCAGGAGGGGGTCAACCTCCAGAGCATATAATTATAAAATCAACAGATTTGCAGAGTGGTGCTCAAAAAGATGTATTGATCCAATGGATTCATCTATTCAGGAAGTAGCTGATTTCCTCTGTCACCTGTATGATGCCTATAGCCTCAAGCCTAACTCTATTGCTGGTTATAAGTCAGCTTTAATGTCTGTTATTCCTTGCTTGGCTAAGAGGGGAAGTGATGAAGTAAATACATTAAATGTATTAATTAAAGGCATGGGCAATCTAAGACCAAGGAATCCCCCTGTGATTCCGTCTTGGAGTTTATCGGTAGTGCTTCAAGTACTAGGGGATAAGCCGTTTGAACCACTTAGTTCCATTTCTATGAAACTATTAACTCTTAAAACTGTGTTTTTAATTGCTGCGGCCTCGGCTAGGCGTAGGAGTGTAATTCCTGCCTTATCAGCCGAGGTTGACCGTTTTGTGGTTACAGGGGAAGGCCTTAAGCTGCTACCTAGGATTAATTTCTTGGCTAAGAATCAGTCTTTGAAATATCCAGGTCAACCTATTGTTTTGCCTGCTTTAACTAGATATGATCCTAATTCTAAAGCATGGTGTCCCGTCCGGGCGCTGCTCCGGTACAAACAACGTACATCGGAGTGGCGCACCGACCAGTCAGCGTTATGGTTGTCATATATTGAACCCCATGGTAGGGCGTCTAAGGACACCATTTCCAGGTGGATTGTAGAATGTATTCAGTTTTGTCATAAATCCGCCACCGGAAAGCAGGTTGACGTGGCCAAGGCTCACAGTGTCCGCAGCGTAGTGACATCCACTGCCCTATTTAATGGGGTCCCTGTGGATGATATTATGTCGGTTGCTCAGTGGCACTGTGAGTCAAGTTTTACAGACCATTATCTCCGTGACACCTCTAATCCTCTCGCCTTGTCGATTTTGAAAAAATAACGAGGTTTACATTTTTTGATGAGGTTTCCTCATTGCTTATATATTTCACAATTAATTTATGGAAACAACCACTTTTTTGGGACTACATCATTCTTCACCACTGGGAAGATGATGTCAGCAGCCATTTCAACAAGGTCAGTCTTGTTCATGTGTTGTCCATTGTTGATTGTATTGTCACGTTACCCGTTGTTATTAACATGATGATGGTTTGTGTGGTTATGTGGTTCATTATTGAGAGTATACGAAAATGGAGCTTTTTCGTTTCTGTCCTGTAGTACATGGCACTTGTACGTAGAGAGCGTATAGGACATTGAGGTCATTCGAGTCTTCCTCCCAGGAAGGAGGGGGGGGGAGCGCATATGACATTCGGTCATCTCTCTTACATCGGTTGTGTTATCCGATGGTTGGTCAGATCCGGACTGTGTTTTCACACAGTTTCAGAAGTTTAAGTGCCTTAGACGCAGAAAAGCGTATAGGGATGAGCTGGTCTTTTGACCTCGCCTCCCTCCCGCCGAATTCCCTGTCGAATTCTGGCAATATCAAAAAGTATTAGGGAGGTAAGTATACTCTTTAAGTGAAATAAACGAAATCAAGGATTTCTTTTTTCACGAGAGAGTTGATACTTACCTCCCTAGATATGGACCCGGCCTCTCCACCCCACAGAGGCTCGGTCTTCAGGCTCTTAATAGTTACATGTGTGTCAGCCAATAAATTAGTCAGAGGAAGTGCTAGTCTGCGCATGCGCGGTGGTGGGGCTGGCATCCGCCAGACTACACTCTGACTCCCTGCCCACTAGGGGCACCTAACTGTTTAATCTGAGTGTTTATTGAGTGAAAGCCGATATTTAGCAATATCAAAAGTATTAGGGAGGTAAGTATCAACTCTCTCGTGAAAAAAGAAATCCTTGATTTCGTTTATTTCGTCAACGGGTATCACCATATCACGAGTCTGATTGGCTGAGAATACACGCATATTTAATGAGATTTAGCAAAGATAAAGGGTGTCCTACTGTTGCTGATGATATTACCCTATGTAGCAACTCTGCACAAGAACTGCAACTTATGCTTGACCAGACATATTCTTATGCATGTAGAGAAAGATACAACATTCATCCAGAAAAATCACCATCCTCTAAGCTTAATACAAAGTTGCATAGTTCAACCTCATCTACCTGGAATATGGGTAATACTCCACTACCAGTTACTGAGAAGACGACACATCTTGGCCTCGCCCGTACTGTGAAGAATGAAAGTTCTATCAATGCAGAATAAAAGATCTATCGCACAAAGATGTTGCTATGCCATTACAAACTCTGGCCTACACGGCACAAATGGATTATCACCAAAAGCGTGCTATCATATTTATATAATGTATGTCCTACCTCGCCTTTTATATGGAATGGAGATCTTCTCTCTCACCAAAAAACAGATGGACAGTCTTGAATCATTCCACATTAACATGCTAAGGACAATACTGTCTCTATCAATTTGTACTGCCAAATGCATTGTATTACTATTACTTGCAGTGAGGCCTATTGTCGCGGGACTACATATTCGACAACTTTTGCTATTAGGAAGTATCATCAGAAGTGAAAACCAGGTACTAAGGAATATAATGGTGAGACAAACCGCTCTTCATTCTGGTTCCGGTAACACAGCTGGATTACATATGTCCAAACTATTCTACATCAGTATGGTCTATATGCGCTAAATAGTCTAATGATTCTAACTCCTACCAAACTTCACTGGAAAAAACTAGTCAAGACAACAGTAGATTCATACTGGACACGGCACTTGACTCAGGAATGCAGTACAAAAAAGACGCTGCCATTTTATACCCTCTGCACTGCTTATTGGCAAAATGCACCAGTCTGTGCTCACTGTTTGTAATGAAGTAAAGAACGTGTGTAGATGTAGCATAAAAACCAGATTTCTTACTGGAATGTACCTAGTTCAGACAAATCTTGCCAAATTCAACCAAAATGAAATCGTCCCTACATGTCCACTTTGTCAGCTCGAACCCGAGGACTATGCCCATATGCTGTTAAAATGCAATGCCTTGCTGTCACACAGACGGAGTCATCTCTTAGAACTCAAACCATTAATTAGATCTACGCTTACCTATCAGAACTGGATTACTATCATTAGAGACATTAACACATTAACCCAGCTCATCATAGACTCTTATATGCTAATTGACTCAAATGTGATTCCAAATGACCCAGAACTGTGCAATGAAATAGAATCAATCGCGAGAAGATTATGTTACAACATCTACTGCGGGCGAGTTTACATGCTTAACACCGTAAGACATAGGTGCCGCAAAAATGTTCTGCACATGCATGCTCTACACGCTCACATGTACATCTCCACGTATTCTGATTTATCTACTAGTTAATTTAACATTTTCGCTGATGAAAGATATGTCTCTTCGTCAATCAGCAGTGTGAATACTAACCTTTCGTGTACAGTTAAGAAATATTAAATAATTGTTACCACACTGTTGTGTGGGTGCTCCAACCAGGTGGCGGGATATCCGTATTCAGAACAGATGGGCACATTTCATGTATGCCACAGACTAAAAAGTAGACAGATAACACAGAATAACGAAACTGTCAATCAGAAAGTGTGATGGCTAGATATTTGACCGCTTCGGCATCTTACCTCGGCCTTATTACTGACAGTGCTTGAAGTTAGTTTTCTCAAAAATTGTAAACGTGTGTGTGTGTGTGTGTGTGTGTGTGTGGTGTGTGTGTGTGTGTGTGTGTGTGTGTGTGTGTGTGTGTGTGTGTGTGTGTGTGTGTGTGTGTGTGACACATTCATAACAAATTTATTATTTTCTCTCGTCGGTTGAAATTGTTAATTCAATAGTAGAAGTACTTGTTGGAGATATTCCCACCCTGTATTATATAATGTGTTTGATTTCTGCGCTAATGTTTACCGATGAGGAAGCCACCACTACTGGAAAGACTTAAGATGAACTTGAAGCTGATACAGTACAGAGTGAGTGAACTGCTCCAGTCAGTCACAGAGTTTGCCTTTAAGTTTGGGCTATTTTGGTGCATTCACCATGATTATTTGTGCCGTTTGCATTTAATTAACTGTTAAAGTTTGTTCTATTGAATAATTATCTCTAACTAACATGATTATTAGATATACCAATAACACACCCAGAGTTAGTAGTTAGTCACTGTTATAAGAATTGTACATTTTAGCAATTGACCCTTTAACACTCCAGCTGGTTAAAACATCTTCTGTAGTGGCTTTGAGAAATGTCCATATGCAGAATAAGAATTATTTTTTTGAAAATCGACCACTGGGATAATGAGTGTCTCCCACTGGTAAAATTTCCGTAAACTAATTTTAGGATTAAAGGTCCAAGACATATGAAAACATTACTGTGACAGTGAGTGGTCAAACCCGGCATCTGAAATCAAATTCTCTTGAGAAATGACCATTTGCAGGCCAAGAGAAGACTATTTTTTTTAATTTGACCACTGGAATAACTGGCTTGATAACCAAGCTAATCATTACAGTTCTAAATGTTAAAAACCAGCCTCTGCAGTGTTCCTGAGAAACGGCGTTTTGCTGAGTAAGAGAATACTATTTTTGAAAATTTATCACTGGAATGACTGGCTCCCAGAATACTCCTGGTCAACAAATTGACATTTTATGAGACAATTGGAATTTTCTTGACCAAATTTATCCATTAAAGGGTTCGGCAGAAATTTACATTTTCTTGACAAATATTGGAAAATAAAGGGTTGTAAAGCTGAAGCTAAACTTACCTTTAACTACCTTGTTCTGCTGTTCACAGTGGGGAAAAATTCTCAATCCTTGTTCCACTGAATTTCACTTCAAAAGTATACTTACCTCCCTAATACTCTTTGATATTGCGAAATATCGGCTTTCACTCAATAAAACACTCAGATTAAAAAAGTAAGGTGCCCCTACTGGACAGGTAGTCAGAAGTCAGTCAGGCGGATGCCAGCCCCACCACTGCGCATGCGCCCACTAGTACTTCCTCTTTGCTAATTTATTGGCTGAGGGTTCCATGCAATTTTTTTGCTCCAAAGTTTTTGAACTTGCTCTGAAAAGTTGTGTTCTATTCTAAGAAGAAAAGTCCAGAGGAGGGCCCAGGACTGATTCATCAGGTGACTTCTAGTATATTTTAGCGAGTTTGTCCCGTTGTGATGTGTTTCCGGGACTCGCGTTTATCATGATAAGCGCCTAAAATAACTGGTTTATTTCAAAATGGCGCTGTGAAATACTAATCTCTCTGTGTTTATGTCCACAGGTATCTATCTATGACTGATCAGGACAGCACATCGTCAGAGGGTTTGTTTTTCTCTCCACCAAGGTGGTTATCTAACCAAAAATCTATGCCTAGTGAGTTGGAGGCCTCGGAAGAAGGTCTTCTCACTTTGCCCTCTTGGTCCACTTCCTTCCCTTTAAAGGTGGAGAGAGTTAAGAGGTCATAGTGTTGGTGGAGTTTCCAGTGCACCAGAGAGGATGGTTTGTCTATGCTAAAGACTCAGGTATTCTAGTTATGATATGAGGCACTTCAATTATATTTGAAAATATTTGTGAAATCTGCTGCCATTTTATCATTGTTTATCTGATGTTTGTATGGTCTCTATGTCAATCCTTTCTAGTTAGGATGTTCTGGATATGAATACAATTCGTCCTTACACCAGGATGTTTGTTTTGGATCGAATATCTTCTTATTTTTGAAGTTATGATGTCATAATCAGCCTTGCACTTTATTAACATTTAAAGTTTTTCCCAATGCTGATTTATTATCTTTGTAGGTGGTCATACGACCACCTTCCCTCTCCTTTTATTTTGGTTTTGAGTTACTAATTCTATTAACTAAAATACTCATTGTCTTCATCCTCTGGCCTGTTTCAGAGTCCTGGTTGTCCTTCGTGGTGTCGTTTCTTGAAAGACCGATTCGCCCCGCACTTGTGTTTCAAGTGCAGTCCCTGTGGACAACTACTTAAATGCGATATACGTAAACAGTGGGTAGGGGGAGGGGGGTGCGAGCTAATGACTGATTTTTTGTCATTACAGGCTAAGGAGAACGTGGCTCAGGAGGAGAGGAGATCTAAGAGAGAGGTATCTGGTAAGAGGAAGGCCTCGTCCTCTGTGGATATGGAGGCCTTCCGTGTTGAGATGTTGGGAGAGATGAAGAGGACAATCAAGGATTTGGTTCCAGAGTTGCTCCGTGGCATGCCTCCTGGACCAAATCTTTTGTTGTCCTCTTCATCTGCTTCGGAGCAGATAATCCCGCCTCTGAATCTGGTTTCTCTAAGGTCCTACCAGTTTTCGAAGATTCAGAGGTGGCCCCATTAGAGGGGTTTAGTCCAGAACATTGGCAGCAGCCTTGCCGCGCCGGTGGTCCATGGACGGTTGTCGCTGGAGCCTGGTGCCTGCTTATCAGGCCAAGGTTTTCCGCACATCGCAGGTACCAGTGCCTCCTATGGTACGTTTCCTGGCCAGTCCGGGTTAGCATTCTTCGCTGACCCGGAGTCTAATCTTTCTGGCCAGGATGAAGAGGATTATCTGCTGGGTTCTCCTTATGATGCTGTGACCATGGACATTGACGTCTGTGCACCCCTCGCGGGGAATACAGGCGACATTATCCATGGTTCTACTCACGCAGGAGTAGGTTCACGGCGCAGAAGGTGGCCCGGGGTGGGTCTGACAGCCAGGTGTACCGCATACCTCGGCTTGCCGAGAGTGTAGCAGGTGCTGTCCGGGGACGTGGTATGGCATTAAGCGCCCCACGCAATACCACAGCGCCTGCTCCTGGTCAAGCCAGTCAGTTTAGCATGCCTGTTCTTTCGGGCCCGCATGCTTTCCATAGCTTGCCAGAAGTGTCAGGTTATCCAGCTTCAAGCACGCCTGCGAACGCTTAGGAGGAAGTCGAAGGCCCTCGTCTTGTAGCGCTCTCGCAGGTCGCCATAGAGGAGGACTTGTCGGACGCTTGTCAGTGGCTTATAAGTGTCAGACCAGACCTGCCTGTGGAACAGTCGGCCATCCAGCGGGATCACCGCCCGTGGTTGGCAGGTAGATCGGCTGTGAGCGCAATGCCATCTCTGCCGCTGACTGAACATATTGTAGATATTTTCATGGTGGCAGAGACATCCATCAAGGCGCATGGATGTCTTGCGAAGGCCCCTCGCGAGGTGGCGAGGTGTCGCCGCATCGTATCTGATGAGTATCAGAAATACGGTGTGATGACCATGCGGCGTTAGGCGAGGACACGCAGCCAGGCTCCCGGTCTGACACGGGAGCGCTGTGCTCGAACCCTTTGCGTTCAGCCAATACCGCGTTGCGCGATGCAGAGGAGAGTGGGAGAGCGTCTATTGCGGCGCTTTCTTATGTCTCCCAGCTGTTACAGGGGGTGGTAACGGCATCCGCGTCTCGCCAGCCTAGCCCGGTAACGGTCCAGAGAGCCATCCAGGATGGAATCAACCTGGCTCTGGATTGTTTAACCCGGGCTGTGACCAGGAGTGTCTGGGCGAGGCGCACGTTTGCTCTTGACAACTTGTGCCCATCTCAGGACCTGTATAATAGGCTGCTGCATACACTTATGGCAGGTCCTGGTCTCTTTGGAGGTGGGGGATGTAGGCACCTCCAGGAGACGGTCACTCTGGTCAATAACCAGAGGGCTTTGCGCGAGCAGTTTGAGGTGCTCCGCAGAGAGCGCGTTCACGCAGCTCCCCCAGCGTATCATCCCCTGCAGGCTCGAGGTGGCAGTGGCCAGGTCAGAGGCCAGCCACCAATGCAGCGTCGGCCTCTGCCACGCGCGATTCGGCCAGCAGCGAGGGGGCTGCAGCAAGCCAGGCAGCCGCCCATGCACCGAAGTGCGCGTGGCGCTGGTCGTGGCGTGCGAGGATCTGGTCGTGGTAATCGTGCCTGATGGGTCGGTTATCACAGTGAAAACCACTCCGGTGCTTCTGGCCAAGGAGACAGTGCCACTCTTGCACTCCTTATGCCCACCTCTCTCCCTAGGTGGTCCAGGTGGGGGGCCGATTGTCCCACCACAAGTAAGAGTGGGAACAGTTAACTCAGGACCGTTTAGTCTTGCGATGGCTTTCAGTCGGGTATCGTCCCGATTGGATTACAGGCCCTCCATCGTGACTGTCTCTGGTGCCAATCTGGACTCAAATTCCAAGGGATCCAGATCAGCGGTTGTGTATAGAGGAAGAGATAAATTCCCTCATGCAAAAAGGAGCAATTCAACTGGCACAAGATTGTCTGGGCTTCTATTCAACCGTGTTCCTAGTAGCAAAAAGCACTGGAGGGTGGAGACCAATTCTCAACCTCAAGCCATTGAACAAGTTCATAGACACCCAGTTTCAAAATGGAGACAGTGAAATCGGTGTTGGCAGGGTTGGAGAAGGGGATGTGACAGCTTCAATAGATTTGAAGGATGCTTATTTCCACATTCCTATAGCGAGGAGTTGGTCGTCGCTTCCTGAGATTCGCATTCCAGGGCAGACAGTGGGAATTCAGGGTGTTACCCTTCAGAATTTCTACGGCTCCTCTGGTCTTCAGCAAGGTGGTTCTTGCGATAACAGCATACCTCCGCAGGAGAAGCATAGCAGTCCACACGTACATAGACGACTGGCTGTTAAAAGCACACAACCAGGAAAGTTTATCGGCAAATCTGGAGAGAGTTTTGAAAACTCACAGATTTATGCTGGATAATCAATTTTTAAAAATCAGAGCTGACACCATCCCAGAGGTTTGTCTACCTGGGAATGTTCTTCGATCTGGAGATAGGATATGTTTATCCTACTCAGGAGAGAGCTCAGATACTCATCTGAGTAATGAAGTCAGTGTGCAACAGTCGTCATGTCCTGGCACGAGTTTACCTGAGAATGCTGGGATTGATGGTTTCTCTGGAACCAGTCATTCCTCAGGCGGCCTTATGCAGGCAGCCGATCCAGTTATTTCTAATGACGCAATGGACTCAGAGTACAGGTTCTCTGGACTCAAATGTGTCAGTGCTGGAGCCTCTAATTCACCACCTTCAATGGTGGTTGAAGACAGAGAATCTCCTGGTGGGGGTGATGCTAACCCCTCCTCACCCTCAAGTAACGATGTATACAGATGCATTGATGGAGGGGTGGGGAGCGCCTGGAAGAATCCACGATATCACGGCTTTGGAATCCGGAACAGTTAAAGGAACATATCAATCTACTGGAATTACGAGCAGTAGTCCTGGGCCTGGAACATTACTTACAGAAAGTTCAGGGCAAGAGTGTTCTAATTCAATCAGACAACTCAACAGTAGTGACTTACATAAACCGCCAGGCGGAACGAAGTCGCCCAGTCTCTGGATGATGACATGGAAACTGCTTTGCTGGTGCCTGAATCACAGGATTACCTTGAAAGCAGTTCATATTCCGGGAAGGTTAAATCTGTTAGCAGACACATTGAGCCGAAGGATGAGTGTTTTACCTACGGAATGGCAACTAAATCAATGTGTGGCAGATCGTCTGTTCGACCATTGGGGGAAACCCAACATCGATTTGTTCGCTACGAAGAAGAAGGCGAAGATGACGACGTACGTCTCTCCGATTCCAGATCCAAGCGCTTTCGCAACAGATGCGTTAGCTATCAGCTGGGGGGGGAATGTGTGCATACGCATTCCCTCCAGCAATCCTGATTCCAAAAGTTCTTCAGAAAATCAGACAGGAGGAGTGCCAAGTGCTTCTGATCGCCCCCGGATTGGCCAAGCCGATCATGGTATACGGATCTGCTGGACCTTCTGGTCTGCAATCCGGTTCCTCTGCCTCTGATGGACGACATTATCTTCCAGGGTAAGGCCCTTCACAACAATCCGTCAATGTTCCGATTGACTGCGTGGATGTTGTCAAGGAATCTAGAATTAAGGAGGGCTTTTCTGAGCATGCAGCCATGTTTATGGCCAAAGCCAGGAGGGGGTCAACCTCCAGAGCATATAATTATAAAATCAACAGATTTGCAGAGTGGTGCTCAAAAAGATGTATTGATCCAATGGATTCATCTATTCAGGTAGTAGCTGATTTCCTCTGTCACCTGTATGATGCCTATAGCCTCAAGCCTAACTCTATTGCTGGTTATAAATCAGCTTTAATGACTGTTATCCCTTGCTTGGCTAATAGGGGGAGTGATGAAGTAAGTACATTAAATGTATTAATTAAAGGCATGGGCAATCTAAGACCAAGGAATCCCCCGGTGATTCCGTCTTGGAGTTTATCGCTAGTGCTTCAGGTGCTAGGTGATAAGCCTTTTGCACCACTTAGTTCCATTTCTATGAAACTGTTAACTCTTAAAACTGTATTTTTAATTGCTTCGGCCTTGGCTAGGCGTAGGAGTGAAATTCATGCCTTATCAGCCGAGGAAGACCGTTTTGTGGTTACAGGGGAAGGCCTTAAGCTGCTACCTAGGATTAATTTCTTGGCTAAGAATCAGTCTTTGAAATATCCAGGTCAACCTATTTTTTTGCCTGCTTTAACTAGATATGATCCTAATTCTAAAGCATGGTGTCCCGTTCGGGCGCTACTTCGGTACAAACAGCGTACTTCGGAGTGGCGGACCGATCAGTCAGCGTTATGGTTGTCTTATATTTAACCCCATGGCAGGGCGTCTAAGGACACCATTTCCAGGTGGATTGTAGAGTGTATCCAATTTTGTCATAAATCCGCCACTGGTAAGCAGGTTGACATGGCCAAGGCTCACAGTGTCCGCGGCGTGGTGACTTCCACTGCCCTATTTAATGGTGTCCCTGTAGATGACATTATGTCCGTTGCTCAGTAGCACTGTGAGTCAAGTTTTACAGACAATTATCTCCGTGACACCTCGAATCCTCTCGCCTTGTCGATTTTGAAAAAATAATCGCTTATATGATTTTTGAGGAGGGTTTCCTCATTGCTTATACACTTCACAATTAATTAATGGAAACAACCACTTTTTGGGACTGCATCAGCCTTCTCCTCTGGGAAGATGATGACAGCTGCCAAGTTCAACAAGGTCAGTCTTGTTCATGTGTTGTTCATTGTTGATTGTATTGTCACGTTACCCGTTGTTATTAATATGGTGATGGTTTGTGTTTTGATGTGGTTCATCATTGAGAGTATACGAAAATGGAGCCTTTTCGTCTCTGTCCTATAGTACATGGCACTGGTACGTAGAGAGCGTATTGAACAGTGAGGTCATTCGAGTCTTCCTCCCGGAAAGGGGAGGGGGGGGAGAGCGCATATGACAATCGGTCATCTCTCATCCATCGGTTGGTGTTCGCCGATGTTCTTCAAATCCTGACTGGTTCAGACGTTTATGTGCCTTAAACGCGGAAAAGTGTATAGGGAAGAGCTGGTCTTTTGACCTCGCCTCCCTCCCGCCGAATTCCCTGTCGAATTCTGGCAATATCAATAGTATTAGGGAGGTAAGTATACTCTTGAAGTGAAATAAACGAAATCAAGGATTTCTTTTTTCACGAGAGAGTTGATACTTACCTCCCTAGATACGGACCCGGCCTTTCCACCCCACAGAGGCTCGGTCTTCAGGCTCTTAATAGTTGCATGTGTGTCAGCCAATAAATTAGTCAGAGGAAGTAGTAGTCGGCGCATGCGCGGTGGTGGGGCTGGCATCCGCCGGACTACCCTCTGTCTACCTGCCCAGTAGGGGCACCTAACTGTTTTTATTCTGAGTGTTTATTGAGTGAACGCCGATATTTAGCAATATCAAAAGTATTAGGGAGGTAAGTATCAACTCTCTCGTGAAAAAAGAAATCCTTGATTTAGTTTATTTTGACTCTAGAACGTCTATTCAGAATTTTGTGTGGTAATTTTTGGTGACCATTTGGATTTTTTGAGAACTCCAGAACCATTTAAAACCCTACTCCTTAATTAGTGTCCCAATTTCAACGAAGCTGGGTGGGATGATTCTATGGCTGTAGGCTTCAACATATCAAACAAGAACAACGATCAATATAGAATATGAAGATCAAAATAATTTTTATGTTTCTTTTTTTTCTGTATCTACACTTTTCGATCCTTATGGAATGCGATTCAAACGTTCAGTAGTTTTTCGCATGTTATAGTATGTGTTCACTATAGAAATCACTGAGGAAATGAACCGAAATTATTCAACAAATTGATTTTATTCATGTTTGTTTTAAAACGGTTTTATACCGAAACTGGAACATTATAAAATTACTTTTGTTAACGCTTATCCCTATTTATAATTCTGTGCTTAGAAACAACCGTCGTCAGATGAGTTATTTGACAGTTCGCCTCTACGTCCGCCTCATCTGAAAATAAAAATAGGAAGTGGAAATTAGATACGGGTATACAGGTAACCTGCTGAATATATTGAAAATAGTTTTGATAGATAGATAGGTATGTACATACTCAGTATTTTATATAGGCAGCTTTTTTTCTTTACATAGTAGTGGCCTTCTGTGCTTGCAGCCCTTTTTGCCATACTCCCATTCAAGGTAGCGTTACAGCCCCTTGGGCCTCTTGTTGATAAGCCTTCTAAATTTATTTTATGTTTCAAGTCAATATTCATAGTTCATTGCTGTCATGAAGTCGAGATTCATGGTTGCATTGCAGCCACATGTCTGGTATTACATTTGGCTCCTCCCCTGGGGGTGGTGTAGGCTAAAGAGGTCAACGTAGTGAACGTGGTCGATTTGTTATTGCCTCAGTGTTTTTGTTGTAGTATGGCTTTATTCAGTCAAATTCAAAAGTTCTTTCTTGGATATCTAGTTTGTTCTTGAATGATTTGACTGTTGTTAATTATTTAAGTCTCCTCGAAACGGCTAGATTTGAGAGTTTAACTCTTACCACTCGAATGTCAATATTCTACCTTTTGCTGTGTAAATAACGAAGAAGCCGGTGTACATTTCTCTACAGTTTGGTTGATGATGTTGATGTCTATGACAGCAACATCCTCCACCAAATTTGCCGAAAAATGAACATCAGATCATCTTTTAATTTAATTTGAAAATTTTTAATCTTGACATCGGAGCGGCAAGGGCTAACACTGATTTGTGGAAATGCTGTGGTGCAGATGGGTATTCCCTGCATCATGACATTAGTTCAACCAATCAGATTTGCGATTTATGGCTTTTCCAACAATGTCTCTGCCAATCAAAGATAATGAGGTTAAATATATATGGGATGACCTCATCAGAATGGAATGGTGTTCCAGTTCAAGACGATCGTCCATTCAGCATTAGATATATCAAGATTTTCACTATAAAAACGCAGAAATTAGATGAATCCCACGGAGAAACACTAAATTAAATACATCTGATAAATCCAGCCACAAATTGACGTAAATAAGCTAAAATCTGCTGTACGAATCGCTCAAAGTTTGCAAAGCACGCGGGATATATGTATGAGGAAAATGTGTACTGATAACCGGGTCTGCCTAGACTAGGAACCGAATACTCGTTTGCCTCTACCCATAGGACTCGGCGAAAGAACTGGAGATCTGCAGTTGGGATTGATTGCATGTTTAATTTAGCATAAAATCTTTATATGCTACTAAACGCGTAGGGCAAAAGGTTAAACCCGTCATTCAAAATGTCAAACCTGTAGTGTCCAAATTTAAACCTGTCAAGATAAAATTCAAGATGCATCTTCAGATTTTGCCAAATGTGCTATGACTACCTAGATCACTACACGACAATGACGAGAAAATGACACCATTTAGATGCATTTTAAACGAACTTTAGAATGCATTTAAGTAAAGCTAACTATGATCTGTACTGTAAGTAATTTAATGATTGCAAGCAAGTCATTGTGCGTGTTGCTCATCTTCATGTTCCCATGTGCAGCTTTTTAATTCTTATTCTGTTTTCGCAGAAAGTGAAGGGCAGGGCAAGGCTCTGCCAGATACCTTATGTTCTCGCTGTAATCGCTTCATGAAGCGGAAGTTTGCAGGACATCACTGTTTCACTTGTGCTAAGTGTAAGGTCGGAAGTCCTTGCGATGTAAGTGTAAAGTGGTCATCGGACTTAGTGGCTGAGTTTGATCGTGATCGACGTGCACGAACTGAGAGGATCGCGAAGGAGAAGGCAGCCAAGTTGAATCAGGCATCCATTAAAGGATTGGAGGAGCGCCTGAATGAGCGGATGGACTCAGCCTTGGGTGT
This sequence comes from Chaetoderma sp. LZ-2023a, assembly GCA_034401795.1. Lineage (NCBI taxonomy): Eukaryota > Metazoa > Mollusca > Caudofoveata > Chaetodermatida > Chaetodermatidae > Chaetoderma > Chaetoderma sp. LZ-2023a. The sequence continues at coordinate 28,286,881 of CM067372.1, read as the reverse complement.
TTGGGTGGCCCAATTTAAGGCGATGTTCGAGTCGTTCCAGTCCATGGTTCCGTCGATGCAGTATGGTGCAGGACAACCAATCGGAGGTCCGGCCAGTTCTGCAGAGGGACATGCACCTGACCTTTCTCTCGCGCCGGCTCAAGAGCCGACGGCGGAGGAAGAGGATATTCTTCTGATGGAAGACTCTGGCATCTGGATTCCGGACTTTCCCGTGGGTCACCCCCGGGTTTTGTTCGGGTTTGTCAGCCGGCCGGAGAGGTCGACGTTACGTCCAGCATCTTCCACCCAGATTTCACTCGTTCCAGAGTGCCGTCAGAGCCGTCTTTTACGGGTCCCGTCGACATCGCGGATGCAGGTATGCCGGCTCCTCTTGGAGTCACATGTCCTGCCGTTCTGGCAGAGCCAATGGTTTGTGGTGATTCCATCTCTGGCGATTCGCTAGACACTGGAGCCACGAGTACTCGAGCCATGGACCCACTTCGAATTGGAAGTTTGGTCCATAGCTCTCACCATGGATCGTCGGTGGCTTTCTCATCCAAGGGGAGGAGGATGATGAAAATGGTAGTCCTTTAATCGAGGACTCATTATTCTGCACCGAGGCTGAGTGGGTACAGGTTCTTGGCTGGATTTCTGGCCATCTCGGGTTGGCGTCTCACCAAGGAATCAGTGTGATCCAGCAGATGAGATATTTTAACAGTTCGCCTCTACGTCTGCCTCAGAGCATGCGGCTAGCGCTCTGTCCGGTGGCTCTTCGGCCATGCCTACACTTCCGTTGGATATTCAGTCTTCTGACATGTTGGAAGTTGCGGCGTACTGTTTGGTTCAGCCGGAGTACACACTACCAATGGCCCCCATTTTCCGGAGCAGGCCTACCATCAGTATGCCCGTGTTCCTCGACCTTCAGTCGGGGAACATGAAGCACTGAATAGGCCATTAGCTGGGAAATCCAAGGGTCGTTCTCGACCCTTGGTTTCACAAACTAACAGGGATGCATTCAATGAGCTAAGGTTTATTGAAGATGCGGCGAGAGCGGCTATGGCTGCTCTCTCGCATGGTTGTGCTTTCCTGTAGGGGATGCTGACCTGCACGGCGGAAGGTGGGGAAGTGCCAGAGGCTGCTCCCGGAGTTGTCCGGGACACCATGCGCTTATCCCAAGATTGCCTGGCCAGGGTGATGTGATCACTAGATGAGGTTTAGCACTATGAGTCAGATGGTGGGACCCAAGCGTATGTGCTGGGGTTCCAGTCTCTTCACAACCTTCTCTGTCGGATGGTAGATGAGAGCTGTTTCGAGCCTCACCTCCCACCGGAGTTTCTTGGCTATCAAAATCCGGAATTTATCATAATAGTATATCTGGTAAGTATTATTCAAAGTAGAATAAAAAAAGCATCCGCTTTTGTTTCTACAAGAATTGATAATACTAACCAGATGTACTATGGCCTACCTCAGCCACCCCGCTGAGGTGAAGCTGATCTACTTTCACTGTTTGCCAAGACAAATATAAGACGAATCTGACTAGTTGGGAATTGACTCGGTACCTGGAGCCTTATGATAATTCCCGGACACAGTATGGGCAGGACCATGGAAAGTGCAGAGTTTTAATTGTTTATTTTGAGCTAGACTAGATCTATTTATCTATTTATCTATCTATCTGTCTATCTATCTATCTGTCTATCTATCTATCTATCTATCTATCTATCTATCTATCTGTCTATCTATTTATCTATCTATCTGTCTATCTATTTATCTATTTATCAATCTATCTATCTATCTATCTATCTGTCTGTCTGTCTGTCTGTCTGTCTGTCTGTCTGTCTGTCTGTCTGTCTCTATCTATCTATCTATCTATCTATCTATCTATCTATCTATCTATCTGTCTATATATCTGTCTATCTATCTGTCTATCTATCTATCTATCTATCTATCTGTCTATCTATCTGTCTATCTATCTATCTATCTATCTATCTATTTATCTATCTATCTATATTTTGCTCCTTGCCTTTATGTACATATATCATCACTATGTCGCTTTTTATTTTAAATCTTGGAAATGGCTTTATCATGTTTGTAATTAATTGCTTTGAAAGGTTACATGGTTGAAATACAATTTGAACACCCAAGCATGCTGACTGTTTTAGCAGAGCTTTACTAGATTATATCAGTAATCAGTGAAATAGCACTGGTGTTTCACTAACATTAAATCTCATAATACTTTGCCTAATTCCATTGGGCCTATATGTTGATGATACTTTGCCTTTCTCCTCTATCATCATTGCATTGCTGTGTATGTTGCTGCTTGTGTTATAGTCTCATAGAAATGTTAATTACCTGCCTCACCTTCAGTATGCAGTCACCTTTCTCATTCAGAGTTTGGGTGTCTCACAGTACCTGCAATTAACCATTAACCCTCGAATTTGTTCAATAAAATTTCAATTTTCTCATAGAAAATGTCCATGTGCATACCATTTCTCAAGACCACTGCAGAAGCCATTTTTAGCTGATATGAATGTTAAAGTGTTAAGCAATTTAATCTTTGCTACAGGTCCATCCTGGATCGTCTTATAGCTGACAACTTTCCATTGAAAAGCTGTGAATTTGTGAAAGGAAGTCCGAAATATAATGACTACACAATGGCTTTAGATAAGGTATGTCGTGTTCATAAGTACACCTGTAGTTTTCTAATTTGTGTAGGTAATGGAGTGATCTACCTATGCTCCGCCCATTTCTGACTAAGTTCCACCCACTTCTGGCTAGACTCTGTCTACTTGTTGGAATTGATCTAAAAAAACTTGCAATCTGATTTCCCAGAATCTAAATTTCAAGGTGAGCTGTTGAATATTTTGAAACTAATTTGGCTGGGTGATGTTTCTGCCTATGACAGGAACGGCTTCCAGTCAAAGTAATTTCATCAAAGACATACAGTTTGTACACTTTCCTCATGGAGCTATGTCATTATGATTATGACATCAGCTTACATATGACTATTTGATTATGATGTCAGCTAACATGTGATTATTTGATTGGGACGTCAGCTAACATGTGACTATTTGAAATTGCTGTCAGCTAATACATGACTATTTGATTATGATGTCAGCTAACACATGACTATTTGATTATGATGTCAGCTAGCACATGACTATTTGATTATGATGTCAGCTAACACATGACTATTTGATTATGATGTCAACTAACAGATGACTATTTGATTATGATGTCAGCTAACACATGACTATTTGATTATGATGTCAGCTAACACATGACTATTTGATTATGATGTCAGCTAACACATGACTATTAATGATTATGATGTCAGATAGTTGAGCGACCGGTCAGATCCCACTATTCACAGCTCAGTTCTTTATTATGGAAAAAGCCTGTTTATAAGATGCATTTGACAGAATAATATCAAGTGCTTATCCTTTAATGGTCGAGATTCTGTAGGAATTTCTCTTAGTGAATGGCCATTTGTAGGCCAAGAGATGACTTATCGAGCCAGTTATTCCTGTGGTAAAACTGCAAAATTAGTCTTCTCTTACCATTAGCCACACGTGGAAATACCTCGAGATCATTGGAATAGTAATTTTCTCATAGGAATGACTGACTCTCTTATCAAGTCAGCCATTTCAATAGTAAGTTTTTCAAAAATAGTATTCTCTTGTTCTGCAAATTGAAATTTCACAAGACCATTACAGAAGCCATTTTTGGTGATCTTGAGTGTTAAAGTCCCTTGGTGTGTCACAGCACATTTAATTTGTAATTTTATTTATCTTTTGTGTGCATACATAGATGACCATCATATATGTATTACATTCATTAGTTATTGTTTATTTAGATTCTCTCAGCCTTGGAGTTATCTGGCAGTTTAATGCTACTGGAGATCGTCATCAGTATTTTATGCCGGGAGCTCAAACATGTCTATGAGGAGCATATACAAAATGCTCTCACTCGTTTTATCAAAAGGTAAACTATTTTTGTCTCGCATGTCTATCCGAAGCAGAACTGAGACAGAGAACAGGTTTCCGATAGAGACAGTGCAGTTGGCATCTATACTTAGCATTTAGCAAATCGCCTCATCTGATATTTCAGGCTTGGTTAAATTTAGCAGAACTAAACTTGGATACATGGTTGGCTGTGCTGTGAGAAATCTAACATTGAGGTCACAAGATCAGAGGACAATCTGGTAACTGTGATCTTGGTATAATCCACTGCTCTTAGCTCACCTGGCCTGAAAGGCCAAGTGAGCTTATGCCATGGCGGCCATCCATCGTCCATCCGTCTGTCCATCCATCTGTTGTCCGTCCATCGAATCGCTTCTTCTTAATGGTTTGACCGATTTCAACCAAATTTGGCTGAAAGGATCCTAGGGTCGTACCCTCCAGACGTCTTTTTCAGAATTTTGATTGATCAATTTTTTGGGTGAAAATCTTGGATTTTATGAAAAATCTACCGGAAATGGTCAAAATGCTACTTTGGCTAGATGGATTCAATAGTGGTAAGCTCTAGAACTTCTATTCAGAATTTTGATTGATCAATTTTTTGGTTGAAAATCGTAGATTTTAATAAAAATCTACTGGAAATGGTCAAAATGCTACTCCTCCATAGCTGCTTGACATGTTTCAGCCAAATTTGGAAAGATGCTTCTATGGTGCTAAGCTCTAGAACATCTATTCAGAATTTTGATTGATCAATCTTTTGGGTGAAAATCATAGATTTTATGAAAAAGCTACCAGAAATAGTCAAAATGCTACTTCTCCTTAGCTGCTTGACATATTTCAACCATATTTGGCTAGATGGATTCTATGGTGGTACGCTCTAGAACCTCTATTCGGAATTTCGATTGATAAATTTTTTGGGTGAAAATCCTAGATTTTATGAAAAATCTACCGGAAATGATCAAAATGCTACTCCTCCATAGCTGCTTGACATATTTCAACCAAATTTGGCTAGATCAATTCTATGGTGGTAAGCTCTACAATATATATTCAGAATTTGAATTGATACATTTTTGGGGTGAAAATCTTAGATTTTATGAAAAATATATCGGAAATTGTCCAAATGCTTCTTCTCCTTACCATTCTGAGCGATTTCAACCAAATTTGGCTGAAAAGATCCTGTCGTGATGGGCTCCAGAATTTCCATTCAGAATTTTGAATCTAAAAATGTTTTGGGTGAAAATCTTATATTTGGTGAAAAATTTACCGGAAGTGGTTAAAATGCTACTCCTCCATAGCTGCTTGACATATTTCAACCAAATTTGGTTAGATGTATTCTATGGTGATAGGCTCCATAACTTTCATTCAGAATTTTGATTGGTAAATTTTTCCGGTGGCCATCTTGGAGATTCCATAATGTAAAGAATCGTGTATATTTAAATGCAAATGTTTCAAATGCTAATGGTGCAGGTGAGTGTCACATGCCCTTGGGCCTCTTGTTTAGCTGTGGCCAGTAGTTCAATAAATTGCAATGTCTCTTATATTAGTTAGTGAATAAGTCAGTAAGAAAAGCTTATTTCACATCAAAAGTATACTTACCTCCCTAATACTCTATGATATTGCCAAATATCGACTCACTCAATAAACACTCAGATTAAAAAGTTAGGTGCCCCTACTGGGCAGGTAGTCAGATGACAGTCTGGCGGATGCCAGCCCCAACCTCGCGCATGCACAGTCTAGTACTTCCTCTTTACCAATTTATTGGCAATAAGACAAACATGCTTTTTTGCTCTAAGCTTTTCTGCAGTTTCTCATCACTCAGATCTATTCATCATTCATCTAGAAGTCATGTCTGAACGTGGAAAATCATCAGAAGAAGGCCCAGGATCCAGTTATCAGGTGACTTCAAATACATATTTGTCGAATTTAGCGTTTTAGTTCTGATGTAATGTGTTTTCGGGACTCGTGATTAGACGTGATAAGTGCCTAAAAAACTGGTTTATTTCAAAATGGTGCTATAAAATACTAATCTCTCTGTGTTTATGTCCACAGGTATCTATCTATCCATGATTGAAAATGACAGCACATCATCAGAGGGTTTGTTTTCTCTCCACCAAGTTTCCATTTCCTACTAACAATATTAGAATGAACTAATACAAAATCTATGCCCAGTGAGTTGGAGGCCTCGTAAGAAGGTCTTCTCACTTTGCCCTCTTGGTCCACTTCCTTCCCTTTATGGTGGAGAGAGTTAAGAGGTCATAGAGTTTGGTGGAGATTCCAGTGCATCAGATCGGATGATTTGTCTATGCTAAAGACACAGGTATTCTAGTTATGATATTAGGCACTTCAATTTATTTGAAAATATTTCAGAAATCTGCTGCCATTTTTATGATTGTATATCTGATGTTTGCATAGTCTGTATCTACTATCCTTTCCAGTTAAATGTTCTGGATATGAATACAATTCGTCCTTACACCTGGATCCTGTTTTCGGATCGGATTAATTTCTTATTTTTGAAGTTATGACGTCATAATCAGCCTTGCACTTTATTAACATTTATAAAGTTTTGTCCAACGCTGGTTTCTCATTAGCTAGTGGTCTTTATGGCCACCTTCCCTCTATTTATTTTGGTTTTGAGTTACGATCAGTCGGCCAGGCAGCTGGACCAGCGCCCGTGGGTGGCAGGTAAGCCGACTGCTGCCGTTATGCCATCTCTGCCGCTGGTGGAACATATTGTAGATATGTTTACAGCGGCAGAGACGTCCATCAAGGCAGATGGACATCTCGTGAAGGCCCCTCGCGAGGTTGCAAAATGATGCCACATCGTGCCTGAGCAGTATCACGCAGTGCTAAGCGAAAACAGGCTCCCGGTCTGTCATGGAAGCGCTGTGCTCAACCGTTTTGCGTTCGACAAGCACCGCATTGCGCGATGCAGAGGAGAGTTCGAGGGCGTCTATCTCAGCGCTCTCGCACGTCTCCCAGGTGTTACAGGGGCTCGTAACAACATCCGCATCGCGCCAGCCTAGTCCGGTGACAGTCCAGAGAGCCATCCAGGATGGAATTAACCTGGCTGGATTGTTTAACCCGGTCTGTGACCAGGAGTGTCTGGGCGCGGCGCACGTTTGCCCTAGACAACTTGTGCCCATCCCAGGACCTGTATAATAGGCTGCTGCGTACGCCTATGACAGGTCCTGGTCTTTTTGGAGGTGAGGGATTTAGGCACCTCCACGAGACGGTTACCCTGGTCAATAACCAGAGGGTGTTGCGCGAACAATTTGAAGCGCTCCGCAGAGAGTGCGTTTGCGCAGCTCCCCCTGCACATCATCCCCTGCAGGCTAGAGGTGGCGGTGGCCAGGTCAGAGGTTGGCCCCGGCCGCACGCGCTTCAGCCAGCAGGGAGGGGGGCGCAGGCTGCTCCTGCGCAGCCAGCCTGACGGCCGCCTGCGCAACGAGGTGCGTGCGGTGCAGGCCGTGGCGCATGAGGATCTGGTCATGGTAATCGTACCTGAAAGGGCGCTTACCACAGTAAGAACCACTCTAGTGCTCTGGACCAGGAGACAGTGCACTTCTTCTGTCCACCTCTCTCCCTAGGTGGTCCAGTGGGAGGCCGATTGGCCCACCACATACAAGAGTGGGAACGGTTAACTCAGGACTGTTTAGTCTGTCTCTGGTGCCAGTCTGGACTCAAATTTCAAGGGATCCAGATCAACGGTTGTCTATAGTGGAAGAAATAAATTCCCTCACTAAAAGGAGCAATTCAACTTGCACAATGTGCCCGGGCTTCTATTCAACCGTGTTCCTAGTAACAAAAAGCACTGGAGGGTGGAGACCAATTCTCAACCTCAAGCCATTGAACAAGTTCATAGACACACCCAGTTTCAAAATAGAGACAGTGAAAACAGTGTTGGCAGGGTTGGAGAAGGGAATGTGGACATCATCAATAGATCTAAAGAATGCTTATTTCCACATTCCAATCGCGAGGAGTTTTCGTCGGTTCCTGAGGTTCGCATTCCAGGGCAGACAATGCTAATTCAGGGTTTTAGCCTTTGGAATCTCAACGGCTTCTCAGGGTGGTTCTTGCTATAACAGCATACCTCCGCAGGAGAAGCATAGTAGTCCACATGTACATAGACGACTGGCTGTTAAAAGCACACAAACAGGAAAGTCTATTAGCAAATCTGGAGATAGTTTTGAAAATTCTCACAGATTTAGGCTGGATAATAAACTTTAAAAAATCAGAGCTGACTCCATCCCAGAAGTTTGTTTACCTGAGAATGTTCTTCGATCTAGAGATAGGATATGTTTATCCTACTCAGGAGAGGGTACAGGTACTCATCTCATTAATGCAGTCAGTGTGCAACAGTCATCATGTCCTGGCACGGGTTTACTTGAGAATGCTGGGGTTGATTGTTTCTCTGGAACCAGTCATTCCTCAGCCGGTCTTACACAGGTGACCTATCCAGTTATTTCTCATGACGCAATGGACCCAGAGTACAGGATCACTGGACTCGAATGTGTCAGTGTTGGCACCTCTAATTCTCCACCTTCAATGGTGGATGAAGACAGAGAATCTCTTGGCGGGGGTGATGCTAACCCCTCCTCACCCTCAGGTAACGATGTATACAGATGCATCGATGGAAGTGTAGCGAGGCTATTGTCCGCCTATCTCGAAACACAGGGGATTAGCTTGGTGGCAATGGCTCTGCTACACTTCAGAAATTGCCAGGATGAGGTGGCAGGCGAAACTGGCTGAAGACACTTCAATAGTATTCAACAAGACGGTTCTTCATATAATAAATGACTTCAACTTTTAATAATTTTAAATTGACTCTATACACAAACTGATGTTGATACAAAATTTCTATACAAACAAAGATCGCTATTTCTATCTACTATTCTGGCTTAAATCTCTGTCTACTATCTATCTATCTCTCTATCTCTATCTCTGACTCTCACTGTTTCTCTCACTCACTCTATCTGTCAAATATACAAATTCATTTACATTTTATAGCTAGTGGTAGTTAAAGTGAACAGGAAGGTAGTGAAGAGACATGTTCGAAATAAGTTCAGAACATGTCTAAAATTAGTTTTTACTAATAGTATTTGTGAATACAGGATTTATGCAATTCTATGAAATAAATATAATTAACCACTTTCATTCTGTATATGTGTTGACAGTATTTTACTCTGACAAAATCAGAAAATCCTGATGACTATTTTGTAAATAATCAAAGTGAAAGTTGTTTCTGCTTGAGGCAGCAATAATTTTCAGTCAAATCATTTCCGAAATGATATGCAGGTTTCTTAATATGCCAATGTCTTGAAATCATGTTTGTGGGGATTTGGAATGAAAATGGTTCTGGATTATAAACATGTATTTTCTTAAGTGTGTTATTATATATAAAAGTTCAGCGTATACATGTCTTGGAATACTGTGGTTTATTATGTCCACACTGCAGGCTGGGTCGCTTTAATTGTCCTGGCTATTAATTGGGTTATTGTCCTCTATCCACTATACTCCTAGAATCGTCACGCTTGATTTCATATAATTCAGCTGGTCATAATTAGGAACATTCTAATCTATGCTGGTTAAAATCAATAATATATAATTCCACGCAGAATTCCCTATACCTGGCCTAATAGCACCATGACAGAATGGTGGGGAGCTTACCTGGAAGAATCCACAGTATCAGGGCTTTGGAATCTGGATCAGTCACAAGAACATATCAATCTACTGGAATTACAAGCAGTAGTCCTGGGCCTGGAACATTTCATAGAGAAAGTTGAGGGCAAGAGTGTTCTAGTTCGATCAGACAACTCAACAGTAGTGACTTATATAAACCGCCAGGGTGAAACGACGTTGGCCAGTTTCTGTATGATGACATGGAACCTGCTTTGCTGGTGCCTGGATCACAGGATTACCTTGAAAGCAGTTCATATTCCGGGAAGGCTAAATCTGCTAGCAGACTCATTGAGCCGAAGGATGAGTGTTTTACCTACGGAATGGCAACTAAATCAATGTGTGGCGGTTCGCCTGTTCAACCACTGGGGGAAACCCAACATAGATTTATTCGCAACAAAGAAGAATGCGAAGATGACGACGTACATCTCTCCGATTCCAGATCCGAGTGCTATTGCAACAGATGCGTTAGCTATCAGCTGAGTTGGAATGTATACATACGCATTCCCTCCAGCAATCCTGATTCCAAAAATTCTTCAGAAAATCAGACTGGAGGAGTGCCAAGTGCTTCTGATCGCCCCAAATTGCTCAAGCCGATCATGGTATACGGGTCTGCTGGACCTTCTGGTCTGCAATCCGGTTCCTCTGCCTCTGATGGACAATATTGTCTTCCAGGGCAAGGCCCTTCACAACAATCCGTCAATGTTCAGATTGACTGCGTTGATGTTGTCAAGGAATCTAGAATTAAGGAGGGCTTTTCTGAGCAAACAGCCATGTTCATGGCAAAAGCCAGAAGTGGGTCAACCTCCAGAGCATATAATTATAAAATCAACAGATTTGCAGAATGGTGCACAAAAAGATGTATTAATCCAATGGATTCATCTATTCAGGTAGTAGCCGATTTCGTCTGTCACCTGTATGATACCTATAGCCTCAAGCCTAACTCTATTGCTGGCTATAAGTCAGCTTTAATGACAGTTATCCCTTGCTTGGCTAATAGGGGAAGTGATGAAGTAAGTACATTAAATACTTTAATTAAAGGCATGGGCAATCTAAGACCAAGGAATCCCCCAGTGATTCCGTCTTGGAGTTTATCTCTAGTGCTCCAGGTACTAGCTGATAAGCCTTTTGAACCACTTAGTTCCATTTCTATGAAAATGTTGACACTTAAAACTGTATTTTTAATTGCTGCGGCCGTGGCGAAATTCAGTCTCATCAGCCGAGGCAGACCGTTTTGTGGTTACCTTAAGCTTATACCTAGGATAAATTTCATGGCTAAAAATCAGTCTGAAATATCCAGGTCAAGCCATATTTTTACCTGCTTTGACTAGATATGATCCTAATTCCAAAGCATGGTGTCAAGTCCAAGCATTAAATTGGTACAAACATCGTACTCAGGAATGGCGGACCGACCCAACAGCGTTATGGTTGTCATATATCGAACCCCATGGCAAGGCGTCAAAGGACGTCTAGGTGTACATATTTTGATCGGGGTCTCTCATTTTTTATATATTTCACAATTAATCAATGGCAACAACCACTTAATTGGACTGCATCAGCCTTCACCAATGGGAAGATGATGACAGCAGCCAACTTCCACAAGGTAAGTCTTGTTTATGTGTTGTTCATTGTTGATTGTGTTGTCACGTGACCCTTCGCTATTAATATGGTGATGGTACATGTTTTATGTGGTTCATTATTGAGAGTATATGGAAATGAAGCCTTTTTGTTTAATGTCCTATAGTACATGGCACTTGTACGGAGAGAGCGTGTAGAACATTGAGGTCATTTTGTCTTCCTCCCAAGAAGAGGGTGGGGGGGGGGGGGGAGCGCATATGACATATGGTCTTCTCTCAGCCATCGGTTGTGTTATCCGATGTTCATATCTATTCCTGGTTGTGTTTCACACAATTTCGGAGGTTTAAGTGCCTTAAATGCAGAAAGGCGCATAGGGAAGAGCTGGTCTTTTGACCTCGCCTTCCTCCCGCCGAATTCTCTGACAAATTCTGGCAATATCATAGAGTATTAGGGAGGTAAGTGTACTCATGATGTGAAATAAACGAAATCACGGATTTCTTTTTTCACGAGAGAGTTGATACTTACCTCCCTAATACAGACCCGGCCTCTCCGCCCCCACAGAGGCTCAGTCTTCAGGCTTTCTTAAAGTTGCATAGTGTCAGCCAATAAATAAGGCAAAGTAAGTACTAGTCTGCGCATGCGCGAAGTTGGGGCTGGCATCTGCTGGACTGCCATCTGACTACCTGCCCAGTAGGGGCACCTAACTTTTTTAATCAGAGTGTTTATTGAGTGAAAGTCGATATTTGGCAATATCATAGAGTATTAAGGAGGTAAGTATCAACTCTCGTGAAAAAAGAAATCTGTGATTTCGTTTATTCCGAACTGTAGTTTTAAGTTTTTTCCATATGGCAATCAAAATGTGGGTAAGGGTCACCTGTGAGGTCATGAAGATATGTGATAAATTTGGGGTCATAGGGTCAAAGGTCAATGCCACTGAGCGGATTAAAAAATTTAAAAATCCTTATTTTGAAAACTAATTTGTCAATAACTCTAGTTTTACTGGCGTTATCTTTAGCAAGCTTGAGTGTAAGGTTGCCCATGGGGTTCTGAAGAAGTTTAATAAATTTGGGGTCAATAACCAGGCCATGGTGACCAGATTAATTTCAGGATTGGTTGACCACATTGGAAATAAGCGTAGACGTAATGTTGGCTGTACAGTTAGGAATCAGCAGAATTGAGGTCACAAAAACAAAGGTCAAGGTGACTGACCTTTAATGCTTATCTGAAATGAGGAGAACTGGAACTGGAACGTCAATTAAATTATTTTTTGTATTGCTAAGTGAGCTTATGCCAGGGCGGTCGTCTGTCCAGTGTCTATATGTCCATCCATCAAATCGCATCTCCTCATTTATGCTTTGACCGATTTCAACCAAATTTGGCTGGAAGGCTCCTATAGCATTAGGCTCCAGAAGCTATGTCCATCTTGGATTATCTGAAAATTTTGCAGAACTCATTTAAAACGCTACTCCTCCAGTATAAACGGCTCAACTTCAATGAAACTTGGGTGGACTAATTCTATACTGGTAGGCTTCAACACTTTTAAAGAGAATTTTGATTGGTCAATATTTCCAGTGGCCATCTTGGATTTTCCAAACATTTCTAGTAATCCGTTAAAAAGCCCTCATTTAACCACTTGACCAATTTTAAGCAAACCCGGCTGGGAAGACCCTAGAGTGGTATGCTTCAGAACTTTTATACAGAATTTTTATTGATCTTTTTTCGGCGACCATCTTGAATTTTCTGGAAAAAAGGATGGGAAATCGTTTAATACTCTACTCCTCATATAGGCGGGGCCAATTTCAACCAGTCTTGGCTGGAAGGACACTATGGTAATAGGTTTCAGAACATGTATACAGAATTTTTAATGGTCAATTTTTCTGGTGACTATCTTGGATTTTCTGGAAATCAGTTAAAACCCTACTCCTCATTAATATTCACTTGGCCGATTTCAAGCAAACTCACCTGGAAGGACCCTAGAGTGGTATCGTCAGAACTTGTATACAGAATTTTGATTGGTCCATTTTTTTGACAACCATCTTCAATTTTCTGAAAAATGACCGGAAATTGTTTAAAATGCTACTCATTAATTGCTTGGGTAATTTCAACTCGACTTGGCTGGAAGGATACTAGGCTTGTAGGTTTCAGAGCTTAATACAGAATTGTGATTAGTCAGGAAGGAAATCATTTACAACGCTACTCCCCATTAACCACTTGTTCCAGTGACAGTCCTGTTCTCAAAACTCACATCTTAGAAATTGCTGCTTTAGTGAGCGGCCTGAAACTCGTTACATTTAATTTCATCGATACCTAAGGACGAGTAAATTTTGTTCAAGAGAATTTGTTCCTTGATAAAGGACCACTCTATATCTAAGTTTTAATCTGATTGTGTGGTCAGCATCCATCATTAATTTCCCATTAAATATCATTTCTACAGAATTCCAATTTTGGATTTTATGTCTTGTTACTGCAGAATTTAAAGTAGTATGTCTGTTTAAATGCTTTAGATCAAATACTAATGGTCCAGGTGGGCGTTAAGGCCCTTAGGCCTCTAGTTACCATGGCCGCCTCTAGTTACCATGGCCATGGTTGGTGTGGGATAGATGACATTAAGGTTACCATTGTCTGTCATATGGTATTTCCATCTGTCAATGTGTCCAGCTTATCAATAGTCCAAGTGCTTAGGAAACAATATGAGGCTGGGTAGGGAACAAGAATGAATCCAATTTTTTCTCTATACAACATTTATAGGTCAAGCACTTTGGAGGAGAGTGTAGGGACAGAATCTTACACACACTATTGTAGAAGAGTTTAGGGTCTGTGATTTATGATTATTCTATAAACTTGATAAGTGTTTATCTTATTTATCGATGCACACATGTTTTACAAAGATTGGTACTTGATGTACGCACACATGCAACACTATTTTGCCATCTAGAGGTAAATGACCATATATATATATATATATATATATATATATATATATATATATCTAAAAACTTGTTTATCTCAGGTTGCCGTCAGCTAAGCACAAAGCAGCAATCTCCATACCATTCACGATATTCAAAAAGGAGGGGAGCTTTCCTAATGAGATCCGTAGATCTGCCATAGATAAGGTGACAGTTCCGCTCCTACGTTTGGCTCAGAAAGCTGCCCTATTAGAATTCTACACAGAAAACATATGCTGGATAATGAATGTCATTGAAGAGAAACCTGCTAAGGTAAAAGTAATTATTCAAAATCAACAATTAACTGTCTGCCTGCTGAATTTCTGCAGACTACATTTTCCATGGGGATTAACTCTGGAAATGCTGAATGCTATGAAAACAATTTGACTGAAAGTTGGTGGCTATGCCACCAACAAATTTCAGTCAAATTATTTTCATAATATTCAGTAGGTCCAGAGTTATTGCCCACTGAAATTATTGTATTGTGGATTGCAGCAGTTAAACAGTTAAAAGATAATAATTTGTTTAAAAGATTTAAGTTATATATTAAATTTGGAAATAATGGAAAGTTTAGACAGTCTGCCCTGATGCCAGGGTGTTTATCCATTCAATAAATAAGCCAGGCAAAATTTGTCTTTTGCAGTGGTATTCAGAAAGAATGTTTAATTGCAGAACAATAAAAATTTATTCTTGAAAAAATACTGGTTTGTGTAGCTCGATAATAGAAGCAGTCATTCCCGTGGTAAATTTTCAAAAGGTCATCTCTTGCCCGGCAGATGAACATGACAGATAACAGGTGATATGACAGATAACAGATGACATATGACATGATAGATGAAGGTGACGACGGATAACAGATGGCATGACAGATAACAGATGACGTGCCATATAACAGATGACATAACGTATGACATGAGAGGTAACAGATGACATGGCAGATAACAGATGACATGACAGATGACATGATAGATAACAGATGACATGACAGATAACTGGTGACATAACAGATGACATGATAGATAACAGATAACCGGTGACATGACAGATAGCAGATGACATGATAGACAACATATGTTATGACAGATACCATATGACATGATAGATAACCGGTGACATGACAGATAACGGATGGCATAATAGATGACATATGACATGACAGATAACAGAAGCCATGATAGATAACAGATGATATGACAGATAACATATGACATGACAGATAACATATGACATAACATGACAGATAACATATCACATAACAGATAACATATGACATAACAGGTGACATAACATAACAGATGACATGACAGATAACAGATGACATGACACTTAACAGAGGACATGATAGATAACAGATGATGTGACAGATAACAGCTGACATCAGTAATCTTTTTCACATCATGAGAACATACTTACCTCCCTAACACTCTTGATATACTAGTATATCGGCTCTAAATTCAATAATATTCAGAATTATAAAAAGTTAGGTGCCCCTAATGGGCAGGTGGAAGTACACAGTCATGCACATGACAAACACCACCCTCTGCGCATGCGCACACCGGTACTTCTGTTTTCTAATATATTGGCTGAAGAAGCAACTTGTGAAATTCCTTACAGGCTCTTTTACTGAATTCTACGAGAACAAAATACATCCCTATCCATCATGCCTGATGCAAAAGTGTTGGAGGAGTCCTCCTCATCATCATCCAAGGTGGAATTGTTCCAGGCTTTTATTTAAGACTTGTAACTTTTGTGTGTTACCGGTTTTTGTAGCGGCCGTTTTCGACGGTACCGCGTTTTCAGGCGCTGGGAATCCTTGTAAATTTTTTCCCAGCGCCTAGGGCTAATAATCTCTTGTGTTTTATGCTTACAGATTTGTCTTGTGTCTATACAAGGATGCCTGGTCTTCTCTGGAAGGTTGTTCACGTCTCAGGGTGACTTATCATCGTGATATGTCTAAGGGTTGGAGATATAATAAATTAATAAATAAAATATCTCCTTCCTTTTGTCCCATCCCCCTCATCAGTTCTTCTGGAAGAGGAGTCTCGGCGGATGGAAGGACGTGTTTTCCTGCACAAGAGGATGGTTGCCTGTGCTCAGGCTAAGGGAGTTTATTAGTTATGGCGCATGATTATTTGAAAATAATTACATTTTCTGCTGCCGGTTGCTATTGCACTATTTTCTCTCTTGCGTGTGCATGGGTTCTCGAGTATATATAATTTAATATTATATTAGTCGAGAGCTGAGAATGTCTGGAGATCTAGATATTTCTTGCATTATTCTGACGTCCCCTCTCCTGGTAGGAGCTTTTGCATAATGAGGTTTGATGTCATAATCAACCAGAGTTTCTCTTTCCTTGATGTCATGATCTTAGTTTAGAGTAGTCGGTGATGTGTTCATCTCCCTGTTTATTAAGAGTGTAGAGAGATATCTAGATAGTCATAATCTTTCTCTCTCTTAATTTGGGGTTCTGGTTGTATTTGGTGTTTATTACCTAGAGAAGTCACCTGTCCCGTCAGGGTGGTCGTAATAGTGGATGTCTTCTCTCGAGTTTGTTTTTGGTTTCTTCTTAAAATCCGTTAACACGGCTTTGAGACTGTCATACTCATTGTCTTCGTATCCCTCCCTTTTCAGAAGTGTCCGTCCTGTCTGAAGACCATGAAAGCTAGATTCTTCCCCCACCCTTGCCATCTGTGTTCAGCTTGTAGGCTGTCCAACAAATGTGTAATTTGTGAAAAGTGGGGGTGTGGGATCTAACCTCTGAATTCTTCTCTTTGCAGGCGAGGATGATGGCGGAGGAGGGGAAGAAGAAGGCCTCTCAGAAGGGTGGGCTCGAGGCCTTCAAGAGTGAGTTAGTGAGTGAGATGCGCAGGACTTTCAAAGACCTGATGCCTGACATGCTTCGCGGCATGTTGCCTGGCACAGGTGTTTCAACTTCCTGCGCATCGACCTCAGTGCGGGTAGCCCCCGTCCCTGGATCATGGCCTATTAGCTCGGACAAAGCGTTTAGTGATCCAGGGGCGGCCGTCTTGGACCCAGGCTTGATGTTCGCATCGCCTGGGGTGCCAGCGGCGCGAGAAGCATCAGGCGGGACCCGACCAGCGGGCCTAACCACGATCACTCGTGGAGTAAGCTCATCATCTGCCTCTGAGCAGTCTCCTGGTCAGTCTGGATTGGTTTTCTTTACTAATCCAGAGTCTAACTTTCCTGACCAGGAAGATGATGAAGACTACCTGCTCGGTCCACAGGTTGATCATGAAGACATGGATGTGAACGTCTACACTCCTCTCTTGGGGAGCGTGAACGCTCGCGCCTATGGCACTGTTCCCTCGGGAGCAGGTTTCATGGTTCAGCCTGTGGCCCGCATTGGAGCAGACGGCCGGCCGTATAAGATTCCACGGTTGGACGTGGAATCTGATACGGACGTTCCGGGCCGCGCTGGTGTGCATGTGCCCCCTTACACAAGCGCGGCCTTGGAGCCTGGTTTGCCTATGGAGAATGCTATGCCAGCCCTCGCGGGCCCGTATACGTTCCCTGGGCAGCCAGGTTCGTCTATAGCCTCCTCCTCGGCCATACCTGCGAATGCCATTGAGGATGACGAGGGCCCGCTGCTTGTCGGCAGTTCGTAGGTAGCCACGGATGAAGACTGGTCAGAAGCGTGTGCGTGGCTCCTCGCTGTAAGACCAGAGCTCGCCGTGGACGAGACGGCCGACGGTAACCCTCGGGCATGGTTACAGGCGAAGCCGTTGGCCAGCACGGCTCTGTCTCTGCCGTACGCTGAGGCGGCAGAGGAGTCGATCAGACGGAGAGGTCGCCTCGCGAAGGCCCCCCGCGAGGTAGCTAGGCGATGTCGGGTTACTGCCAGTCAGTATGCTCGGTATGGCCTGGCACCCAGACCGAGCGCGGACGACCGCGCCGCTCTGGGGGAAGACACGCGGCCGGGTTCCCGGGCTGACATGGGAGGATTGTGCACGGGCGCTATGCGCTCGGCGAATGCCGCCTTGCGTGACACCGAGGAGAGCTCGCGATCAGTGCGCTGTCGCATGTCTCTCAGCTGCTATCGGGGGTGGTAGCGGCGTCGGTGCAGCAACAGCCTAGTCCCGTGAGCGTCCAACGAGCCATCCAGGATGGCATCAACCTGGCGTTGGACTGTCTGACTAGGTCGGTCACGAAGTCGCTGAGAACGAGGCGCACTTTTGCGCTGGACAATTTGTGCCCATCTCAGGAGCTCAAGTCGCGCTTGATGCAAGTGCCGATGGCGGGCCCTGGACTCTTTGGAGGTGAAGGTTGTCGGCACCTCCAGGAGACGGTGACTTTGGTGAACAACCAGAGGACGCTGCGGGCACAGTTTGAATTGCTGCGCAGGGAACACGTGCGTGTTCAGCCCTCGGCTGCTCGACAGCCGTACGCTCGTGGCGGGGCTGGCAGTGTCAGAGGCCAGCAGGCCGGCCGGTTTCAGAGACCGCGTCAGCTACGCCAGCAGCAGCGTGCTGTTGTGTGACAGCCGCCGCCTCAAGCGCAGCCTGCCAGACAGCAGCCCACGCACCGTGGTGCGCGTGGCGCTGGTCGCGGGGAGCGGCGCGTGGTAACAGGTCCTGATGCAAGAAAATTTTTTCCGGTTATCACAAGTTCCACTTGGGTGTTGCCACTCGTACCAGAGACACACCCACTTCTAAATTTTATGGGCACCCCGTCAACCCTAGGTGCACCAGTGGGAGGTCGTTTGACTTGTCACATTCAGAAGTGGGCGCGGTTAATTCAGGACTGCTTAGTCTTACAATGGCTTTCGCACGGATACAGTCCAGATTGGATAAGAGGTCCGCCGTTGCATTTGTCTCTGGTACCGGTCTGGACTCAAATTCCAAGAGATCCAGACAAGCAGTTGTGCATAGAAGAGGAGATAAAATCTCTCGTTCTAAAAGAAACAATTCAACCGGCGCAGGATTGCCCGGGCTTCTATTCAACCGTGTTTCTTGTGGCAAAGAACACCGGGAGGGGGGGGGGGGTGGAGACCAATTCTCAACCTCAAACCTCTAAACAAGTTTTTAGACACTTCGACTTTCAAAATGGAAACAGTAAGATCGGTGTTGTTGGGGTTGGAGAAGGGGATGTGGACAGCATCTATAGATCTCAAGGATGCTTACTTCCACATTCCGATTGCAAGGAGTTTTCGTCGGTTCCTGAGATTTGCTTTTCAGGGACGCCAATGGGAATTCAGGGTTCTTCCATTCGGCATCTCGACGGTTCCAAGGGTCTTCACTCGAGTGGTACTTTCTATCACAGCATACCTCCGCAGGTGAAATATAGCTGTTCACACTTACATAGACGACTGGTTGCTAAAAGCACACAACCCAGAAAGTTTGACAGCAAATCTGGGGATAGTTTTGGAAACTCTCACAGATTTAGGCTGGGTGATCAACTTTCAGAAACCAGAGCTGACTCCATCCCAGAAGTTTGTTTACCTGGGTATGTTCTTCGATCTGGAGATAGGATATGTTTATCCGTCCCAGGAGAGAGTGGAAAGTCTCCTCTCGTGCATTCGGTTGGTTTGCAACAGTCGTTATATTCTAGCACGGGTCTATCTGAGAATGTTAGGTCTGATGGTTTCGATGGAACCAATCATTCCTCAGGCGGCCTTACGCAGGCGGCCGATTCAATTGTTTCTCATGACTCAGTGGATGCAGAGTTCAGGATCACTGGACTCGCGCATTCAAGTGTTGGACCCTCTCATTCATCACCTTCACTTCATGCTGACCCCTCCCCACCCTCAAGTGACGATGTTTACGGATGCATCGATGGAGGGTTGGGGAGCTTGCCTGGAAGAAGCCACTGTATCAGGGCTTTGGAATCTGGAACAGTCAAAGGAACATATCAACATGCTAGAATTGCGGGCTGTAGTTCTAGGCCTGGAACACTTCCTAAAGGAAGTGGAGGGAAAATTTGTGATGATACGTTCAGACAACTCTACAGTAGTGAGTTACATAAACCGCTAGGGTGGAACGAAGTCACCCAGTCTCTGTATGATGACATGGAAGCTGCTTTGCTGGTGCATGGATCATATGATCACCTTGAAAGCAGTTCATATTCGGGGAAGGCTGAATCTGTTAGCAGACTCATTGAGCCGAATGATGAGTATTCTGGCTACGGAATGGCAACTAAATCAATGTGTGGCGGATCACCTGTTCAATCATTGGGGAAAGCCCAACATAGATTTGTTCGCAATGAAGAAGAATGCGAAGATGACGACGTACGTTTCTCCGATTCCAGATCCAAGCGCTATCGCAATAGATGCGCTAGCTATCAGTTGGAAGGGAATGTATGCATACGCATACCCTCCAACAATCCTGATTCCAAGAATCCTTCAGAAGATCAGACAGGAGGAATGCCAAGTGCTTCTGATCGCCCCGAATTGGCCAAGCCGATCATGGTTTACGGATCTGCTGGACCTTCTGGTTTGCAATCCGGTTCCTCAGCCACTGATGGACAATATTATCTTCCAGGGCAAGACCCTTCACAACAATCCGTCAATGTTTCAATTGACTGCATGGATGTTGTCAAACAATCCGCGATTAAGGAGGGCTTTTCTGAGCAAGCAGCCAATTTCATGGCCAGAGCCAGGAGGGGGTCAACCTCCAGAGCTTATAATTATAAAATCAACAGATTTGCAGAATGGTGCTCAAAGAGATGTATCAATCCGATGGAAGCATCTATTCAGGTAGTAGCTGATTTTCTCTGTCACCTGTATGATACCTATAGTCTTCAACCTAATTCTGTTGCTGGATACAAATCAGCATTGATGACTGTTATCCCTTGCTTGGCAAAGAGGGGAAGTGATGAAGTAAGTGTTTTAAATACTCTTATTAAAGGTATGGGCAATCTCAGACCAAGAAATCCTCCGCTGACACCGTCATGGAGTCTTTCTCTGGTTCTGCAAGTTTTGAGTGGTAAGCCTTTTGAACCACTTAGTGCTATATCTGTTAAATTATTGACACTTAAAACTGTATTTTTAGTTGCGGCAGCATCAGCCAGACGCAGGAGTGAAATTCATGCCTTGTCTGCTGAGCCGGACTGTTATATATAGTTACAGGTGAAGGCCTTAAGCTTCTACCGAGATTGAATTTCTTGGCTAAGAATCAATCTTTAAAGTATCCGGGTAAACCTATTATTTTACCTTCCTTAACCAGATATGATCCTGGTGCTAAAGTATGGTGTCCAGTCCGTGCTTTGAATAAGTACAAGAGAAGAACTCAGGTTTGGCGGACGGACCCATGTTCCCTATGGTTGTCATATATTGAACCCCATGGTAGTGCATCAAGAGACACTATTTCCAGATGGATAGTGGAATGTATCCAATTCTGTCCTAAAACAGCCACTGGAATCCAGGTAGATGGAGCCAAGGCTCATAGTGTCCGTGGTGTGGTAACTTCCACGGCATTATTTAATGGTGTTTCTATTGAAGACATTATGTCAGTAGCCCGGTGGCACTGTGAGTCAAGTTTTACCGACCATTACCTTCGTGACACTTCTAACCCACTCGCCGTCTCAGTCCTCAGGAAATAAAATATTTATGCAGAGGTTTATGTTTGTAAATAGTTTGCCTCCTCTGCTATTTTCAAATATCACATTTGTTGGTAGGGTATCCCTACTATTAGCTGGTACACGTCTCTTCATCCGGTGGGGGAAGAGATGAGTGCCGCGTCCAAGACATCAGAGGTCAGTGGTTATGACCATTTTTTGATTTTCTGTCTTGGTGATGGTGTCATTTTATTTTTTAATATGGTGATGGTTAATGTCTCTTAATTGTGGTTTTTCAGAGAGTTTTTGAAATAGAAGCAATTCTTCTTTTTCCAATGTCTAGTAATACTTTCATTAAGTATTAGAGAATGTGCTAGTCATTTAAAGCAGCGTTTTTTCCTAAACCTTCCTCAGAAAGAGGGGGGGGGGGGGGAGAGCGCATTTGCCTTTTGATCAATATCTCTTCATCGGTCGATTATCCGATGCAAAATTCTATTCATGGTTGTGGTTTCAGTCACAATTTCAGATGTTTTAAATCTCTTGAGAATTCAAAGAGCCTAGCCTCTTCGAGGGTGTGCGGGTTTTCAGGACCTTGCCTCCCTCCGACCAAAATTTACTTTTAAATTCTGGTTTTTATCAAGTGTTAGGGAGGTAAGTATGTTCTCATGATGTGAAATAAGTAAATTTATCAAATTTCTTTTTCACGAGTGAGATGACATACTTAACTCCCTAGCGGGATCCCGGCCTCACCACCCCACGGAGGCCTGGTCCTTTGGCTATTGAATAGTTGCTTCTATGTCAGCCAATAATTATTAACGGAAGTACCGGTGTGCGCATGCGCAGAGGGTGGTGTTTGTCATGTGCATGACTGTGTACTTCCACCTGCCCATTAGGGGCACCTAACTTTTTATAATTCTGAATATTATTGAATTTAGAGCCGATATACTAGTATATCAAGAGTGTTAGGGAGGTAAGTATGTCATCTCACTCATGAAAAAGAAATTTGATAAATTTACTTAATCTTTAACATATTTCTGCTTGTCCCAGGGTGGTGAATCTGCGCTGGAGGGACAACTGATGAACAAGATGTGCTGTTTTCATCTGATGGAGCTGTTATATTCCCGACTAAATAAAGATGAACTGAACAGTGCAGCGTCACGAGTCAATGAACATTACTGTAAGGGCAATAACAAGAAAGCTGAGAGCGGCAAAGAGCTCACACAGGCCATCACAAAGTATTATTAATATAATGTTCATAAGTAGTTTGTGTGATTACATTAATGTGTCAGGTTTCATGCTGATCCTTGTAAGTGCTTAACTGTCTGTCTGCTGGATTTCTGCAGACTAGATTTTTCATGGGGTTTAATTCTGAATATGTTGAATAATTTGAAAACAATTTGACTGAAAGTTGTTGGTGGCTAAGCCACCAACAACTTTCAGTCAAATTGTTTTCAAAATATTCAGCAGGTCCAGCGTTGTTCCTCAGCGAAATTACTGTCTGGTAGCTTGCAGAGCATCAAGATAGTTAAAGTGCTTGAATTCACAATTTGCTTTTTAAGGCCCTACAAAAAATTTTTTTAACAAATTTTCAATTACCTTGAAAATGATTAAATTTAACAAAGATCTGTGAAAAGTTATATATTTGTATGAAACATATTCCCTGTATCTTAAAAGTATATAGTGTCATAATATTTGAAAGTTTAAGCATTTAGTTAGCAGTATTTGTTAAAGAAGTTAAAATTCTTGGAAGATTTACCACTGCAATGACTTGTTCTGTGGTCATGCCAGCCATCTCCTTGTAAGAGTCAAATATAATCTTCTTGACACTCACCATGACTACTACTAAGATAGTTTTGATGGGCTTGACTATACCAATGTTAAAAATTCTATAAAAATAGTCAAATATCTGCAAAAATTGCTACAGATAGTAGAACAAAGTGTTTAAACAAATGTGAAAAGTGCTTGAATTGATAGTTTCCATAAGACCATGAACCATGACCTGTCTAATGTTACCACCTTATTGAGCACATATATAATTAGTCACAATACTGCTCTCCTAATTCTTTAACACTCAAGCTGGCCAAAACTGGTTTTTTCAGTGGATTTGAGAAATTGTCCATTTGCAAACCAAAACAAGTCATTTAAAAAAAAAAACTTAACACTGGAATGACTGGTTCAGTTATCGAGCCAGTTCATTCCAATGTTGAATTTTTAAAAATAGTCTTCTCTTGGTCTGCAAATGGGCATTTCACAAGGTCACCGCGGAATCCATTTTTTGGTCACTGAGTTTTAAAGGGTTCAGGATTTTGTTTCGCTACATTGGTTAGTCTGACAAATTTGTGACAAAGCCACCTAGACCGCTATTAGGCATGTCGGCTTGTTATTATAAGATGTTAACGTTGTTTTATGGAACGTTAATTCAGGTGTAAATTTTAAACAATTACAATTATATAATCTTATAATCTTGAAATAAATGTATCATCGATGTTCTTGATAATTTCTTTTACTTGTTAGAGCAGCACATCTGATGAAGAGTGAAGACATGCGTGGTGAGACACAGCTGTTAGAGTTACGGCGTCAGCTTCATTGTGCCGCATACAACACCCTCATAGCAGTCATCTCTTGTACACAAAGAGAACTCAAGTTCTACATAGGATTTCTCTTCACAGACAAGGAAGCTAAGGTAGTGTAGGATTGAAACATTAACCCTATAATGGTCATACTCATCTCATGTCCAAAGCTGTCTTTGTCTTTCATTGTATTGCTCTAATTTGCATGTTATTTGTATGAATGCTGTACCGCTATGTATCAAGCCAGTCCTCCAAAAATGGGCATAGTAAATTATTCAATATTAGCCAGTACCTGATACATGGTGTATGACCAAGGGCCCGTTTTCACGACTGAATTGGTTCGTGAAACCGCAAACCAGGACCCACTGAACATGAACCAGAAACACAAAAGGGCATTTATGCAAATTGACAAAGCTTGCCGATTACAATTTTGTGGTAATGTTTCACTTCAAGAGTATACGTACCTCCCTAATACTCTTTGATATTGCTAAATATCGGCTTTCACTCAATAAAACACTCAGATTAAAAAAGTTAGGTGCCCCTACTGGGCAGCGAGTCAGATGACAGTCAGGCGGATGCCAGCCCCACCAGCACGCATGCGCCGACTAGTACTTTCTCTTTGCTAATTTATTGGCAACGGGTCTACACATGCTTTGTTGCTTTAAGCTTTTCTTAGCTGTTTAAGACGTAAATTCATTCTCTAGAAGTGTTATATATCCTGTGTGAGATGGCAGATCGTCTATATTCGCCGGAGGAGGGCCCAGGACCTAGCCATCAGGTGACTTCTAGTATATTTTAGCGAGTTTATCCCATTGTAATGTGTTTCCGGGACTCGCATTTATCGTGATAAGCGCCTAAAATAACTAGTTTATTTCAAAATGGCGCTATGAATACTAATCTCTCTTTGTGTTTATGTCCACAGGTATCTACCTAGGAATGTTTAGGATATCACATCTTCAGAGAGTTGGTTTTTCTCTCCACCAAGGTTCCATTTCCTACTAACATTGTTAGGTTATCTAACCAAAAATTATGCCCAGTGAGTTGGAGGCCTCGGATGAAGGTCTTCTCACTTTGCCCTCTTGATCCACTTCCTTCCCCCTAAGGTGGAGAGAGTTAAGAGGTCATAATGTTGGTGGAGCGTCCGGTTCATCAGAACAGATGGTTTGTCTATGCTAAAGACTCAGGTACTCTAGTTATGATATGAGGCATTTCAATTATATTTGACAATATTTATAAAATCTTACTGCCATTTATCATTGTTTATCTGATGTTTGTATAGTCTGTATAAACTATCCTGTCCAGTTAGGATGTGCTGGATATGATTACAATTCGGCCTTACACCTGGAGTTTTGTTTCGGATCGATTTAACTTCTTGTTTTTGAAGTTATGATGTCATAATCAGCCTTGCGCCTTACTATCAGTTATAAGTTTTGTCCAACGCTGATTTATTATCATTATTAGCTTGGGTCTTATGGCCCCTTCCTCCTTGTTTATTTCGTGTTGAGTTCTAATTCAATATCTGTAATACTCATTGTCTTCGTCCTCTGCTGTGTTTCAGAGGCCTGGTTGTCCTTCATGTGGAAGATTTATCCTTGACGAGTTCTTCTCCCATTTATGCTCCCAGTGCAGCCCATGTGGGCCATTGCTTAAATGTGAGATCTGTAAAAGGTGGGGGGGAGGAGCTAATGTCTGAATTTCTCTCATTGCAGACCAGGGAGAAGGCTCCAGAGGAGGAGAGGAAGAGTAAGAAAGAGGCTTCTGGTAAGACGGGTAAGAGGAAGGCCTCGTCCGCTATGGATATGGAGGCCTTCCGTATTGAGATGATGGGAGAGATGAAGAGGACAATTTAAAGATTTGGTCCCTGAGTTGCTTCGTGGCATGCTTCCTGGTCCAAATCTTTCGTTGTCCTCTTCATCTGTTCCGGAGCAGATAATCCCCGCCTCTGAATCGGTGCTATTTAGGGACCTATCAGTTTTCGACCATGATTCAGAGGTGGCCCTAATAGAGGGTGAAATCCACGGTAAAAACACTGGCAGCAGGCTTGCCGCGCCAGTTGTTCGTGGTCAGGTGTCGCTGGAACCTGCCTGCCTATCAGGCCAGGATTATCCGCACCCTGCAGGTACCAGTTCCTCCTATGGTACCTCTCCTGGCCAGTCCGGGTTAGCATTCTTTGCTTACCTGGAGTCTAATCTTTCTGGCCAGGAAGAAGAGGATTATCTGCTGGGTTCTCCTTCTGGCGCCGTGGCCATGGACATTGACGTACGTGCACCCCTCGCGGGGAACACGGGCGACATTGTCCACGGTACTACTCGCGCAGGAGTAGCGTTCACGGCGTAGAAGGTAGCCCGGGCTGGATCTGATGGCCAGTTTTACCGCATACCTCGGCTTGCTGATGGTGTAGCAGGTGCTGGCCAGGGCCGTGGTGTGGCAAAATTTTCCCCACACAATGCCACGGCGCCTGCTCCTGGTCAAGCCAGTCAGTTTAGCATGCCTGTTCTTTCAGGCCCGCATGCTTTCTCTGGCTTGCCAGGCGTATCAGTTCGTCCAGCCACATACACACCTGTGATTGCTCAGGAGGATGACGAAGGCCCTCGTCTTGTAGAGCATTCGCAGGTGGCCACGGAGGAAGACTGGTCTGACGCTTGTCAGTGGCTAATCAACGTCAGACCAGATCTTGCCGTGGTTCAGTCGGCCAGTCAACGGGACCAGCGCCCGTGGCTGGCAGGTAAACCGACTGTTACCGCTATGCCATCTTTGCCGTTAGCTGATCATATTGTTGATATGTTCACTGCGGCGGAGACGTCCATTAGTGCACATGGACGTTTAGCGAAGGTCCCCCGCGAAGTGGCAAAGCGGTGCCCTATTACAGCTGATCAATATCAGCTATACGGTGTAGTACCGAAGCCAAGCACGGATGACCGTGCTGCGCTGGGTGAAGATACGCGGCCAGGTTCCCGGTCTGACACGGGAGCACTGTGTTCGAACGTTTTGCGTTCGGCTAACACCGCGTTACGTGATGCGGAAGAGAGTTCGAGGGCGTCTATTGCAGCGCTTTCGCATGTCTCACAGTTGTTACAAGGGGTAGTAACGGCATCCACATTACGTCAGCCTAGTCCGGTGACTGTCCAGAGTCTTCCAAGATGGAATTAACTTGGCTTTGGACTGTTTAACCCGGTCTGTAACCAGGAGTGTCCGGGCGAGGCGCACATTTGCTCTTGATAACTTGTGCCCGTCCCAGGATTTGTATAATAGGCTGCTGCGTACGCCTGTGACAGGTCCTGGTCTCTTTGGAGGTGAGGGATGTAAGCATCTCCAGGAGACGGTTACCCTGGTCAATAAGCAGAGGGCATTACGTGAGCAATTTGAAGAGCTCCGTAGAGAGCGCGTTCTCGCAGCTCCCCCTGCGTATCATCCCCTGCAGGCTCAAGGTGGCGTGGCCGCGTGCGCTTCGGCCAGCAGCGAGGAGGGTGCAGGCTCCTCCGGCGCAGCCAGCCAGGCAGCCGCCCGCGCACCGTGGTGCGCGCTGTGCGGGCCGTGGTGCGCGAGGATCTGGTGGTAATCGTACCTGACAGGGTGATTACCACAGTAAGAGCTACCCCAGTGCATATGCACCAGGAGACAGTGCCACTCTTGCGCTTCTTATGTCCACCTCTCTCCCTAGGTGGACCAGTGGGAGGCCGATTGGCCAACCACATGCAAGAGTGGGAACGGTTGACTCAGGACCGTTTAGTCTTGCGATGGCTTTCAGTCGGGTATCATCCCGACTGGATAACAGACCCACCATCACGACTGTCTCTGGTGCCGGTCTGGACTCAAATTCCAAGAGATCCACATCAGCGGTTGTGTATAGAGGAGGAAATAAATTCCCTCATACACAAGGAAGCAATTCAACCGGCGCAAAATTGCCCGGGCTTCTATTCAACCGTGTTCTTGGTAACAAAAAGCACTGGAGGGTGGAGACCAATTCTCACCCTCAAGCCATTGAACAAGTTCATAGACACACCCAGTTTCAAGATGGAAACTGTGAGATTGGTGTTGGCAGGGTTGGAGAAGGGAATGTGGACTGCTTCAATAGATTTGAAGGATGCTTATTTCCACATTCCAATAGCGAGGAGTTTCCGTCGCTTCCTGAGATTTGCATTCCAGGGCAGAAAGTGGGAATTCAGGGTGTTACCCTTCGGAATTTCTACGGCTCCTCGGGTCTTCACCAGTGTGGTTCTTGCGATAACAGCATACCTCCGCAGGAGAAGCATAGCAGTCCACACGTACATACACGACTGGCTGTTAAAAGCACACAACCAGGAAAGTTTATCAGCAAATCTGGAGATAGTTTTGAAAACTCTCACAGATTTAGGCTGGATAATAAATTTTCAAAAATCAGAGCTGACTCCATCCCAGAAGTTTGTTTACCTGGGAATGTTCTTCGATCTGGAAATAGGATATGGTTATCCTACTCAGGAGAGGGTACAGATACTCGTCTCAGTAATACAGTCAGTGTGCAACAGTCATCATGTCCTGGCACGGGTTTATCTGAGAATGCTGGGATTGATGGTTTCTCTGGAACCAGTCATTCCTCAGGCGGCCTTACGCAGGCGGCCGATACAGTTATTTCTCATGACACAATGGACCCAGAGTACAGGTTCACTGGACTCGAGCGTGTCAGTGTTTGAGCCTCTAATTCGTCACCTTCAATGGTGGTTGAAGACAGAGAATAACCTGGCGGGGGTAATGTTAACCCCTCCTCACCCTCGGTTAACGATGTATACAGATGCATCGATGGAGGGGTGGGGAGCTTGCCTGGAAGAATCCACAATATCAGGGCTTTGGAATCTGGACCAGTCAAAGGAACATATCAATCTACTGGAATTACGAGCAGTAGTCCTGGGCCTGGAACATTTCTTACAGAAAGTTCAGGGCAAGAGTGTTCTAATTCGATCAGACAACTCAACAGTAGTGACTTACATAAACCGCCAGCGCGGAACAAAGTCGCCCAGTCTCTGTATGATGACTTGGAAACTGCTTTGTTGGTGCCTGGATCACAGGATTACCTTGAAGGCAGTTCATATTCCGGGAAGGTTAAATCTGTTAGCAGAATCATTGAGCCGAAGGATGAGTGTTTTACCTACGGAATGGCAACTAAATCAATGTGTGGCGGATCGTCTGTTCGACCACTGGGGAAAACCCAACATAGATTTATTCGCAACGAAGAAGAATGCGAAGATGACGACGTACGTCTCTCTGATTCCAGATCCAAGCGCTTTCGCAACAGATGCGTTAGCTATCAGCTGAGTGGGAATGTATGCATACGCATTCCCTCCAGCAATCCTGATTCCAAAAATTCTTCAGAAAATCAGACAGGAGGAGTGCCAAGTGCTTCTGATCGCCCCAAATTGGCCAAGCCGATCATGGTATACGGATCTGCTGGACCTTCTGGTCTGCAATCCGGTTCCTCTGCCTCTGATGGACAATATTATCTTCCAGGGCAAGAACCTTCACAACAATCCATCAATGTTCCAATTGACTGCGTGGATGTTGTCAAGGAATCTAGATTTAAGGAGGGCTTTTCTGAGCAAGCTGCCATGTTCATGGCAAAAGCCAGGAGGGGGTCAACCTCCAGAGCATATAATTATAAAATCAACAGATTTGCAGAATGGTGCTAAAAAAGATGTATTAGTCCAATGGATGCATCTATTCAGGTAGTAGCCGATTTCCTCTGTCACCTGTATGATGCCTATAGCCTCAAGCCTAACTCTATTGCTGGCTATAAGTCAGCTTTAATGACAGTTATCCCTTGCTTGGCTAATAGGGGAAGTGATGAAGTAAATACATTAAATACTTTAATCAAAGGCATGGGCAATCTAAGACCAAGGAATCCCCCACTGATTCCATCTTGGAGTTTATCTCTAGTGCTTCAGGTGCTAGCTGATAGGCCGTTTGAACCACTAAGCTCCATTTCTATGAAAATGTTGATGCTTAAAACTGTATTTTTAATTGCTGCGGCCTCGGCTAGGCGTAGGAGTGAGATTCATGCCTTATCAGCCGAGGCAGACCGTTTTGTGGTTACACGGGAAGGCCTTAGGCTTCTACCTAGGATAAATTTCATGGCGAAAAACCAGTCTTTGAAATATCCGGGTCAACCGATAATTTTACCAGCTTTGACTAGGTTTGATCCTAATTCAAACCTATGGTGTCCAGTCCGAGCATTAATCCGGTACAAACAACGTACTCAAGATTGGCGGACGGACCCAACAGCGTTATGGTTGTCATATATTGAGCCCCATGGCAGGGCTTCAAAGGACACCATTTCCAGGTGGATTGTAGAGTGTATTCAGTTTTGCTATAAATCCGCCACAGGTAAACAAGTTGACATGGCCAAGGCTCACAGTGTCCGAGGTGTAGTGGCTTCCACTGCCCTATTTCATGGGGTACCTGTGGATGACATGTCAGTAGCTCAGTGGCACTGTGAGTCAAGTTTTACCGACCATTATCTCCGTGATGCCTCGAATCCTCTTGCCTTATCGATTTTGAAAAGCTAATCTAGGTGTACATATTTTGATGAGGTATCCTCATTTTTTTTATATATTTCACATTTAATCAATGGAAACATCTACTTTATGGGCTGCATCAGTCTTCACCAATGGGGAGATGATGACAGCACCAATCTTCCACAATGTCAGTCTTGTGTGTGTTGTCCATGGCTTTTTGTAATATCACGTGACCCTTCATTATTAATTTGGTAATGGTACGTGTTTTATATGGTTCATTATTGAGAGTATACGAAAATGAAGCCTTTTCGTTTAATCTCCTATAGTACATGGCACTTGTACGTTGAGAGCGTATGGGACATTGAGGTCATTCAGTCTTCCTCCAAAGAGGGGGTGGGGGGGGGGGGGGGGGGGGGGGAGAGCGGATATGACGTTTGGTCATCTCTCAGCCATCGGTTTGTGTTAGCCGATGTTTCTTTTCTATTCCTGATTGTGTTTCCACACAATTTCAGAAGTTTAAGTGCCTTAATCGCAGAAAAGCACATAGGGAAGAGCCGGTCTTTTGACCTCGCCTCCCTCCCGCCGAATTCACTGACGAATTCTGGCAATGTCAAAGAGTATTAGGGAGGTAAGTATACTCTTGAAGTGAAATAAACGAAATCTCGGATTTCTTTTTTCACGAGAGAGTGGATACTTACCTCCCTAATACTCTTTGATATTGCTAAATATCAGCTTTCACTCAATAAAACACTCAGATTAAAAAAGTTAGGTGCCCCTAACAGACCAGATATAGAAATAAGAAATATGTTATTGAATATTTTGAAATTAATTTGACAGGAAGTATCATTCAAAAGCTTTCTATCAAATTACTTTCAAAATATACAACCACTTTGCTGCATGATTGTCTTAAAATGGATACGATGATAGTATGTCATGGATGAGAGATTTACAAAATAATCCTATATTATATTGTGTTTGGATGTGTGTGCCATGTTATTGTACTGTAGATAAATAATATGTTTTCTTTCAGGGTCAGTTTCTACTGAGCAACTTAATCAATGCAGACAGAAAGTATGAGTTTCCATTGGAATTGACAGTAAGTAATTATACAATTTTGAAAAACCCTGCAAATTCAAATTTTTCTATTTTGCTTAATGTATAATATCGACCTTCACCTTGTATTGTGATAACCTGAGCATTCTATGGCTATCAATATTTAGCAACTTGAATTAAGTCCCTGCCATTAACAGCGAGACCCCATGGGAACCATAACCCATGATTCATAGAATGATATATAACAAACCAATTTCTTTCTCATTAGTTACACAGAAAACAAGCAAAGTCCATGAGTTCTCACCCTTGTTATTAACTAACTTTTATGTGAAATGCAGTCAAAAGGATTGACCAGTGCGAACCAGTGTGATATCATAATTCAACTATCAAGTTAAATTCCTCAGTCTACAATATCCCAGATGATCTAGCCAATCTCATAAACCTCTACCAGTATGGGACTTGTGAGCATAAGAGTGTTAAGCTTGAAGTGACTGCCTCCATCATCCAGTGGTATTTTTAAAATAAAATATTTAGCTTCTAGCATGTAAATTGCCATCTCTCAAGACCATTGTTGAAGCCATTTATAGCCAGTGTGATGAGTAAAATGCCACTGATTACAAATTATGTGTGTTTGCCATTTGAGCTAACCTGATTTCTTTGACAACTAGACTGTATTCAGAACAAGTGCTGACTGCAACTTTCATACTCTGTTTTGCCAATGCACTTCGTAACTAGGATCTGGTTTTGTGAAAGAGACAAAAGCACTTCAAAGGAAACACCAAGAAATGTTGCCAGCACAAATAGAAGACCCAAACCACACCCTTGATCCTCCACCCTGGGAAAACAAACTAGAGAGCATAGCTATTCGCACCACAGTACCTCATCTCACAACCAAAGATGAACACAGTGATGTGAGCAAGAAGGCCCTGACCCTAGCCATGCTGGAAGAAATGTACCCTCAGGAGACATGGATAAGGATCTACACAGATGGATCAGCCACAGATGCAATTAGGAGTGGAGGTGCCGGACTGCACATACAGTATCCAAACTGACAACATGAGTCAGCTGCAATACCGACAGGCAAACACTGCACAAACTACAGAGCTGAAGTCGAAGCACTGGTCCATGCAGCTAATACCATCAGCAGAACAGCAGACCCTATTGCACAGATTGTCTTTTTATCTGATGCCCGCTCCGTCCTTGAGGCTATCACCAAAGGTAAGCTGCCACAACTTGAAGAAGCATTACAAACCATCAAATGTTTTCGGATAGCATTGCAGTGGATCCCCTCACACTGTGGAGTCCAAGGAAATGAGGAAGCAGACAAGATGGCAAAGGTGGGTGCAGAAGAGAATCAGACAGAAAACATGGTTACACCTACAGAGATGAAGACTATCATCAAGTCACTTTATAGAACACCTCAATCAGAAGATGCCTACCATCATCTCTCGAGGCCAGAGCAAGTGACCATTTTTCGTCTCAGAACTGAACATAACAGACTAAACCAACACATGTACATGCGGTTCCGCCTTACGACATCGCCCGCTTGTCCTTGTGGAGAAGCAGAACATACCACAAAGCACATACTTCAATGTTGCAGTACGTATCAGCTGCTGAGAGAAGAGATCTGGCCTTTGTCAACCTCTTTTCTTGAAAAGCTGTATGGGCCTGTGGAAGAACTGCAGAAAACCACAGATTTCATCTTGAGAACGGCTCTCCAAGTGTGATACCAGCGATCGAAAAGAAGAAGAAGACTAGGATCTAGATATTAGACCCTGTAACATGAAACTCAAATGACTTCTATCAATGTACAATATGAATGGATGCGCTAAGTGTAGTGATTCTACCTTCTTTCATTCCAGAATTATGATAAACATGTGTATTCTGGTATGCACTTTGTGACCTAGATATATGAGCATTTGAAATGACATCTAGCCATCCATAATATGAATGTATGTGACAAATTGGCTGATTCTTCCTTCTTGCATTGAGGAGATAATCTGACAGACAGATGGATGGATGGACAGCACTGACCACAGTGCTTACACTGACTTTAAGCGGAATGAGTAATTTTAATGTCTTATTTTATTTTGGAAATTCCC
The DNA here is from genome assembly GCA_034401795.1 of Chaetoderma sp. LZ-2023a. Lineage (NCBI taxonomy): Eukaryota > Metazoa > Mollusca > Caudofoveata > Chaetodermatida > Chaetodermatidae > Chaetoderma > Chaetoderma sp. LZ-2023a. Next base: position 28,253,025 of record CM067372.1, on the reverse strand, counting down.
TATTTCTATTTCTAATTTTCAGGAACCCTTGCAGCGTAAGAAGAGATTTGTTTCTATTAGAACTGAAGGTGCTGATATTGTCGAGACACCTGGCTCTTCGGATTCACCAGAGAGTCCCATCATCACGGATGTTACTCCCTCATTCCACTTAGCCTCACAGTATCTCGTTGACTCCAGTCTTAGTGAGGATCTGAATCAATATGATTTCTCAACAACATCAGGATTTCAGGTAGGAGATTGTACAATATGTTAATGAGATTTAAGAAAATGCTGCCTTAGTCAGCAACGGCTTCCAGTCAGATTAATTTCAAAAATATTCAACAGAATAAGTTTTATATCGTAAAATATTTAATTTTTCAGGGATTTGTCAGTGAAATGGTTACGTCTTCCATCAATGAATTCCATGTATCTCTAGAGGTTTAAAGGTTTCAAGTTTACTGCCACTGAATGCTGTTATAGTGACTGAACATTGTCATATATTAAGCATTTAAACGTCAAGCCAGCCTTTCCATTGGTCTAGCTTGAGAAATGTCTGTAGACCAAGAGAAAACTATTGTTTGAGAATTTGCAACTGAAATGACTGACACAGTAACAGAGCCAGTCATTCCAGCAGTAAAATTTCTAAAATAGACTTGTCTTCATCTGCAAATGGGCATTTTCTATGAGAAAATCGACATTTTCATAACCAAATTTGCGCATTACTGTGTCATTTAGTATTGTTTTCTGTATTTTTTGTTGATCTTTCAGTCGATGTCCGGACGTGCCCCTGACAAAACACGTTCTAGGCTATTACAGAGAGGCAGTTATTCTAATGATAAGACTGGACAGGTAAAATATTTTATTCAGTGTATTTGTCTCATGGAATTGAATATGGCTTATGAGTAGACTACCCACTCTGCTAAATGCAGCCAGTTTTTGCTAGAGTTAGAAATACTTTACATTCGCTCTATTTCATTAAAAGTAATGTGACTAGAATCCTGGTAATTAGGTTTTTGTCTTGACAGCCTAACCAAGAAGAATTATGTAAACTATCAATAAATAGACAATGTGTTTTGTGTTCCCGTTTAGCTATCTATCAAATGACAAATTATTAAATGGAGTACATCATTGCATTCCATACTTATCATGTAGATGTATTGGGATATGTTGACTAGCAAATGAACACTAGTGTAGTAGTAATAGTTAATCCATATTATTAGCTCACCTGACGTGAAAGGCCAAGTGAGCTTATGCTGTTGCGACTGTCTCACATCTGTCCATCTGGCATCTGTCCATCCGGTAACTTTTTCTTTAAACACCTTCTCAAAAACTGCTTGGCCGATTTCAATTATATCTAACAGGAGGCATTCTTAGGTCATAGGGATCGAAGTTTGTTCAAAGGAAGCCATTCGGCCAAATTGGCCGGTGGCTATGTTGTATTTTGGCCGAATTAGAAACGTCTAAAAAATCTCCCAAACCTCTTCGTGGATTGATTCAAAACTCACAAAATATCATCTAGGGCAACAGCTGAACCAGGTTTGTTCAAGAGAACTTGATTGACCAATGTTTCAGTGGTTATCTTGGATGACCTAGTTTTCGCGAAAATTACTTCTTCAGTACCACTAAACGGATCAGGCTGAAATTTGGGAAATCAGGGCCTAAGGGCCATTAAAGTTTGTTCGAGGGACATTGATCAGTTTAAAAAAACATCGCCACTGTGGACCAATCAAAATGGAGTGTGTTTGGCGGCTATATTGGATTGTTTTCTTTGATGGATTTTGAAGCCTAATTGTTTTTTAGCTCACCTGCCCTGAAGGGCCAAGTGAGCTTATGCCATGGCGGCTGTCCGTCGTCCGTCCGTCAAATCGCATCTCCTCATTTATGCTTTGACAGATTTCAACCAAATTTGGCTGGAAAGATCCTATGGTGGTAGGCTCCAGAACAGAATTTTGGTAGGGCAATTTTTCCCGTGGCCATCTTGGATTTTCCGAAAAATTTTCGCAAATCATTTAGAATGCTACTCCTCCAATATAAATTCAATAAAACTTGACTGGACTAATTCTATCCTGGTAGGCTTCAACACTTCTAAGGAGAATTCTGATTGGTCAATATTTCCAGCAGCAATCTTGGATTTTCTGAAAATTTCTGGAAATCAATTAAAAGCCTACTCATTAACCACTTGGCTGATTTCAAGCAAACTCGGTTAGGAGGACCTTAGACGGGTATGCTTCAAAACATGTATACAGAATTTTGATTCGTCTTTTTTTTCGACAACCATCTTGAATATTTCAAAAAATAGCTGGAAATCGTTTAAAACGCATCTCATTTATGCTTTTACGGATTTCGACTGAATTTCGCTGGAAGGATCCTATGGTGGTAGGCTCCAGAACATCTGTACAGAATTTTGATTGGTCTATTTTTTCAGCGACCATCTTGAATATTCCAAAAAGTGGCGGGAAATCGTTTAAAACGCATCTCCTCATTTATGCTTTGACGGCTTTCAACCGAATTTGGCTGGAAGGATCCTATGGTGGTAGACTCCAGAACTTCTCTACAGAATTTTGATCGCTCTATTTTTTCGGCGATCGTCTTGAATGTTAAAAGAAATGGTGGGAAATCGTTTAAAACGCCTCTCCTCATTTATGCTTTGACGGATTTCAAACAAATTTGGCTGGAAGGATCCTATGGTAGTAGGCTCCAGAACTTCTTAACAGAATTATGATTGTTAAATTTTTTCGCCGCCCATCTTGGATTTTCCACAAATTTTCCGGAAATCATTTAAAATGCTACTCCTCCAATATAAATGGCCCAACATCAACGGAACTTGGGTGGACTAATTCCTGGTAGGCTTCAACACTTCTAACGAGAATCTTGGATTTTCTGAAAATCTCTAGAAATCAATTAAAATCCTACTCATTAACCACTCGGCCAATTTCAAGCAAACTCGGTTTGGAGGACCCTAGTCTGGTATGGTTCAGAACTTATATACAGAATGTTAATTGGTATATTAACTGCTTTGGAAATTACAACCAGACAGAAAGGATACTAGGCTGGTATGGTTTAGACCATGTATCCAGAATATTGATTGGTTCATTTTTCTGGTGGCCATCTTGGATTTTCTGAAAATTTCTGTAATCATTTAAAAGCCTACTCCTCATTAACCACTTGGCCAGTTTCAAGCAAACTCGGTTGGAAGGACCCTAGAGTGGTATGATTCAGAGCTTGTATACAGAATTTTTGATTTAGCAAGTTTTTGGTGGCCATCTTGAATTTTCCGAAAAATGGCGGTAAATCGTTTCAAATGCTACTCCTCATTAAATGCTTGATTTCAACCAGACTTGACTGGAAGAATACTAGGCTGGTAGTTTTCAAAACTTGTATGCATAATTTTGATTAACCAATTTTTCTAGTGACCATGTTGGATTTTCTGAAAATCAGTTAAAATGCTACTTCTTATTAACCGTTTGAACGATTTCAAGATAACTCAGCTGGAAGGACCGTAGAGTCGTGTCCTTCCGAGCTTGTATATAGAATTTTGATTGGTCAATTTGTTTGGCAGCCATCTTGATTTTTCCGGAAAAAATGGCTGAAAATTGTTTAAAATTCTACTCTTCGTTAACCTCTTGTTTTCCAAAATCAAGATCAGACTTCATTGATAACTAAGGGTGATTAAAATTTGTTCATGGGTCCTTGATTAAACATGGCTGTCATGGACCAATCAAAAGTTTGGGCATGATGGCCATATTGGATTTGGTTTTTTTTGGGGGGGGTGGGGTGGACCTAAGGTTCAATCTGATTGTGTAGTCAACATTCATCATTAATTTCCCCACTAAGTATTGATTATTCTGAATTACCAATTTTGTTTTTTGTGTCTTGTTACTGCTGAATTGAAAGTATTATGTCTGTTCTAATGCTAATGGTTTAAATGCTAATGGTCCGGCTGGGTGTTAAGGGCCTTGGGCCTCTTGTTTATTGGTTGTTGGGTCTGTTGATTTCAAATTTCCACCTTTGAAAATGTTGGATAAACATCTTGGATCTTTCTCCCGCCAGAAACTCCCATACTAAAGCAATAGGAAATTTTAAATGTCTTCTCGGGAACCACCTGCGGCCATCTAGGATTTTGGCAGACTTTTAGAAATGTTTTTATAATTTCACTTCAAAAGTATACTTACCTCCCTAATACTCTTTGATATTGCTAAATATCGGCTTTCACTCAATAAACACTCAGATTAAAATAGTTAGGTGCCCCTACTGGGCAGGGTGTCAGAAGGCAGTCCGGCGGATGCCAGCCCCACCACTGCTCATGCGCAGACTAGCACTTCCTCTTTGCTAATTTATTGGCAGAGGGTGTACACATGCTTTTGTGCTCAAAGCTTTTCCAAGTCTTTTTAAGCGTTTGTTAGAAGTCTGGAACACCTGTAAAGATGGCAGATAGAATTACTTCGCCAGAGGAGGGCCCAGGATCTATCCATCAGGTGACCTATTATATTTTAGCGAGTTTTTCCCGGTGTAATGTGTTTCCGGGACTCGCGTTTATCGTGATAAGCGCCTAATATAGTTGTTTTATTTCAAAATGGCGCTATATAATACTAATCTCTCTTTGTGTTTATGTCCACAGGTATCTATCTAGGATATGTATGGGACATCACGTCAACAGAGGGTTTGTTTTCTCGCCACCAAGGTTCCATTTCCTACTAATACTGTTAGGTTATCTAACCAAAAAGTCTATGTCCTGTGATTGGGAGGCCTCGTAAGAAGGTCTTCTCATTTTGCCCTCTTGGTCCAATTCCTTTCCCCTTAAGGTGGAGAGAGTTAAGAGGTCATAGTCTTGGTGGGTGTTCCAGTTCATCGGATTGGATGGTTTGTCTATGCAAAGAATCAGGTATTCTAGTTAATGATATGAGGCACTTCTCTTATTTTTAAAAATAATTATATAAACTTTTGCCAGTATTATCATTGTTTATCTGATGTTTGTGTAGCCTGAATATTCTATCCTTTCTAGTTAGATGTTCTGGATATGAATACAATTCGTCCTTACACCTGGATGTTTGTTTCGGATCGATTTAATTTCTTTCTTGAAATTATGACCTCATAATCAGCCTTGCACTTTATTAACAATTAAAATTTTGCCCAACGCTGATTTTCTCATATTGATAGGTGATCTTTATGATCATTCTTTCCTCTCCTTTTATTTTGGTTTTGAGTTTCTAACCTTAACTAAAATACTCATTGTCCTCGTCTTCTGCCCTGTTTCAGAGACCTGGTTGTCCGTCCTGTGGTCGCTTCTTAAAGGAGAAGTTCATCCCTCACTTGTGCTTCCAATGTAGTCCTTGTGGCCCATTGCTTAAATGTGATGTATGCAAGCAGTTGGGGGGGGGGGCGAACTAATGAATGAGTTCTTATCTTTACAGGCGAAGGATAAGGTCGGGGAGGAGGAGAGGAAGATGAAACGAGAGGTGGTAGGTAAAAAGGGTAAGTGGAAGGCCTCGTCCTCAGTGGACATGGAGGCCTTCCGTAGTGAGATGTTGGGAAAGAGGAAGAGGACGATCAAGGATTTGGTTCCAGAGTTTCTCCGTGGCATGCTTCCTGGATCAAATCCTTTGTTGTCCTCTTCGTCTGCTTCGGAGCAGATAATCCCCGCCTATGAATCTGGTTTCCTTAGGCCGCTACCAGTTTTCGACGATTCAGAGGTGGCCCCATTAGGGGGGGTCGTTCCACGACATTGGCAGCAGGCTTGCCGCGCCGGTGGTCCATGGACGGTTGTCGCTGGAACCTGCTGGCTGCTTATCAGCCCAGGGGTATCCGCACGCCGCAGGTGCCAGTACCTCCTATGGCACCTTTCCTGGCCAGTCCGGGTTAGCTCTCTTTGCTGACCCGGAGTCTAATCTTTCTGGCCAGGAAGAAGAGGATTATCTGCTGGGTTCCCCTTCTGATGCCGTGGCCATGGATTTTGACGTCTGCACCCCTCGCGGGGAATACAGGCGACATTGTCCACGGTTCTACTCACGCAGGAGTAGAATTCACGGCTCAGAAGGTGGCCCTGGTTGGATCTGACGGCCAGTTGTTCCGCATACCTCGGCTTGCCGAGGTGTGGCGGTAAGCGCCCCACGCAATACCATGGCGCCTGCTCCTGGACAAGCAAGTCAGATTAACATGCCTGCTCTTTCGGGGCCGCATGCTTTCTCTCGCTTGCCAGGTGTGTCAGGCTATCCAACTTCAAGCTCGACTGTGTTTGCTCAGGAGGAAGACGAAGGCCCTCGTCTTGTAGAGCTTTCGCAGGTAGCCACGGAGGAGGATTGGTCAGACGCTTGTCAACGGCTGATAAGTGTCAGGCCAGACCTGCCCGTGGAACAGTCGGCTAGCCAGCGAGACCACCGGCCGTGGTTAGCTGGTAAGTCGACTGTTAGCGCCATGCCATCTCTGCCGCTAGCAGAGCATATCGTTGATATGTTCTCGGCCGTGGAGATGTCCATCAAGGCGAATGGACGTCTCGTGAAGGCCCCTCGCGAGGTTGCAAGGCGCTGCTGCATCGTACCCGTGGAGTATCAGAAGTACGGTGTGGTACCTAAGCCGAGCGTTGATCACCGGGCGGCATTAGGTGAAGATACGCAGCCAGGCTCCCGTTCTGACATGGGAGCGCTGTGTTCGAACGCGCTGCGTTCGGCCAATACCGCGTTGCGTGATGCGAAAGAGAGTGGGAGAGCGTCTATTGCGGCGCTTTCTCATGTCTCCCAGCTGTTGCAAGGGGTAGTGACAGCATCCGCATCACGCCAGCCGAGCCCGATAACAGTCCAGAGAGCCATCCAGGATGGTATCTACCTGGCTCTGGATTGTATGACTCGGGCTGTGACCAGAAGTGTCCGGCCGAGGCGCACGTTTGCGTTGGATAACCTGTGCCCGTCCCAGGACCGGTACAATAGGCTTCTGCGTACGCCTATTGCAGGTCCTGGTCTCTTTGGAGGTGAGGGATGCAAGCACCTCCAGATGGTCACTCTGGTCAACAACCAGAGGGTGCTGCGCGAACAGTTTGGGGTGCTCCGTAGGGAGCGCATTCGCGCTGCACCCCCTGCGTACCATCCCCTGCAGGCTCGAGGTGGAGGTGGCCATGTCAGAGGCCAGCCACCAGCACATTCGGCCAGCAGTGAAGGGGGGGCGCAGGCTCCTCCAGCGCAGCCAGCCAGGCAGCCACCCACGTACCGAGGTGCGCGCGGTGCTGGTTGTGGCGTGCGAGGATCTGGTCATGGTAATCGTGCCTGATGGGCCGGTTACCACGGTGAGAACCACTCCGGTGTTTCTGGCAAAAGAGACAGTGCCACTCTTGCATGTCCACCTCTCTCCCTAGGTGGTCCAGTGGGGGCCGGTTGGCCCACCACAAGCAAGAGTGGGAACGGTTGACCGTTTAGTCTTGCGATGGCTTTCAGTCGGGTATCATCCCGACTGGATGACAGGCCCACCATCGCGACTGTCTCTGGTGCCAGTCTAGACTCAGATTCCAAGAGATCCAGATGAAAGGTTGTGTATAGAGGAGGAAATAAACTCCCTCATACAAAAAGGAGCAATTCAGCGGCACAAAAGTGTCCGGGCTTCTATTCAACCATGTTCTTAGTAACAAAAGGCACCGGAGGGTGGAGACCAATTCTCAACCTCAAGCCATTGAACAAGTTGATAGAGACACCCAGTTTCAAGATGGAGACTGTGAAGTCGGTGTTGGCAGGGTTGGAGAGGGGAATGTGGACAGCTTCAATAGATTTGAAGGATGCTTATTTCCACACCCCTATAGCGAGGAGTTTCCGTCGCTTCCTGAGATTTGCATTCCAGGGCAGACAGTGGGAATTCAGGGTGTTACCCTTCGGAATTTCCACGGCTCCTCGGGTTTTCACCAGAGTGGTTCTTGCGATTACAGCATACCTCCGCAGGAGAAGCATAGCAGTCCACATGTACATAGACGACTGGCTGTTAAAAGCACACAACCGGAAAAGTTTATCGGCGAATCTGGAGATAGTTTTGAAAACTCTCACAGACTTAGGCTGGATAATCAATTTCCAAAAATCAGATCTGACTCCATCCCAGAAGTTTGTTAACCTGGGAATGTTCTTCGATCTAGAGACAGGATATGTTTATCCTACTCAGGAGAGGGTTCAGATACTCATCTCAGTAATACAGTCAGTGTGCAACAGTCATCATGTCCTGGCACGGGTTTACTTGAGAATGCTGGGGTTGATGGTTTCTCTGGAACCAGTCATTCCTCAGGCAGCCTTACGCAGGTGGCCGATCCAGTTATTTCTCATGACGCAATGGACACAGAGTACAGGTTCCCTGGACTCAAGCGTGTCAGTGTTGGAGCCTCTAATTCACCACCTTCAATGGTGGTTGAAGACAGAGAATCTCTTGGCGGGGGTTATGCTAACCCCTCCTCACCCTCAAGTAACGATGTATACAGATGCGTCGATGGAGGGGTGGGGAGCTTGCCTGGAAGAATCCACGATATCAGGGCTTTGGAATCTGGAACAGTCAAAGGAACATATCAATCTACTGGAGTTAAGAGCAGTAGTCCTGGGCCTGGAACATTTCTTACAGAAAGTTCAGGGCAAGAGTGTTCTTATTCGATCAGACAACTCAACAGTAGTGACTTACATAAACCGCCAGGGTGGGACGAAGTCGCCCAGTCTCTGTATGATGACATGGAGACTGCTTTGTTGGTGCCTGGATCACAGGATTACCTTGAAGGCAGTTCATATTCCGGGAAGGTTAAATCTGCTAGCAGACTCATTGAGCCGAAGGATGAGTGTTTTACCGACGGAATGGCAACTAAATCAATGTGTGCCGGATCGTCTGTTCGACCACTGGGGGAAACCCAACATAGATTTATTCGCAACGAAGAAGAATGCGAAGATGACGACGTACGTCTCTCTGATTCCAGATCCAAGCGCTTTCGCAACAGAAGCGTTAGCTATCAGCTGGGTGGGAATGTATGCATACGCATTCCCTCCAGCAATCCTGATTCCAAAAATTCTTCAGAAAATCAGACAGGAGGAGTGCCAAGTGCTTCTGATCGCCCCAAATTGACTGAGCCGATCATGGTATACGGATCTGCTGGACCTTCTGGTCTGCAATCTGGTTCCTCTGATGGACGACATTATCTTCCAGGGCAAGGCCCTTCACAACAATCCGTCAATGTTCAGATTGACTGCGTGGATGTTGTCAAGATATCTAGAATTAAGGAGGGCTTTTCTGAGCAAGCAGCCATGTTTATGGCTAAAGCCAGGAGGAGGTCAACCTCCAGAGCATATAATTATATAATCAACAGATTTGCGGAATGGTGCTCAAAAAGATGTATTGATCCAATGGATTCATCTGTTCAGGTAGTAGCTGATTTCCTCTGTCACCTGTATGATGCCTATAGCCTCAAGCCTAACTCTATTGCTGGTTATAAATCAGCTTTAATGACAGTTATCCCTTGCTTGGCTAATAGGGGAAGTGATGAAGTAAGTACATTAAATGTATTAATTAAAGGCATGGGCAATCTTAGACCAAGGAATCCCCCTGTGATTCCATCTTGGAGTTTATCTATAGTGCTTCAGGTACTAGGTAAATAACCCTTTTGAACCACTTAGTTCCATTTCTATGAAAATGTTGAATCTTAAAACTGTATTTTTAAATGCTGCGGCCTCGGCTAGGCGTAGCAGTGAAATTCATGCCTTATCAGCCTAGGTAGACCGTTTCATGGTTACAGGGGAAGGCCTTAAGCTTCTTTCTACCTAGGATTAATTTCATGGCTAAAAATCAGTCTGAAATATCCAGGTCAACCTATTTTTTTACCGGCTTTAACTAGATATGATCCTAATTCTAAAGCAAGGTGTCCAGTCCGAGCACTAAACCGGTACAAACAACCTTACTCAGGAGTGGCGGACGGACCCGTCAGCGTTATGGTTGTCATACATTGAACCCCATGGCAGGGCGTCTAAGGACACCATTTCCAGGTGGATTGTAGAATGTATTCAATTTTGTCATAAATCCACCACAGGTAAACAAGTTGACATGGCCAAGGCTCAGAGTGTTCGCGGCGTAGTGGCTTCCACTGCCCTATTTAATGGGGTCCCTGTGGATGACATTATGTCAGTAGCTCAGTGGCACTGTGAGTCAAGTTTTACAGACCATTATCTCCGTGACACCTCAAATCCTCTCGCCTTATCGATTTTGAAAAAATAATCAGGTGTACTTTTTTGGTGAGGCTTCCTCATTACTTATATATATCACAGTTAATTAATGGGAACAACCACTGGGAAGATGATGTCAGCAGCCAAGTTCAACAAGGTCAGTCTTTGTTATTAAAATGGTGATTTTATGTGTTTTATGTGGTTCATTATTGAGAGTATATGAAAATGGAGCCTTTTCGTCTCTTGTCCTATAGTACATGTCACTTGTACGTAGAGAGCGTATGGGACATTGAGGTCATTCAAGTATTCCTCCCAAGAAGGGGGGGGGGGGGGGGGGTAGCGCATATGACATTCGGTCATCTCTCATCCATCGGTTTGTGTTAGCCGATGTTCATCAAATCCTGACTGTGTTTTCACACAGTTTCAGAAGTTTAAGTGCATTAAACGCAGAAAAGCGGATAGGGAAGAGCTGGTCTTTTGACCTCGCCTCCCTCCCGCCAAATTTCCTGTCAAATTCTGGCAATATCAAAGAGTATTAGGGAGGTAAGTATACTCTTGAAGTGAAATAAACGAAATCACGGATTTCTTTTTTCATGAGAGAGTTGATACTTACCTCCCTAATACGGACCCGGCCTCCACCCCACAGAGGCTCGGTCTTCAGGCTCTTGTTAGTTGCATGTGTCAGCCAATAAATTAGTCAGAGGAAGTGCTAGTCTGCGCATACGCGGTGGTGGGGCTGGCATCCGCCGGACTGCCCTCTGACTCCCTGCCCAGTAGGGGCACATAACTGTTTTAATCTGAGTGTTTATTGAGTGAAAGCCGATATTTAGCAATATCAAAGAGTATTAGGGAGGTAAGTATCAACTCTCTCGTGAAAAAAGAAATCCGTGATTTCGTTTAATCTCCGAAACCACCTGACGGATTAATTCAAAACTCAGGAAACATCATGGTGGCAACAGCTGAACCAGGTTTGCTCAAAGGAACTTGATTTGGCCAAATGTTTCAGTGGCCACTGTGGATGATCTAGTTTTCACGAAAACAACTCCAGTATCACTAAACAGATCGGGCTGAAATTTGGGAGATATAGTTCGGGATTAAGGGTCATTAAAGTTTGTCCATGCAAAGTTGATACATTAAAAAAGCCATGGCCACCGTGGACCAATCAAACTATAGCGTGTTTTGTGGCCATTTTGGATTTTCTAAAAAAATCATATGAAAACCTACTGGGACAATTTTAATAAAACTAACTAAACCTTCTTCACAGAAATTAGTTTGGCAAATCTTTCCAGTGGTCATATCATTTTGTTCAGTCGTGACAGTGGCCAAAAATTCCACCTTAGCGACACATGCCCCTTAGGCCTCTTGTCCTATATTATCCTAATTATTGCAAACTCAGAATGCCCAAATGGACAAGTGTATTGGATGGACAGTAGAGTGCATACGCTCATGTTTAATTCTAGGTTAATAACATGAATGTTATTGTGCTTACATTGTTTGCCAGGTGACCGAGGTTTCCATTAGTGAGAACTTTGTGGAGCTTGAGCTAGATGATTTGAATCAGCACGAGTGTATGGCACCTCTCATAGCTCTGCTCACACATATGGATAGACATAACATTACACCTCAGATCAAACGGGTATGCTTGAGGATGGCTTGTCTAAACTATTCTCAAAATATTCAGCTAGTCTCCTTTCTAGCTATGCCCCGCCCATTCCTACCTATGTCCACCCATTCCTAGCTATGCCCCGCCCATTCCTAGCTATGCCCTGCCCATTCTTAGCTAAGCCCCGCCCATTCCTAGCTATGCCAAGCCCATTCCTCGCTAAGCTCCACATGCCTTTTACGTGTGTTGGAATCGATTTAAAACTTTGAAACCTGAATTCCCCAAATCTAAATTTCAAGGTTCCTATGCAAGTAAGCTAGTGAATATTGTTGCTGCTTATTAAATTAGTTTCAATATATTCAGCAGAATGTTTATCAAATTATAGATTCACTAAAGACATGCACGTCGGATGGTTACTGTCAGACCACTGCACCTTTCATGTGGAACCACCGTCATTTGATTATCACGTTAGCATACAAGTAGCATATTTGGATTATGACCTCGATACTTGAGTGACAGATCAGATATCTGCATTGTCTGTCAGATGATCGAGGATAAATGTCGCTTATAGTTATCGATTCAGTGTATATACTCAAAGCTCCTTATTATATGAAAATGAAGTCATAGTGTAGTGATAATAATTATAGTAGGTCTACAAAATTGGGAGCATATATGTTATCATTTTGTATTGCAGTATGTTTACTCTGTTATTTTCCTGTGGCAGGGTGAAGCGGTCAATGAAATGCCAGGATGGATGCGGTACCTGCATGAGAAAATGGCTGACATTACAACAAGTTTAAATATGAGGCTGTTTATTGCAAAACTGATCATCAATGCAACTGAGGTAAAAATGTAGTAGCAACAGCAATGGAGGTAATGGAATCTTTATGTTTAAATTTTTATGTTTAATTTCACACCATGAGAACATACTTACCTCCCTAACACTTGATATACTAGTATATTGGCTCTAATTTCAATAATATTCAGAATTATAAAAAGTTGGGTGCCCCTAATGGGCAGGTGGATGTACACAGTCATGCACATGACAGACCCCCACCTACTGCGCATGCGCATACTAGTACTTCCGTTTTCTAATATAGTGGCTCTTCAAGCAACATTGTGGAAACTTCTAAGCTCTTTTTGATTGAAATTTTCAATAAATTTTATCATCCATCTTCATCTATGGCTGAGTCAAAATCACCAGAGGAGTCATATTCATCTTCCGTTAAGGTGATACTGTTCCATATATTAATTAAGACTTGTAACTTTTATATGTTACCAGTTTGTGTTCGCTGCCGATTTGGCGTTGGGAATCCTTGTTAAATTCTCCCAGCGCCTAGGGCTATTAATTCCATGTGGTTTGTGTCCACAGGTTCGACTTTTGGATGGTAAAGGTTCCTGTTCTTCTCTTGGAGGTTGTTCACGTCTCTTTTCTGACATATTATGATATGTCTAAGGGTCGGAGATATAGGCCGAATAAATATCTCCCTCCTTTTGTCCCATCCCCTTCATCAGACTCTACAGAAAGAAGAAACTCGGCGTATGGATGGATGTATTCTGCACAAGAGGATGGTCTGCCTGTGCTCAGGATAAGGGAGTTTATTAGTTATGGCACCTAATTATTTGAAAATATTTACAATTTCTGCTGCCATGTTTATTGCACTGTATTCTCTCTTGTATGTGCATGGGCTCTCGGATATATAATTTAATATATTATTCTTGAGTAATGAATGTATTTAGTCACTAGGTATTTCTTGCATTCATTTTCTGATGTCCCCCCCCCTCCTTGAAGGAGCTGTTGCATTGAGGTTTTTGATGTCATACTCAACCAGAGATTTTTATCTCTTTCCATTGATGTCATAATCTTAGTTTAGAGATATCTAATTGATGTTATTATCATCCTTTATTATGAATGTGGAGAGATATCTAGATAGTCATAATCTTTTCTCTCGTCCTAACATTCTTAATACAGTTTCCCTGGTTGTTTTGTGTTATTGTTTAACAAGAGGAGACATCTGTCCCTTCAGGGTTGTCAGAAATAAAAGTGGGTGTCTTCTCTCTCGAGTTTGTTCTTGTACTTACTAAAAAGAAATATCAAAGTTTACAAAGTATCATACTCATTGTCTTCGTATGCCTACCTTTCAGAAGTCATCATGTCCAACTTGTCTCAAGTACCTGAAGGCTAGATTCTTCCCCCCACCCTTGTCCATCTTGTACAGTTTGTAGGCTGTCCAACAAATGTGCCATTTGTAAAGAGTTGGGGGTGGGGGGTGGAATCTAACCTCTGAATTCTTTGCTTTGCAGGCAAGACTGATGGTCGAGGATGGCAAGAAGGCGAAGAAGGAGGGTAAGAAGAAGGCCTCTGAGAATGGTGAGCTCAAGGCCTTCAAGGTAGAATTAGTGAGTGAGATGCACAGGACTTTGAAAGATCTGATTCCTGACATGCTTCGCGGCATGTTGCCAGGCACAGGTGTTTCAACTTCCTGCGCATCGACCTCAGTACAGGTAGCCCCCATCCCTGGATCATGCCCTACTAGTTCAGACAAAGCTTTCAGTGATCCAGGGGCGGCCGTTTTGGACCCAGGCTTGATGTTCGCATCGCCTGGTGATCCAGCGGCGCGAGCAACATCAGGCGGAACCTGACCAGCGGGCCTGACCACGATCACTCGTGGATTACCCTCATCATCTGCCTTCAGGCATTCTCCTGGTCAGTCTGGGTTAGTGTTTCTTGCTAACCCGGAGTCTAACTTTCTTGACCAGGAAGATGATGAAGACTACCTGCTCGGCCCACAGGATGATCATGAAGACACTCCTCTCATGCGGAGCGTGACCGCTCGCACCTATGGTTCTGTTCCCTCGGGAGCAGGTTTCATGATTCAACGTGTGGGCCGATTTGGAGCGGACGGCTGCCCGTATAAGATACCACGCTTAGATGTGGAATCTCATACGGACGCTCCGGGCCACTCTGGTGTGCCTTATGCCCTACACACGAGCGCGGCCTCGGTGCACAGCCTGCCTGTGGAGAATGTCATGCCAGCCCTCGCAGGCCCGTATGCATTCCCTGGCCAGCCGGTTCGTCTATAGCCTCCTCCACGGCCCTACCTGCGAATGCCATTGAAGATGATGAGGGCCCACTGCTCGTCGGCAATTCACAGGTAGCTATGAACGAAGACTTGTCTGACGCGTGTGTGTGGCTCCTCGCAGTCAGACCAGAGCTCTCCGTGGACAAAACGGCCGCCAGTAACCCACGGGCATGGTTACAGGCAAAGCCATTGGCCACCACGACTCAGTCTCTGCCATATGCTGAACATATCTTAGATATGTTCACTGTGGCAGAGGAGTTGATCAGACCGAGAGGATGACCACGCCGCTCTGGGAGAAGATACGTGGCCGGGCTCTCGTGCTGACACGGGAGCGCTGTGCTCGGGCGCTATGCGCTCAGCTAATGCCGCCTTGCATGAAACCGAGGAGAGCTCCCGAGCAGCGATTAGGTTGCTGTCTCATGTGTCTCAGCTGCTATCAGTGTAGTAGCAGCCTCGGTGCACCAACAGCCTAGTCCGGTGACAGTCCAGCGAGCCATCCAGGATGGGATCAACCTGAGGACGAGGTGCACTTTTGCATTAGACAATTTGTGCCCATCCCAGGAGCTCAAGTTGCGCTTGTTGCAAGCGACGATGGCGGGCCCTGGTCTTTTTGGAGGTGAGGGTTGTCGGCACCTCCAAGAGACAGTTAACTTGGTGAATAACCAGAGGGTGCTGCATGCAGAGTTTGAAGTGCTGCGCAGAGAACACGTGCGTGTTAAGCCCTCGGCTGCTCGACAGAGGTACGCTCGTGGCGGTGCTCAAGCGCAGCCAGCCAGGCAGCAGCCCACGCACCGAGGTGCACGTGGCACTGGGTGAGGCACGCGAGGAGCGGCGCGTGGTAACCGGACCTGATGGGCTAAAAAGATTTTTGGTTACCACAGGTACCACTCTGGTGTTGTCACATACCAGAGACACACCCACTTCTAAAATTCATGGGCACCCTGTTAACCCTAGGTGCACCAGTGGGAGGTTGTTTGACTTTCCACATTCAGGAGTGGGAGCGGTTAATTCAGGACGGCTTAGTCTTGCAATGGCTTTCGCGCAGATACAGTCCAGAGTGGATAATAGGTCCGCCATTGCATTTGTCTCTGGTACCGGTCTTGACTCAAATTCCAAGAGATCCAGACAAGCAGTTGTACATAGAAGAGAAGATCAAATCTCTAATTCTAAAAGAAGCAATTCAACCGATGCAGGATTGCCCGGGCTTCTAATCAACCATGTTTCTTGTGACTAAGAACACTGGGGGGTGGGGGTGTGGAGACCAATTCTCAACCTCAAACCTCTAAACAAGTTTATAGATACACCAAGTTTCAAAATGGAAACAATAAAATCTGTGTTGTTGGGGTTAGAGAAGGAGATGTGGACAGCATCAATAGATCTTAAAGATGCTTATTTCCACATTCCCATTGCAAGGAGTTTTCGTCGGTTCCTGAGATTTGCTTTTCAGGGACACTAATGGAAATTCAAAGTTCTCCCATTCGGCATCTTGACGGCTCCAAGGGTCTTCACTCGAGTGGTGCTTGCTATCACAGCATACCTCCGCAGGAGAAATATAGCAGTCCACACTTACATAGACGACTGGTTGCTAAAAGCACACAACCCAGAAAGTTTGAGAGCAAATCTGGAGATAGTTTTGAAAACTCTCACAGATTTATGCTGGATAATCAACTTTCAGAAATCAGAGCTGACTCCATCCCAGAAGTTTGTTTACGTGGGTATGTTCTTCGATCTGGAGATAGGATATGTTTATCCATCCCAAGAGAGAGAGAGAGAGAGAGAGTGGAGACTCTTCTCGTGCATTCAATTGGTTTGCAGCCGTCGTTATATTCTAGCACGAGTATCTAAGATTGCTAGGTCTTCAGTTGTTTCTCATGACTCAGTGGATGCAGAGTTCAGGACCACTGGACTCGCGCATTCAAGTGTTGGACCCTTTCATTCATCACCTTCATTGGTGGATGGAGAGAAGGAATCTCTTGGCGGGGGTCATCCTGACCCCTCCCCACCCTCAAGTAACGATGTTTACGGATACATCGATGGAGGGATGGGGAGCTTGCCTGGGAGAAGCCACAATATCAGGGCTTTGGAATCTGGATCAGTCAAAGGAACATATCAACATGCTAGAATTATGGGCTGTAATTCTAGGCCTGGAACTCTTAAAGGAAGTGGAGGGAAAATTTGAGAATAGATTTATTCGCAATGAAGAAGAATGCGAAGATGGCGACATACGTTTCTCCGATTCCAGACCCAAGCGCTATCGCTATAGATGCACTAGCTATCAGTTGGAAGGGAATGTATGCATACGCATACCCTCCAACAATCCTGATTCCATGGATTCTTCAGAAGATCAAGCAGGAGGAATGCCAAGTACTTTTGAGCACCCCAAATTGGCCAAGCCGATCATGGTTTACGCATGCGCATGCGCA
This sequence comes from Chaetoderma sp. LZ-2023a, assembly GCA_034401795.1. NCBI lineage: Eukaryota > Metazoa > Mollusca > Caudofoveata > Chaetodermatida > Chaetodermatidae > Chaetoderma > Chaetoderma sp. LZ-2023a. The sequence goes on along the minus strand of CM067372.1, from coordinate 28,235,780 downwards.
GTAGGTGGGGTCTCATGTGCATGACTGTATACATCCACCTGCCCATTAGGGGCACCTAACTTTTTTATAATTCTGAATATTATTGAACTTAAGAGCCGATATACTAGTATATCAAGAGTGTTAGGGAGGTAAGTATGTCATCTCACTCGTGAAAAAGAAATTTGGTAAATTTTCTTAATTTACATGTTTGGTTTGGCATTCCATCCTGTGTTTCAAGATTAGTTTGGTAAACAAAGATGTCTTAAATTTTCTCATATTAATGTCCATTTGCAGACCAAGAGATTATTTTTTTTAATTTATCACTGAAATTACTGGCACAGGTATCGAGCTGAATGGCTCATTTATCGAGTCAGTTATTTCACATCATGAGAACATACTTACCTCCCTAACACTCTTGATATACTAGTATATCGGCTCTAAATTCAATAATATTCAGAATTATAAAAAGTTATGTGCCCCTAATGGGCAGGTGGAAGTACACAGTCATGCACATGAAAAACACCACCCTCTGCGTATGCGCACACGGTACTTCCGTTTTCTAATATATTGGCTGGAAGCAACTGGTGGAAATTCCTCACAGGCGCTTTTCTGAATTCATAAGAGAACAATACATCCAAATCTATCATGGCTGATGCGAAAATGTCAGAGGAGCCCTCCTTGTCATCATCCAAGGTGACAATGTTCCTGGCTTTTATTTGAGACTTGTAACTTTCGTGTGTTACCGGTTTTCGTAGCGGCCGTTTTCGGCGGTACCGCGTTTTCAGGCGCTGGGAATCCTTGTAAATTTTTTCCCAGCGCCTAGGGCTAATAAACTCTTGTGTTTTATGCTTACAGGTCGGTCTTGTGTCTATACAAGGTTGCCTGGTCTTCTCTGGAAGGTGTTCACGTCCCAGGATGACTTATCATCGTGATATGTCTAAGGGTTGGAGATATAATATATTAATAAATAAAATATCTCCTTCCTTTTGTCCCATCCCCCCTCATCAGTTCTTCTGGAAGAGGAGTCTCGGCGGATGGATGGACGTGTTTCCTGCACAAGAGGATGGTTGCCTGTGCCCAGGCTAAGGGAGTTATTAATTATGGCGCATGATTATTTGAAAATAATTACATTTTCTGCTGCCGGTTGCTATTGCACTATTTTCTCTCTTGCGTGTGCATGGGTTCTCGAGTATATATAATTTAATATTATATTAGTCGAGAGCGGAGAATGTCTGGAGATCTAGATATTTCTTACATAAATCTGACGTCCCCTCTCCTGGTAGGAGCTTTTGCATAGTGAGGTTTGATGTCATAATCAACCAGAGTTTCTCTTTCCTTGATGTCATAATCTTAGTTTGGAGAAGTCGGTGATGTGTTCATCCCCTGTTTATTAAGAAGTGTAGAGAGATATCTAGATAGTCATATGTTCTTTCTCTCTCTCTCTTAATCTAAAAAGAGTGGGGTTCTGGTTGTATTTGGAGTTATTAACTAGAGAAGTCGCCTGTCTCGTCAGGGTGGTCGTAATAGTGGATGTCTTCTCTCGTGGTTATTTTGGTTTCTTCTTAAAAGATCCATTATCAAGGCTTTGAGACTGTCATACTCATTGTCTTCGTATCCGTCTTTTCAGAAGTGTCCGTCCTGCCTCAAGTCTATGAAGGCTAGATTCTTCCCCCACCCTTGCCATCTGTGTTCAGCTTGTAGGCTGTCCAACAAATGTGTTATTTGTGAAAAGTGGGGGGGGGATCTAACCTCTGAATTCTTCTCTTTACAGGCGAGGATGATGGCAGAGGAGGGGAAGAAACCAAAGAAGGACGGTAAGAAGAAGGCCTCGGAGAAGAGTGGTCTCGAGGCCTTCAAGAGTGAGTTGGTGAGTGAAATGCGCAGGACTTTGAAAGACCTGATGCCTGACATGCTTCGCGGCATGTTGCCTGGCACAGGTGTTTCAACTTCCTGCGCATCGACCTCGGTGCAGGTAGCCCCCATCCCTGGATCATGGCCTATTAGCTCGGACAATGCGTTTAGTGATCCAGGGGCGGCCGTCTTGGACCCAGGCTTGATGTTCGCATCGCCTGGGGTGCCAGCGGCGCGAGAAGCATCAGGCGGGACCCGACCAACGGGCCTGACCACGATCACTCGCGGAGTAAACTCGTCATCTGCCTTTGAGCAGTCTCCTGGTCAGTCTGGGTTAGTTTTCCTTACTAATCCAGAGTCTAACTTTCCTGACCAGGAAGATGATGAGGACTACCTGCTCGGTCCACAGGTGGATCATGAAGACATGGATGTGAGCGCCTACACTCCTCTGTTGGGGAGCGTGAACGCTCGCACCTATGGCACTGTTCCCTCGGGAGCAGGTTTCATGGTTCAGCCTGTGGCCCGCTTTGGAGCAGACGGCCGGCCGTATAAGATTCCACGGTTGGACGTGGAATCTCACACGGACGTTCCAGGCCGCGCTGGTGTGTGTAACCCCCCTCGCACAAGCGCGGCCTTGGAGCTTGGTTTGCCTATGGAGAATGCTATGCCGGCCCTCGCGGGCCCGTATACGTTCCCTGGGCAGCCAGGTTCGTCTATAGCCTCCTCCTCGGCCATACCTGCGAATGCCATTGAGGATGACGAGGGCCCGTTGCTCGTCGGCAGTTCGCAGGTAGCCACGGATGAAGACTGGTCAGAGGCGTGTGCGTGGCTCCTCGCTGTAAGACCAGAGCTCACCGTGGACGAGACGGTCGCCGGTAACCCGCGGGCGTGGTTACAGGCGAAGCCGTTGACCAGCACGGCTCTGTCTCTGCCGTATGCTGAACATATCTTAGATATGTTCACGGCGGCAGAGGAGTCGATCAGACCGAAAGGTCGCCTCGCGAAGGACCCCCGCGAGGTAGCTAGGCGATGTCGGGTTACTGCCAGTCAGTATGCTCGGTATGGCCTGGCGCCCAGACCGAGCGCGGATGACCGCGCCGCTCTGGGCGAAGATACGCGGCCGGGTTCCCGGGCTGACACGGGAGCCTTGTGCTCGGGCGCTATGCGCTCGGCGAATGCCGCCTTGCGCGACACCGAGGAGAGCTCGCGAGCAGCGATCAGTGTGCTGTCGCATGTCTCTCAGCTGCTGTCGGGGGTGGTGGCAGCGTCGGTGCAGCAACATCCTAGTCCCGTGACAGTCCAACGAGCCATCCAGGATGGCATCAACCTGGCGTTGGACTGTCTGACTAGGTCGGTCACGAAGTCGCTGAGGACGAGGCGCACTTTTGCACTGGACAATTTGTGCCCGTCTCAGGAGCTCAAGTCGCGCTTGATGCAAGCGCCGATGGCGGGCCCTGGACTCTTTGGAGGTGAAGGTTGTCGGCACCTGCAGGAGACAGTGTCTTTGGTGAACAACCAGAGGGCGCTGCGGGCACAGTTTGAAGTGCTGCGCAGGGAACACGTGCGTGTTCAGCCCTCGGCTGCTCGACAGCCGTACGCTCGTGGCGGGGCTGGCAGTGTCAGAGGCCAGCAGGCCGGCCGGTTTCAGAGACCGCGTCGGCTACGCCAGCAGCAGCGTGCTGTTGTGCGACAGCCGCCGCCTCAAGCGCAGCCTGCCAGGCAGCAGCCCGCGCACTGTGGTGCGCGTGGCGCTGGTCGCGGCGCGCGGGGAGCGGCACGTGGTAACCGGGCCTGATGCAAGAAAATTTTTTCCGGTTATCACAAGTACCACTGGGGTGTTGCCACTCGTATCAGAGACACACCCACTTCTGAAGTTTATGGGCACCCCGTCAACCCTAGGTGCACCAGTGGGAGGTCGTTTGACTTGTCACATTCAGAAGTGGGCGCGGTTAATTCAGGACCGCTTAGTCTTGCAATGGCTTTCGCAGGGATACAGTCCAGATTGGATAAGAGGTCCGCCGTTGCATTTGTCTCTGGTACCGGTCTGGACTCAAGTTCCACGAGATCCAGACAAGCGGTTGTGCATAGAAGAGGAGATAGATTCTCTCGTTCTAAAAGAAGCAATTCAACCGGCGCAGGATTGCCCGGGCTTCTATTCAACCGTGTTTCTTGTGGCAGAGAACACCGGGGGGTGGAGACCAATTCTCAACCTCAAGCCTCTAAACAAGTTTTTAGATACTCCGACTTTCAAAATGGAAACAGTGAGATCGGTGTTGTTGGGGTTAGAGAAGGGGATGTGGACAGCATCTATAGATCTCAAGGATGCTTACTTCCACATTCCAATTGCAAGGAGGTTTCGTCGGTTCCTGAGATTTGCTTTTCAGGGACGCCAATGGGAATTCAAGGTTCTTCCATTTGGCATCTCGACGGCTCCAAGGGTCTTCACTCGAGTGGTACTTGCTATCACGGCATACCTTCGCAGGAGAAATATACCTGTTCACACTAAAAGCACACAACCCAGAAAGTTTGACAGCAAATCTGGAGATAGTTTTGGAAACTCTCACAGATTTAGGCTGGCTGATCAACTTTCCGAAATCAGAGCTGACTCCATCCCAGAAGTTTGTTTACCTGGGTATGTTCTTCGATCTGGAGATAGGATATGTTTATCCGTCCCAGGAGAGAGTGGAAAGTGTCCTCTCGTGTATTCAGTTGGTGTGCAACAGTCGTTATATTCTAGCACGGGTCTATCTGAGAATGTTGGGTCTGATGGTTTCAATGGAACCGGTCATTCCTCAGGCGGCCTTACGCAGGCGGCCGATTCAGTTGTTTCTCATGACCCAGTGGACGCAGAGTTCAGGATCACTGGACTCGCGCATTCAAGTGTTGGACCCTCTCATTCATCACCTTCATTGGTGGATGGAGAGACGAAATCTCCTGGCGGGGGTCATGCTGACCCCTCCCCACCCTCAAGTAACGATGTTTACGGATGCATCGATGGAGGGTTGGGGAGCTTGCCTGGAAGAAGCCACTATATCAGGGCTTTGGAATCTGGAACAGTCAAAGGAACATATCAACATGCTAGAACTGCGGGCTGTAGTTCTAGGCCTGGAACACTTCCTAGGGGAGGTGAAGGGAAAATTTGTGATGATACGTTCAGACAACTCTACAGTAGTGAGTTACATAAACCGCCAGGGCGGAACGAAGTCACCCAGTCTCTGTATGATGACATGGAAGCTGCTTTGCTGGTGCATGGATCATATGATCACCTTGAAAGCAGTTCATATTCCGGGAAGGCTGAATCTGTTAGCAGACTCATTGAGCCGAAGGATGAGTATTCTGCCTACGGAATGGCAACTAAATCAATGTGTGGCGGATCACCTGTTCAATCATTGGGGAAAGCCCAACATAGATTTGTTCGCAATGAAGAAGAATGCGAAGATGACGACGTACGTTTCTCCGATTCCAGATCCAAGCGCTATCGCAATAGATGCGCTAGCTATTAGTTGGAAGAGAATGTATGCATACGCATACCCTCCAACAATCCTGATTCCAAGAGTCCTTCAGAAGATCAGACAAGAGGAATGCCAAGTGCTTCTGATCGCCCCGAATTGGCCAAGCCGATCATGGTTTACGGATCTGCTGGACCTTCTGGTTTGCAATCCGGTTCCTCTGCCGCTGATGGACGATATTATCTTCCAGGGCAAGACCCTTCACAACAATCCGTCAATGTTTCGATTGACTGCATGGATGTTGTCAAACAATCCGCAATTAAGGAGGGATTTTCTGAGCAAGCAGCCAATTTCATGGCCAGAGCCAGGAGGGGGTCAACCTCCAGAGCTTATAATTATAAAATCAACAGATTTGCAGAATGGTGCTCAAAGAGATGTATCAATCCGATGGAAGCATCTATTCAGGTAGTAGCTGATTTTCTATGTCACCTGTATGATACCTATAGTCTTCAACCTAATTCTGTTGCTGGATACAAATCAGCATTGATGACTGTTATCCCTTGCTTGGCAAAGAGGGGAAGTGATGAAGTAAGTGTTTTAAATACTCTTATTAAAGGTATGGGCAATCTCAGACCTAGAAATCCTCCACTGACACCGTCATGGAGTCTTTCTCTGGTTCTGCAGGTTTTGAGTGGTAAGCCTTTTGAACCACTTAGTGCTATATCTGTAAAATTATTGACACTTAAAACTGTATTTTTAGTGGCGGCGGCTTCAGCCAGACGCAGGAGTGAAATTCATGCCTTGTCTGCTGAGCCTGACCGTTATATAGTTACAGGTGAAGGCCTTAAGCTTCTACCTAGATTGAATTTCTTGGCTAAGAATCAATCTTTAACGTATCCGGGTAAACCTATTATTTTACCTGCCTTAACCAGATATGATCCTGGTGCTAAAGTATGGTGTCCAGTCCATGCTTTGAATAAGTACAAGAAAAGAACTCAGGTTTGGCGGACTGACCCATGTTCCCTATGGTTGTCATATATTGTACCCCATGGTAGGGCGTCAAGAGACACTATTTCCAGATGGATAGTGGAATGTATCCAATTCTGTCATAAGACAGCCACTGGAATCCAGGTAGATAGAGCCAAGGCTCATAGTGTCAGTGGTGTGGTAACTTCCACGGCATTATTTAATGGTGTTTCGATTGAAGACATTATGTCAGTAGCCCAGTGGCACTGTGAGTCAAGTTTTACCGACCATTACCTTCGTGACACTTCTAACCCCCTCGCCGTCTCAGTCCTCAGGAAATAAAATAGTTATGCAGAGGTTTATGTTTGTAAATAGTTTGCCTCCTCTGCTATTTTCAAATATCACATTTGTTGGTAGGGTATTCCTACTATTAGCGTGTACACTTCTCCTCTTCCGGTGGGGGAAGAGATGAGTGCCGCGTCCAAGACATCAAAGGTCAGTGGTTATGACCATTTTTTGATTTTCTGTCTTGGTGATGGTGTCATTTTATTTTTTAATATGGTGATGGTTGATGTCTCTTAATTGTGGTTTTTCAGAGAGTTTTTGAAATAGAAGCAATTCTTCTTTTTTCCAATGTCTAGTAATACTTTCATTAAGTATTAGAGAACGTGCTAGTCATTTAGAGCAGCGTTTTTTCCTATACCTTCCTCAGAAAGAGGGGGGGGGAGCGCATTTGCCTTTTGATCAATCTCTCTTCATCGGTCGATTATCCGATGCAAAATTCTATTCCTGGTTGTGGTTTCAGTCACAATTTCAGATGTTTTAAATCTCTTGAGAATTCAAAGAGCCTAGCCTCTTCGAGGGTGTGCGGGTTTTCAGGACCTTGCCTCCCTCCCACCAAAATTTACTTTCAAATTCTGGTTTTTATCAAGAGTGTTAGGGAGGTAAGTATGTTCTCATGATGTGAAATAAGTAAATTTATCAAATTTCTTTTTCACGAGTGAGATGACATACTTACCTCCCTAACAGGATCCCGGCCTCGCCACCCCACGGAGGCCTGGTCCTTTGGCTATTGAATAGTTGCTTCTAGGTCAGCCAATATTTAGTAACGGAAATACCGGTGTGCGCATGCGCAGAGGGTGGTGTTTGTCATGTGCATGACTGTGTACTTCCACCTGCCCATTAGGGGCACCTAACTTTTTATAATTCTGAATATTATTGAATTTAGAGCCGATATACTAGTATATCAAGAGTGTTAGGGAGGTAAGTATGTCATCTCACTCGTGAAAAAGAAATTTGATAAATTTACTTATTCAGTTGTAAGCGTTTAAAAATGGTCTGCCATTGGTTTTCAAATGAACATTTCTCAAGACCTCTGCAGAAGCTGTTTTTGGCCGGCTTGTGTTAAATTGTTACGGGCACTACATCAGCGTTCAAGATCATGGGGCCCTTGGTAGAAAAGACATCAACAGTTTACAGAAACATTACATTTCGACTGATCACAACTCATTATGCTAAAGAGAGAAGAATTTCCTTTAGCAATAATACAAGTATTCAGATGTTGTATAGTTTTATTTTGTGTCTAGGTTTTCCAGCCATATGCTAAGTTCTGGTTCAAAAGCTTGATGATGCTGATTGTAAGAGGTCATCTAGGTACAGAAGGAATAAACTACTTCATAGTCGATACTGTGGTTACGATGTTGTCATGGCATAACACGGCTATACCAGCAGTAAGTTACTAGAGATTAACTACTTCATTTTCATTGACAGGAATCGAACTGCCAATGGGTGAGAGCGTCTAGCATCATAGCCCACAAATGCTTTCACAACACCAACGCTGCAAGACAAAGTCTTACTTTGCCAGTGATTCTTTTGTGAGGTGAGTTTCTGATACACAGTGGAATTCTGTGGTAGTTGTATAAGAAATTCATATCGTGAAAGAATCACCGGCAAAGACTTTGTCTTGCAGCATTGGTGTTGTGGAAGCATTTGTGGGCTATGATGCTAGGCGCTCTCGCCGGTTGTCGGTTCGATTCCCTGTCAATGCTAAAATACTGTAATGCCACTACTTCTTGTATACTTCATAGTTGATACTGTGGTTACTATGCTGTCATGACATGACACAGCCATAGCTTCAGTAAGTTCCTAGAGAAAAATACTTCGGAGTAGATACCATAGTCAATATGCTGGCGTGGTGTAACACAGCCATACCAGCAGTAGTAATACACAGTTGGCTCATATATGTGGAGATAGTAGAGTCGCATATCTTGTATTAACCAACATTTTTTGTCTGGTATTCTATATAAAGAAAGAACTTGTGAAATTGATTCAAAAACTTTTTGTTTGAGAGATAGAGTTTGTGAAATGTATTCTTTGATAATATTGATTCTTACTGTACAGATCATTGGATGAAAGTAAATATGATTCAGAAACCTAAGTCACACGTGATTGTCTAAATGTGACAAAATTTTGACACATCTCTTCCAAATTATTGTGTGTCATGTTGGTCTGTGGTCCCCTTGAACTTTTGGTTGTGACTCACTAGTATATTTTAGGCTTGTCAGTCTGTCAGATTTTTAAAATTTTTGGCAAAGCCGGCTATGTTGCAACTATAGCGTGCTCACATTTGTTTATAAATACTTTAAATGACTACAATTGTGCTTCTTGATTTGAACCCGGGTTAGATGTAATGACGCAGATGTAACTTTCTGTATTTGATGAACTTTAGTGGTCAATTTGAATACTGTAGTCTTTAAATATCGATGTTCCATTTGAACTATCCACACCTCTTGTTATTAAACACAGAGTTATGTGTTGCACAGATTCTTTGATATCAACTTAAGATAATATGACTCCTTGATCTTGAGATATAATATGTTATACACTTTAGGATACAGGAGAGGAAAAAGGCCTGGTGTCTCGTCTTGTGGAGATCTTGATGAGGCATACATTCAGTGAATCTCGCCCTGTCTTTAAGAATAACCTGGAAATGATAAGAACATTACTACATTGCTGGAAGGCCAGACTGGAGGACATACCATACAGGTACATAATAACACTGATCATTATAATTAGAGTACATTTCTTGTCGTGTGATACATGTAAAGATAGTGTGAGTGTGTGACCTACTTTTCAGACTATTGTACATCAAAGTTGGCTGCTGTCCAGGCCGTAATTCCAACATATCCCCCTATGGCTGCATCATAGGCTATGTCTATAAACAGTTGGTCAGTGTGATATACAGTTCATGCGCCAGCAAGCAGCAGAGCATAATTGTTTCAGTGATGTAGTTTCAATGTTAATGTCGGTGTATGGGAACATTTCATGGTAAATGTGTGGTGTGTATCAACATCACCGTATTCTCAGAGTTCACTGAGCTTCAATTGATGCTTAAACGCTCCAATTTAGCACTTTGTTACTCTGCAGTTATCAAACTGCATACCGATGCGTTTTATTCTAATAGTGTGTCACAAATATGTCTGTGTGACCTACGTTTCATGATTCACTGAATGTCAGAGGAATATCATATAATCCGAACTGCACATTACATACTCTTCTGCTGGACAATCTTGAGGTAGGCGTGCATCTTAAACAGTCATTTCATGTATTAAGTATGTAGGGCATAGTGATCTATTTTTCACATACAATGAAGCAGCAAGTGAAGATTATGTCCAGTCATTTGCTGCCACAGTGTTATGGCCATCAGACTTGGTATATTGTGCATTTTAGGCTAACAATGTAGTTATCAAATGTGACACTAAGTGTCACATTTGATAACTACATTGTTAGCCTAAAAAGGGTTCATTTAACATGTGCTGGTTGTGTTGTATCCATATCCATCTATGCTTTTCCATTATATTTTAGATAGAGGAAATATTTAGAACGTTTTATGCTTGACAGCGAATATGAAATAGATTTTTATATATTTATGAATGCTTTTGTATTTTCAGAGTAATATATGAGCAGTTTAAGTCATCAGATCCAAAATCCAAGCAAGCGGCTACAGGTGTTCAGCTCCTGGGTGTCGTCTTAGCGAATAAGATGTCTCCTTACGGCCCGTCTGCGCCAGTGGACCGAGAAAAGTATTAAATCTAACGTTCTTGATGATACTCCAAATGTCTAGTGGAAAGAAGACTAGTGTGATGTCAATGTTCAAAGTTGCAACACCAATGGACCTTTCCAGTTTTAGCTACCCCCCCCCCCCCCCCGCCCATCAGTCTCTGAACTCCCATACTATCAATTTCCAGAAAAGCTAAACCTTTGGCAGCAACAGTGCCCAGTCAAATTACTTTCAAAATTTTCAACAGCCTGTTTATTAAATAGCAAAGACATACAATTCGTACAACGTGTCAGACTATTAAGCAGTCTTCAATGTAGATATTACAATTATGTGTCAAATTTCTAACAGCTGGTGCAGCATAAACTGGTGCTGTTCATATTGAAAGCTCTTGCTATTTTAGACATCATTACTGTGTTCATAATGACCACCAGACTTCAATCAGTCTAACCACAGCTGCAGAATACAATCTTACAATGGAGGGATGTGATATGTCACTCAAGAATCTGAGCATAATCAACTATGTATTTAATTTGTTAGGTCTGTCACGAATGTGTATTGATTGTATGTCTTTGATTAATTCACAGATTTTTAATAAACATTCTTTTGAATATTTTGAAAGTAATATGCCTGGAAGCTGTTGCTGCCATAGTCAAATTAGTTTCAAAATAATCAGCAGTTTACTGTATTGTTATCTTGAAATTTTGATTCTGTAAATTCAGGTTTAAAATTTTCGAAACGATTACAACATGTAAGAAGTGGGCGGAGCTTGTGTAGAAATGGATACCTTTATTCAGTAATGTTTAGCCGACACACACACACAAACAGCTATATTGCACAAGTGTTTTAATTTGTTTAAATTGTATCATGATATTACATGCTTTAATTAATTACTTGAAATGAGCATCTTAACCCTTTAAGCCTTAAATTCTTTCAAGAAAATATCAATTTTCTCAAAGAAAACGTCAATTTGCAGCCCAAGAAAAGACTATTTTTGAAGATTTACAACTGGAATGACTGGCTCGGTTATCAAGCCAGTCATTCCATTTGTAAGTTTTCAAAAATTGTCTTCTTGGTCTGCAAATTGACATTTCTCAAGACCGCTGCGGAGACCTTTTGGCTGATATGGGTGTTAAAGGGTTAAGCAAACAACTGATCGATATTCATATATTTAACTCTATGAACCCAAAAGACCAAATATCGTTCAATAATCTGCCATATCAATTAGGAGACTGACAAAGACAAGAATATTATCAAACAATTATCTGACAAATTACTCAACTGACTGCCAAAGACAAGAATATGCAGTCATAGTGTATAGCACTAAGAACTCGGCATTACTTACACTAGGCACACACCCACATATGCATTAGTAAAATTCATGTACACTGTTTCTTTTTTACTGAATCCTATGGTAGCCATATTTGCCTGATAATAATGATAGCAATGATTCAAAGGTAATGTCTTTTAAGACCAGGTTTATTAATTTTAACAATCTTTCATTGTACAAATGCGATTCATCATGTCAAAAAGGTACCAGCTTTGAATCTTGCTAGCACTATTAGCTTTGGAACTTTCACTTCAAGAGTATACTTACCTCCCTAATACTTTTGATATTGCTAAATATTCGCTTTCACTCAATAAACACTCAGATTAAAACAGTTAGGCGCCCCTAGTGGGCAGGGAGTCAGAGCGTAGTCTGGCGGATGCCAGCCCCACCACCGCGCATGCGCAGACTAGCACTTCCTCTTTGCTAGATTATTGGCAAAGAGATCACACATGTTTTTTTGTTCAATAGCTTTTTCGCTCTCTTAAACTGTTTAAGTGGTGTTTGTTTGGAGTGTTAGTCACTTTTTTGGATGGCGGATAGGAATACGTCGCCACAGGAGGACGGAGGACCTTTAAATCAGGTGACTTCTAGTAAAATTAGCGAGTTTTCTTCCCGGTGTATTGTGTTTCCGGGACTCGCGTTTACCGTGATGAGCGCCTTAGTTAGTTGGTTTAGGTCAACTCGGTGCTACCTAGGACTAATTTCTCTTTCTGTTTCTGTCCACAGGTCTGTATGACGCTAGGTTGTGACGTCACAGTACCAGAGAATTAGTATTCTCTCCACCATGGTTCCATTTCCTACTAACACTGTTAGGTTATCTAACCATATGAAAAATTATGCCCAGTGAGTTGGAGGCCTGATATAAAGGTCTTCTCACTTTGCCCTCTTGTTCCAATTCCTTCCCCTTGAGGTGGAGAGAGTTAAGAGGCGTGCAGATGGTGGAGTTTCCGGTTCGTCACGTTGGATGGTTTGTCTATACAAAGTGTCAGGTATCTAGTTATGATAATGTGGTGATGTTAATTATTGTAAACAATCAAAGGGAGATAATTAACATTTTTGCCAGTAAAGAGTTATCTATATGTATCTGATGGTTGTGTAGTCAACTTATCCATTCAGCATACAATTCGTCTTTGCACTTGGATGTTTTGTTGGGATCGAATTTTTCCTGTCACGGGATTTATGACGTCATAATCAGCTGGCTATGTATTTATTAGCAATTCAAGCGCTAGGCTGGTTTTTGATGTATATTGATCTTTATGATCGTTTTCCTTCTCCTTGAGTTGGATTGAGTTTCTAAGCTTAACTAGTTGCTCATACTCCTTGTCCTTTGCCCTGTTTCAGGGACCGGGTTGCGCGTCCTGTGGACGTTTTATGCATGTGAAGTTCTGGCCGCATCTGTGTTTTAGATGTAGCCCTTGTGGTCCATTGATTAATTGTGACATATGTAAGCACTGGGGGGGCGAATTAATGTCCGAATTCTTGTGCTGCTTACAGGCGACGGACAAGGTGGTAGTGGAGGAGAAGAAGATGAAGCGGAAACGAGAGGTTGTAAGTGAGAAGGGTAAGGGGAAGGTCTCGTCCGCGGTGGATATGGAGACCTTTCGGACCGAGATGTTGGGAGAGATGAGGAGGACAATAAAAGATTTGGTTCCAGGGTTGCTTCGTGGCATGCTTCCTGGACCAGATCCTTTATTGTCCTCTTCATCGGCTTCGGAGCAGGTAATCCCCGCCTCTGGATCGATTTTCCTTAGTCCGCTTCCGTTGTCCGACGATTCAGAGGTGGCCCCATTAGAGGGGGCGTTCCACGGCCCTGGCAGCAGGCTTATTGCCGCGCCGATAGGGGACCGTGGACGGTTGTCGCTGGAACCCGCTGGCTGCTTATCAGTCCAGGGGTATCCGCACGCCGCGGTGGCCAGTACCTCCTATGGCACCGCTCCTGGTCAGCCCGGGTTAGCTCTCTTTGCTGACCCGGGGTCTAATCTTTCTGACCAGGGTGATGAGGATTACCTGCTGGGGTCGCCGTCTGACGACGCGGACATGGATGAAGACGTTTGTGCACCCCTCGCGGGGAATACAGGCGCTTTTTTCCACGGTATTACTCACCCTGGAGTAAGGTCCGCGGTTCAGGTGGTGGCCCAGGGCGCTGCTGATGGCCAGCGGTACCGCATACCTCGGCTTGCCGAGAGTGTAGCTGGTGCTGGCCGGGCCCGTGGTAGGGCTATGTATACCCCGCGCTCTACCGCGGTGCCTGCTCCTGGTCAAACCAGTGATATTCTCATGCCGGTGCTGTCAGGCCCGCATGTTTTCCCTGGCTTGCCAGGTGTATCGGCGTACCCGCCGTCTAGTACTGCTTGCGCTCAGGAGGAAGACGAAGGACCCCGTCTTGTAGAGCGCTCGCAGTTAGCCACGGAGGAGGATTGGTATGACGCTTGCCAGTGGTTGGTGAGCGTTAGGCCTGATCTGCCCGTGGAGCAGTCGGCTAGCCGCCGTGTTCACACGCCGTGGTTAGCTGGGAAACCAACTGCTAACGCTATGCCTTCTCTGCCGCTGGCGGAGCATGTCGTTGACATGTTCAAGGCGGCGGAGGCGTCCATTAACACGAGTGGACGTCTCGCGAAGGCCCCTCGCGAGGTGGCCAAGCGTTGTCGCATCGTGCCCCTGGACTACCAGCGGTACGGTGTGGTACCCAAGCCCAGCGTGGATGACCGCGCGGCTTTGGGTGAGGATACGCGGCCAGGATCCCGTTCTGACGCGGGGGTCTTGTGCGCGAACGCGTTGCGTTCGGCGAATACCGCGTTGCGTGATGCGGAGGAGAGTGGGAGGGCTTCGATTGCCGCTCTGTCCCACGTCTCCCAGCTGTTACAGGGGGTAGTAACGGCATCCGCATCGCGCCAGCCAGGCCCGCTCGCGGTCCAGCGAACCATCCAGGATGGTATTAACCTGGCGCTGGACTGTATGACGCGGGCGGTGACCAGGAGTGTCAGGGCAAGACGCACATTTGCCCTGGACAATCTGTGCCCGTCTCAGGACCTGTATAATAGGCTACTCCGTACGCCTATGACGGGTCCTGGTCTTTTTGGAGGTGAGGGATGTCGCCACCTCCAGGAGACGGTCACCCTGGTGAATAACCAGAGGGCGCTGCGCGAACAGTTTGAGGTACTGCGTCGTGCTAACGTTCGCGCCGCGGCCCCTGCGTATCGTCCCCTGCAGGCTCGAGGTGGTGCTGGCCAAGTCAGAGGCCAGCCGCCGTCGCAGCGCCGGCCTCGGCCGCGTGCGATTCGGCCGGCAGTGAGGGGGGCGCAGGCTCCTCAGCCGCCGTCAGCCAGGCAGCCGCCCGTGCACCGAGGTGCGCGCGGGGCGGGGCGGGTCGCGCGAGGATCTGGGCGTGGTTATCGTTCCTGACAGGGCGCTTACCGCGGTAAGGACCACGCCGGTGTGTATGGCGACGGAGACAGTGCCGCTCTTGCATGCCTTGTGTCCACCGCGGTCCCTAGGTGGACCGGTGGGAGGCCGGCTAGCCGACCACATGCAAGAGTGGGAACGGTTAACTCAGGACCGTTTAGTCTTGCGATGGCTTTCCGTGGGGTATCATCCAGAGTGGATGACAGGCCCGCCGTCGCGGCTGTCTCTGGTGCCAATCTGGACTCCCGTTCCGAGAGATCCAGATCAAAGGTTGTGTATCGAGGAGGAGATAAATTCCCTCGTACAAAAAGGAGCTATTCAGCCGGCACAAAGGTGTCCGGGCTTCTATTCAACCCTGTTCTTGGTAACAAAACGCACCGGTGGGTGGAGACCGATTCTCAACCTCAAGCCATTGAACAAGTTCATCGAGACGCCCAGTTTCAAGATGGAAACGGTGCGCTCGGTGTTGGCAGGGTTGGAGAGGGGGATGTGGACGGCGTCGATAGATTTGAAGGACGCTTATTTCCACATCCCCATCCACAGGAGTTTCTGTCGCTTCCTGAGATTTGCATTCCAGGGCAGACAGTGGGAATTCAGGGTGTTGCCCTTCGGAATTTCCACGGCTCCTCGGGTTTTCACCCGTGTGGTTCTTGCGATCACAGCATACCTCCGCAGGAGAAGCATAGCAGTCCACACGTACATAGACGACTGGCTGTTGAAAGCGCACACCCGGGAAAGTTTGTCCGCCAATCTGGAGATTGTTTTGAAAATTCTCACAGACTTGGGCTGGGTGATCAATTTCCCAAAATCAGAGCTGACTCCATCCCAGAAGTTTGTTTACCTGGGGATGTTCTTCGATCTGGAGACAGGATATGTTTATCCTACTCAGGAGAGGGTTCAAATACTCATCTCGTTGATTCAGTCAGTGTGCGACAGTCGTCATGTCCTGGCACGGGTTTACTTGAGAATGCTGGGGTTGATGGTTTCGTTGGAACCAGTCATTCCTCAGGCCGCCTTACGCAGGCGGCCGATCCAGTTGTTTCTCATGACACAATGGACCCAGAGTACAGGTTCGCTGGACTCGAATGTGTCAGTGTTGGCGCCTCTGATTCACCACCTGCAATGGTGGTTGAATACAGAGAATCTCTTACCGGGGGTTTTGCTAACCCCTCCCCACCCTCAGGTGACTGTGTATACAGATGCATCGATGGAGGGCTGGGGAGCTTGCCTGGAAGAATCCACGATATCAGGGCTTTGGAATCTGGAACAGTCACAGGAACATATAAATCTACTGGAGCTAAGAGCAGTAGTCCTGGGCCTGGAACATTTCTTACAGAAAGTTCAGGGCAAGATTGTTCTTATTCGTTCAGACAACTCAACAGTTGTGACTTACATAAACCGCCAGGGCGGAACGAAGTCGCCCAGTCTCTGTATGATGACATGGAAACTGCTATGTTGGTGTCTGGATCACCAGATTACCTTGAAAGCAGTTCATATTCCGGGAAGGTTAAACCTGCTTGCAGACTCATTGAGCCGAAGGATGAGTGTTTTACCCACGGAATGGCAACTAAATCAATGTGTGGCGGATCGTCTGTTCGACCATTGGGGGAAACCCAACATCGATTTGTTCGCAACGAAGAAGAATGCGAAGATGACGACGTACGTCTCTCCGATTCCGGATCCAAGCGCTTTCGCAACAGATGCGTTAGCTATCAGCTGGGGGAGAATGTATGCATACGCATTCCCTCCAGCAATCCTGATTCCAAAAATTCTTCAGAAAATCAGACAAGAGGAATGCCAAGTGCTTCTGATCGCCCCGGATTGGCCAAGCCGATCATGGTATACGGATCTGCTGGACCTTCTGGTCTGCAATCCGGTTCCTCTGCCTCTGATGGACGATATTATCTTCCAGGGCAAGGCCCTTCACAACAATCCGTCAATGTTCAGATTGACTGCGTGGATGTTGTCAAGGAATCTAGAATTAAGGAGGGCTTTTCTGAGCAAGCAGCCATGTTTATGGCCAAAGCCAGGAGGGGGTCAACCTCCAGAGCATATAATTATAAAATCAACAGATTTGCAGAATGGTGCTCAAAAAGATGTATTGATCCAATGGATTCATCTATTCAAGTAGTAGCTGATTTCCTCTGTCACCTCTATGATGCCTATAGCCTCAAGCCTAACTCTATTGCTGGTTATAAGTCAGCATTAATGTCTGTTATTCCTTGCTTGGCTAAGAGGGGAAGTGATGAAGTAAATACATTGAATGTATTAATTAAAGGCATGGGCAATCTAAGACCAAGGAATCCTCCTGTGATTCCGTCTTGGAGTTTATCGCTAGTGCTTCAAGTACTAGGTGATAAGCCTTTTGAACCACTTAGTTCCATTTCTATGAAACTATTAACACTGAAGACTGTGTTTTTAATTGCTGCGGCCTCGGCTAGGCGTAGGAGTGAGATTCATGCCTTATCAGCCGAGGATGACCGTTTTGTGGTTTCAGGGGAAGGCCTTAAGCTGCTACCTAGGGTTAATTTCTTGGCTAAAAATCAGTCGTTGAAATATCCAGGTCAACCTATTATTTTGCCTGCTTTAACTAGATATGATCCTAATTCTAAAGCATGGTGTCCCGTCCGGGCGCTGCGCCGGTACAAACAACGTACGGCGGCATGGCGCACCGACCAGTCAGCGTTATGGTTGTCATATATTGAACCCCATGGGAGGGCTTCTAAG
The DNA here is from genome assembly GCA_034401795.1 of Chaetoderma sp. LZ-2023a. Classification (NCBI taxonomy): domain Eukaryota; kingdom Metazoa; phylum Mollusca; class Caudofoveata; order Chaetodermatida; family Chaetodermatidae; genus Chaetoderma; species Chaetoderma sp. LZ-2023a. The sequence goes on along the minus strand of CM067372.1, from coordinate 28,218,019 downwards.
GACACCATTTCCAGGTGGATTGTGGAATGCATTCAGTTTTGCCATAAATCCGCCACCGGGAAGCAGGTTGACGTGGCCAAGGCTCACAGTGTCCGCGGCGTAGTGACATCCACGGCCCTATTTAATGGGGTCCCTGTGGATGATATTATGTCGGTGGCTCAGTGGCACTGTGAGTCAAGTTTTACAGACCATTATCTCCGTGACACCTCTAATCCTCTCGCCTTGTCGGTTTTGAAAAAATAAATCGGTTTATATTTTTTGAGGTGTTTTCCTCATTACTTATATATATCACAATTAATTTATGGAAACACCCACTTTTTTGGGCCTGCATCAGTCTTTACCGATGGGAAGATGATGTCAGCAGCCATTTTCAACAAGGTCAGTCTTGTTCATGTGTTGTCCGTTGTTGATTGTATTGTCACGATTACCCGTTATTAATATGGTGATGGTTTGTGTATTTATGTGGTTCATTGTTGAGAGTTACGAAAATGGAGCTTTTTCGTCTCTGTCCTGTAGTACATGGCACTTGTACGTAGAGAGCGTATAGGACATTGAGGTCAGTCGACTCTTCCTCCCAGGAAGGAGGGGGGGGGAGCGCATATGACATTCGGTCATCTCTCATACATCGGTCGTGTTATCCGATGGTTAGTCAAATCCTGACTGTTTTTTCTTACAGTTTCAGAAGTTTAAGTGCCTTAAACGCAGAAAAGCGTATTGGGATGAGCTGGTCTTTTGACCTCGCCTCCCTCCCGCCAGATTCACTTTCGAATTCTGGCAATATCAAAAGTATTAGGGAGGTAAGTATACTCTTGAAGTGAAATAAACGAAATCTAGGATTTCTTTTTTCACGAGAGAGTTGATACTTACCTCCCTAGATACGGACCCGGCCTCTCCACCCCACAGAGGCTCGGTCTTCAGGCTCTTAATAGTTGCATGTGTGTCAGCCAATAATCTAGTCAGAGGAAGTGCTAGTCTGCGCATGCGCGGTGGTGGGGCTGGCATCCGCCAGACTACGCTCTGACTCCCTGCCCACTAGGGGCGCCTAACTGTTTTAATCTGAGTGTTTATTGAGTGAAAGCGAATATTTAGCAATATCAAAAGTATTAGGGAGGTAAGTATCAACTCTCTCGTGAAAAAAGAAATCCTAGATTTCGTTTAATAAGCACACTTAATGACTCTCATTCTTTGTGCTATTTCTACAGATATTTCTCCTCTCTAGCAAACAACATGGGTCACGCTCATAAAGCGGTGTATGCAGCTACAGCTGAGGTGATTGGTATGACATTCAAGCATCTCGCCCAGATGGACGGAGAGACAGAAACTAGTCTGCATAATTTTGTCAGTGCTATGTTGACATCACTAAAAAGCACTAAGCCAGATCATTTCATCATCTGTGTACACGGCATGCATAAGCATTATGCTGATATCGCTGACCGGTCAGTAATACTCACACTATCTAGGAAGAAAATATTTAGGATTCATATGAAATGTATATGCATATGTCAAAGTCTTAAGAATATCTGTTTCGCTGTCATTATGTGTCATGTCATGGTTATGATCATAGAACCCTCTGTTAAATTACAAGAAATGAAGGGCAATGATATCAATAGTGTGATAGTGTGTCTTATGTATTCCATTATAACAGAAATTTGTAGGGGTTACCAAGCAGTGTGGTTGATCCTGACAGTCCATTGTATATGGCTGGTAATTCCAATAAAACTCACATTCCTTGCAGGTGTTGTGTTCCTTGCGTTCAGGATCATATGGTAGGATTTCTATTGTCAAATCTTCCCTCTTCTTACTACTATCAGGTGACACTGTCCTCTTGTTTTTCATGAAAGACCAAATGTGATAAATTAAATCCTGAGGATGCTGTGAACACCTGACGCTGATCTGTGGTTTGATCATAAATCGAAACACAGATCTGTCTCAGGTAGTTGCAGTATCCTCAATATTTAGTTTATCAGATCTGTTTTATGTATGCTGCCCGCAGGTTTCTGAGTAAGCTGTTGTTCATGCTGCCCAGTCTACATGGTGAGTTCTGCTCTCTCTGTCTAGAAGTTATTCTGTCACGTGTAGACAAAATTGATAATGTCTTTCTGGAGCTGAAACATAAAGGACTTCACAAGTTTCTGGAGACCAGGTAACGATGACATAATATTAATGTTCATAATGCTATGTGGCCGTGAAATCTTGTTTAGCTTTGCTGAAGTATCTGACCCTGCAAAATGAAGAAGGAATTCAAATAATTGTAAAGGAATTTGCATATAACATGTTTCACATCAAGAGTATACTTACCTCCCTAATACTTTTGATATTGCTAAATATTGGCTTTCACTCAATAAACACTCAGATTAAAACAGTTAGGTGCCCCTACTGGGCAGGGAGTCAGAGCGTAGTCTGGCGGATGCCAGCCCCACCACCGCGCATGCGCAGACTAGCACTCTTTGCTAATTTATTGGCTGAGAGTGTACACATGCTTTTGTGTTAGAAACTTTCTATACTCTTTTCGAAGCTTTTTGAGACGGTTTGGTAGAAGTTTATCCCTGATAAAGATGGCAGAGAGAGTGACTTCGCCACAGGAGGGCCTTGGACCTTTAAATCAGGTGACTTCTAGTAAAATTAGCGAGTTTTGTCCCGTTGTAATGTGTTTCCGGGACTCGCGCTAAACGTGATAAGCGCCTTGATTAGTTGGTTTATTTCAACTAGGTGCTATATAAGACTAATCTCTCTTTGTGTTTATGTCCACAGGTCTGTGTGAAGAAATATAATGGACATGACATCAGCAGAGGGTTTGTGTCTCTCCACCATGGTTCCATTTCCTACTAATACTGTTAGGTTATCTAACCAAAAATTCTATGTCCAGTGAGTTGGAGGCCTATTATAAAGGTCTTCTCACTTTGCCCTCTTGATCCAATTCCTTCCCCTAGAGGTGGAGAGAGTTAAGAGGCGTTCAGTGGTGGAGTGCTCCAGTTCATCAGGTTGGATGGTTTGTCTAGACAAGGTGTCAGGTATCTAATTATTGATATGAGGTGATGTTAATTATTTAGAGGAAAGGGAGATAATTAACACTATTTGCCATTGTTATCAGTATATATCTGATGCTTGTGTAGTCGAAATGTCCATTCTGCACATGTTCTGGTTAGAGATACAATTCGTCCTTGCACTGGGATGTTTGTTGGGGATCGATTTTTTCCTGTCATAGGATTAATGACGTCATAATCAGCCTTGCTCTTTATTAACAATTAAAGTTGTCCGAAGCTGGTTTTCTGATAAATTATGATCTTTATGATCATTTTTCCTTCTCTTGAGTTGGTGAGTTTCTAAGCTTAACTAGATTGCTCATACTCCTCGTCCTTTGGCTTTTTTCAGAGACCTGGTTGTGCGTCCTGTGGACGATTTTTGAGGGACAAGTTTGGTCCTCATCTCTGTTTTCAGTGTAGCCCCTGTGGTCCCTTGCTTAATTGCGAGATATGTAAGCACTGGGGGGGCGAGCTAATGTCCGAATTCTTGTGCTTGCAGGCGAAGGACAAGGTGGTGGAGGAGGAGAAGAGGAAGCTGAAAAAAGAGGTTGTAAGTAAGAAGGGTAAGAGGAAGGCCTCGTCCGTGGTGGACATGGAGGCCTTCCGGACCGAGATGTTGGGAGAGATGAGGAGGACAATAAAGGATTTGGTTCCAGAGTTGCTTCGTGGCATGCTTCCTGGACCAAATCCTTTGTTGGCCTCATCATCTGCTTCGGAGCAGGTAATCCCCGCCTCTGAATCACCGTTCCTTAGTACGCTTCCGTTGTTTGAAGATTCAGAGGTGGCCCCATTAGGGGGGCGTTCCACGACCCTGGCAGCAGGCTTATTGCCGCGCCCGATAGGGACCGTGGACGGTTGTCGCTGGAACCCGCGGGCTGCTTATCAGTCCAGGGCTATCCGCACACCGCGGGTGCCAGTACCTCGTATGGCACCTTCCCTGGCCAGTCCGGGTTAGCTCTCTTTGCTGATCCGGAGTCTAATCTGTCTGGCCAGGAGGATGAGGATTACCTGTTGGGGTCGCCGTCTGGGGACGTGGACATGGATTATGACGTCTGTGCACCCCTCGCGGGGAATACGGGCGCCTTATTCCACGGTTCTACTCTCCCAGGGGTAGAATCCACGGTTCAGACTGTGGCCCTGGGCGCTGAAGGCCAGCGTTACCGCATACCTCGGCTTGCCGAGAGTGTCGCTGGTGCTGGCTGGGGCCGTGGTGGGGCGGTATATGCCCCGTGCTCTACCACGGCGCCTGCTCCTGGTCAAACCAGTGATATTAGCATGCCGGTATTGTCAGGCCCGCATGCTCTCCCTGGCTTGCCAGGGATATCAGCGTACCCGCCGTCAAGCTCTGTTGCTTGCGCTCAGGAGGAAGACGAAGGCCCCCGTCTTGTAGAGCGCTCGCAGCTAGCCACGGAGGAGGATTGGTCTGACGCTTGCCAGTGGTTGGTGAGTGTTAGACCAGATCTGCCCGTGGAGCAGTCGGCTAGCCAGCGTGATCACAGGCCGTGGTTAGCTGGTAAGCCTACTGCTAACGCTATGCCTTCTCTGCCGCTGGCAGAGCATGTCGTTGACATGTTCGAGGCGGCGGAGACGTCCATTAAGTCGAGTGGACGTCTCGCTAAGGCCCCGCGCGAGGTGGCCAGGCGTTGTCGCATCGTGCCCCTGGACTACCAGCGGTACGGTGTGGTACCTAAGCCGAGCGTGGATGACCGCGCGGCTTTGGGTGAGGATGCGCGGCCAGGCTCCCGTTCTGACACGGGAGTCTTGTGTTCGAACGCGTTGCGTTCAGCAAATACCGCGTTGCGTGATGCGGAGGAGAGTGGGAGGGCTTCGATTGCCGCTCTGTCCCACGTCTCCCAGCTGTTACAAGGGGTAGTAACAGCATCCGCATCGCGCCAGCCAAGTCCGGTCACAGTCCAGCGAGCCATCCAGGATGGTATCAACCTGGCGCTGAACTGTATGACACGGGCGGTGACCAGGAGTGTCCGGGCAAGGCGCACTTTTGCCTTGGATAATCTGTGCCCGTCCCAGGACCTATACAATAGGCTACTACGTACGCCTATGACAGGTCCTGGTCTCTTTGGAGGTGAGGGATGTAGGCACCTCCAGGAGACGGTTACTCTGGTCAATAACCAGAGGGCGCTGCGCGAGCAGTTTGAGGTGCTTCGTCGTGCCAACGTTCGCGCCGCACCCCCTGCGTATCGTCCCATGCAGGCTCGAGGTGGTAGTGGCCAGGTCAGAGGCCAACCACCATCGCAGCGCCGGCCTCGGCCGCGTGCGATTCGGCCAGCAGCGAGGGGGGCGCAGGCTCCTCAGGCGCAGTCAGCCAGGCAGCCGCCCGCGCACCGAGGTGCGCGCGGTGCTGGTCGTGGCGCGCGAGGATCTGGGCGGGGTAATCGTTCCTGATGGGACGGTTACCGCGGTGAGAACCACGCCGGTGTTTCTGGCAAAGGAGACAGTGCCGCTCTTGCACTCCTTATGTCCACCTCTATCCCTAGGTGGACCGGTGGGAGGCCGGCTAGCCGACCACATGCAAGAGTGGGAACGGTTAACTCCGGACCGTTTAGTCTTGCGATGGCTTTCAGTCGGGTATCATCCCGATTGGATGACAGGCCCGCCATCGCGACTGTCTCTAGTGCCGATCTGGACTCCAAATCCGAGAGATCCAGATCAAAGGTTGTGTATCGAGGAGGAAATAAATTCCCTCATACAAAAAGGAGCTATTCAGCCGGCACAGAGGTGTCCGGGCTTCTATTCAACCCTGTTCTTAGTAACAAAGAACACCGGAGGGTGGAGACCAATTCTCAACCTCAAGCCATTGAACAAGTTCATAGAGACGCCCAGTTTCAAGATGGAGACTGTGCGCTCGGTGTTGGCGGGGTTAGAGAGGGGAATGTGGACAGCGTCGATAGATTTGAAGGACGCTTATTTCCACATCCCCATACACAGGAGTTTCCGTCGCTTCCTGAGATTTGCATTCCAGGGCAGACAGTGGGAATTCAGGGTGCTACCCTTCGGAATTTCCACGGCTCCTCGGGTTTTCACCCGTGTGGTTCTTGCGATCACCGCATACCTCCGCAGGAGAAGCATAGCAGTCCACACGTACATAGACGACTGGCTGTTGAAAGCACACACCGGGAATGTTTATCGGCCAGTCTGGAGATTGTTTTGAAAACTCTCACAGACTTAGGCTGGATGATCAATTTCCCAAAATCAGAGCTGATTCCATCCCAGAAGTTTGTTTACCTGGGGATGTTCTTCGATCTAGAGACAGGATATGTTTATCCTACTCAGGAGAGAGTTCAGAAACTCATCTCATTAATTCAGTCAGTGTGCGACAGTCGTCATGTCCTGGCACGGGTTTACTTGAGAATGCTGGGGTTGATGGTTTCATTGGAACC